>CM060951.1:95916747-96304036 GCA_030765055.1 Mantis religiosa | reverse complement strand
AGAGAGAGAGAGAGAGAGAGAGAGAGAGAGAGAGAGAGAGAGAGAGAGAGAGAGAGAGAGAGAGAGAGAGAGAGAGAGAGAGAGAGAGAGAGAGAGAGAGAGAGAGAGAGAGCGCTTCAAAGTATAAGGATGTCACTGAATGGTGGATTGACCTTAAAATCCATAAATGCTACTCAGATTTAATCAAATTCAATTAATTTTTATTTAAACTTGAAGTTTTGAAATTAAATTCTGCAAAATAGGGATTAGAATACTTTAGTTTGAGTCAGGAGTTTTTGAGTCTCTTGGAAACGCCATGTTTTATGTGTCCAATATTTACTGCTAAGCAATTTCTACAGTAAAATGAGAATGTAAACATGTATCACTGTGGTATATTCCACTTGTATATATTCTAAATTATAAATAAAATTTTATTTATTTTTATTTGCACTAAAGTACTGCATATGTAAAATTGCTTATTATATGTTACTCAGAATATTTTCACTTTGAAGCGTAAACACAATGAATGAGAACTTTGGAGCCTATGAGAAGGAAAATAATCTGCATTGTTAGTACGAGGGCTGTTCAATAAAGAATGATCATAATTTTTTTACGGTCATAATTTTTCGCACTAAAATTCAATCTTATTATATTCTCTTAGCTTAATGTGGAACAAACACACCGTCATAGTTTCATTGTTGGTAGTCTTGGTTCCCGCCTTTGAGAACCAGGCAAGTTCAGACATTTAGTATTGCCTACCGCTGCGATGGAGGTAACATCCAGTTAAAGTTGATGTTAGAGGAAGATCTGGGGTTTCCTTCAAATGTAATCACTGCTGATGAAACTTGGCTACATCATTTTGATCCTGAGAGCAAACACAAAGCTCAGTGTGGAAATCTCCTTCATCACCAACCCCCCAAAAAGCAAAAGTGGTTGCTTCTTCTGGGAAAGTTATGGTCATCTAATTCTTTGATATTCATGGAATAGTTTATCAGCATGTTGTATCTGCACACACATTATTAACTGGACAATACTACAGGGATGTCCTGAAAACATTGTAAGTCCATATCAGGCGCAAAAGACCACATTTCCATGAAGCTGGCTGGATGCTGCACCACCATTAATGGACGGCTGCATATTGCCAATGTTGTTGCTGAATATCTTACAAAAATCAACGTGAAGTGCATCCCTCAGCCTCCCTATAGTCCAGATTTAGCCACTTGTGAGGTTTTTCTGTTCCCTAACTTGAAGAAACGCCTTCGTGGGAGGCATTATCCATCATCAGAAGCAGTGGTGAAGGCTGCAGAGGCGATTTTGAAGGATCTCTCAAAAAATGGTTCCCAGCATGTCTTTGAAGACTGGCAGAAATGATGGGACAAGTGCATCGCATTCAGGGGAGACTATTTTGAGAAGCACCATCAAAACTATGAGGATGAGTAAAGGTACGTTGTTGAAAAAAAGATTGTGATCATTCTTTATTGAACAGCCCTCGTACATATTTGCTGTTTTAATAATTTTGTGCATGTGATTATTCATATATATTCTCTATAAATGTATGTTCATAGCAGATATTTAGAAATATTTCTATAACGCTTACCTAAGAATGTAAATGTGCAGACTTCTTATGTCTCCAAACTCCGTTCCATTCTTAAGATAAGTGGGCATTAAGTAGCAAATATTTTTATTTGTATAATATACATTCTCATGTATTTATTCACAGATGTATAGTTATACAATGTTTCTGCAGATAAGGTTGTATTCTGCTGAGCCAAAAGCAGCTGCTTTCCATTTAATACAAGTATCTATTACTTAGTGAGATAGAATGACTGCCAAATAAATTCAGATGCATTTTAAAAGTCATGATTCAGTGAATCTCGCCGCATGCCGAGCACTATTGTCGCAAATACTTTCTGAGCCCGATTCATGAACAAGCAATCAGAAGCCAGGTTTCCTGGTCAAGTGATTACCTTGTTCTACCCTTTCTTGCTAACTTCTGATATTTTTGGCCCTTACTCTCAGTCAGTAATGCGATACACAATAGGATAATCACTGATGTACATTATGACCATGACTCTTTGTTCATAACATCAAGACCATTCTTTCAACCCATTAGTGACATACCAAACAAACTCAAACAGGAATGTGCATAGATATTACTTTAGTATCAAAATCTTTTACAGATGTGCCAAGGCTATAAAAAATGTTGAAACTCATAATATTTCCTGGGTTTGCATCCAGTTTATACCTACTTTACACCAAGAATATTCCTTTACTATTCAATTCCTATGTAGTTACTCAACTACGATGCTATTTTAGTTAAGTAAATATTATATACATATCACATTTCATTCTCATTTTCTTGTTTTCTGTAATTATATTTTATGACCGAGTGCATATGAAGAGGTACAAGAATACATTTGAGTTTTTAAATTTGTAATAGGTAAACTAAATTGAGCTTTGCTTAGTCTCCGTATAAAAAATCTCAAATCGTAATGTACATTTGTATTTTGTTTACATTTCAAAACTATATTTTGCATAATTTCATATTAATTTTTAATTTCTTGAACTTTTACTTATGAATATTGGAAACCAACAAGATAATATTAGTGCCATTTTGCAATTTTCCTTTGTTTCCATTTATTTAACATTTTTAAGTGGATAAAATTTGTATTTTTATGTTTTTTCAGGAGCTGCTTGCTGATGCCAAGAAGTCACAGCATGATGTCAAAGTGAGTTAGTTATATTATTCATTTTTGTGTGGCCAGCTTTAGGACTAAAATGCAAGGATCCTTTTTTCACTACCAGGTTTTCCTTCTCTCTCAATATCATTATCTGAAGTAACTACTGATGACACAACAGTTTCCTCAAGAACATTTCTGCAGTGATTATTCACATGTGAAGGATGGATATACAGAGTGTGAAAATACTTTTGTAACAATTTTTGTACTTTGGAATTCAGAATAGTTTCTATAAAGAACTTGCATAGTAAAATCACCTTGAAAAAGTAGAATTATAGCAATGAACTATGTGATAAGTTATGGATGCACATAATCCAGAATGAAGACGAAGTGGATAGTAAACCCCTTTTTATACAAATGTTATAGTATGTAAAGGATTTTTGTGAAATGATATAGAATAGTAATAGTAATATATATAAGGGCGCTCGACTACGGCGGTCATCAGTGCCCTTTAAAAAGCTAGTCATGGCAAAAGCCAGATATAAAACTTTCTAAAAACTGTACTAGTGTAGCAAAACCTATTAAAAATACACGTACATAAAAAACATCAATCAAAACCTACTAAAAATTTCGTTCACTAAATTCTAAACTCTAAACTAGACAAGAATCTAAAAACCTTCTCCACGGGTCTCCACGCACGGCCACATGGGTGGGCCCGTTGACCAACTCCCTCAACCACGAAGAGGAGCCCACACGAGGGAGACTGTTGGCTCGGGACCCCAGGTGTGCCAAGTAGGCATACCTCTTGTATTCTCTTACCAACGAGCAAATTCATTGAACTCACCCCACCTATATAGAACCAGATTTGAAGAGAAACTTTGATAAAGTTATGGAAAAAGTTGTGGACTGGTGTGTGTGACTTGCCAGAAAACAAGATTGAAGAAGAAGAAGAAGAAGAAGAAGAAGAAGAAGAAGAAGAAGAAGAAGAAGAAGAAGAAGAAGAAGAGGAAGAGGAAGAGGAAGAGGAAGAGGAAGAGGAAGAGGAAGAGGAAGAGGAAGAGGAAGAGGAAGAGGAAGAGGAAGAGGAAGAGGAAGAGGAAGAGGAGGAGGAGGAGGAGGAGGAGGAGGAGGAGGAGGAGGAGGAGGAGGAGGAGGAGGAGGAGGAGGAGGAGGAGGAGGAGGAGGAGGAGGAGGAGGAGGAGGAGGAGGAGGAGGAGGAGGAGGAGGAGGAGGAGGAGGAGGAGGAGGAGGAGGAGGAGGAGGAGGAGGAGGAGGAAGAGGAGGAAGAGGAGGAAGAGGAGGAAGAGGAGGAAGAGGAGGAAGAGGAGGAAGAGGAGGAAGAGGAGGAAGAGGAGGAAGAGGAGGAAGAGGAAGAGGAAGAGGAAGAGGAAGAGGAAGAGGAAGAGGAAGAGGAAGAGGAAGAGGAAGAGGAGGAAGAAGAGATAAGTGTGGAAGAAGATTTTATAGACAGTTTTAAATATATGGTTACTGTTCCAATGTTGATGAAGAAGACATTGGCAATTGATTGCAAATTGACAATTAAGGAGGTTATAAACCAATTACGGAGGAAGGCATTATTGCATTATGCAGTGTTACTGTAAATAAAAATGAAGAGCATTCAGATTCAGACACAGTTGATGAACCAGCTGTGGTTATGACCCATGACAAGTAGTAGCAAACAGAAAAATTGATGCTTTATTTTGAGAACCAGGCGGAAACATTGCAAAATTAACTTCTAATGTTAAAGCTGATGCAAGATCACACTGCTCGTAAGCGATATGCTAAACTCAAAGAGTAGAAGCTCACTGCCTTTATTACTACTGACTGGTTTTTATTGTGTATAGCACAAATACATAGATTATTACAGTATGTACAGTGCATTTATTTTTAAGTGAAAGTGTGCCAAAAGTAATTTCTAAACTTCATTTAAAATATTTCAGTGATGTAGATGTTTTTTTTATCATTTTTCCGGCATTATCTGGATAACCTGCATTTTTATTAACTCTGATCGGCACTGGAACCAAATGATCCAGGTAAACAAGGTTCTACTGCATTTGTTAGCTTCCAACATTCCAGGTAGTGGATGATGCCAGAGTTCCTGGTAGTCCATCACAATGAAGATGTTTTGTTCCTCAAAATATACAATGTTGTTTTAATTAATGATGTTAGTTTATTATTTTGTTCTACAACTACATTGTCCCCATCTTTAAAAGTTAAACACCTGTTAAATACTTTTACTTGAAGTAACTAATAAAAATAGCTATATAGTTGATGGTACACCATTCTCTTATTTTCAATTAAAAGAACAGAATTCATGTAATTTAAAAACATGGAAAATGTATTAAAGCCATATCATGTGAAATGGATGAATTATAATATTCAAAACATTATTTTCTTTGCAGAAATTTGTGGAAGATCTGTTAGAGAGAGCCAAGACTCTTTGAAGAGAAATGCAGGGTGCCATCTCTAGGGAGGAATGGGGATCACTTCCTGGAGGGAAAGTGGTGGTGCTATGGCCCACCTAAATCATCCATCCAGAGACACAAGCAACTTGAAGCTCCCGGGAACAAAAAAACAAAACAAAACAAAAAAAAATTGGAATCTGCATATTGTATGGTTTGTTAGCTAGGTAATGAAATGGCAATTTGTCATTTGTTAAATGATGTCACATCATCAGTTTACTATTTTAATTTTAAGTTTCCATTTATGCTGTTTGCAAACAGAATAGGAAACTTGGGTGTTCAAAGTGTTTTAACTTTAGGCGATGATGATTATCACTTGTGATTGTTGAAGGTTTTTATGTTTTAATATTAGTAGTTGCTCTGAAGGATGGACAGTATGTTAGAACTTGAAAAGTGTATTAGGTTTTAAGGACAAGTGGTTAGATTTGATTTACAGAGCATATAGTATATTTAAGAACGAAAGCAGAATCAAAAAGTGGAAAAAGAAAAGCTTAAAAGAAATGGCAGCACAGGCATTCATTACTATCTTTTCAAAGAATCTGATCTAACTGAATATTTAATATTTTTTGTCCACATGTATCACAAACACCAAAACAAAGCAGAATTAATTTTCTAATGAGACTGTTCACATCAAGTCTTTGATGTTCTATAACCAAAGTGGACATCATTGTTCAGTTCAGCGTGTGGTGTGGATAGTAAAATAAAACATTAAGGTATGTGTTTTAATAGCTAGTCTTGACCACCAAGCTATAGATTATTTTGTATCTATTTTTTATAAGTTCAGGCAATGTCAAAACATTACATCTCTCACTTGAAATATAAAATACCCTTTTCTTAGGAGGAAAAATTATAAATAAGCACTGAAATTTAATTATAATGTACATTTTGATACAACCATATTGCTTCAATAAAACTTAAATTTGAACTTGTAGGTACATTGGCAGATGAGCAGTAGTTTCTACATTTTCCTGGAGACTTGATAAGTTACCTACCAAAGTAGGTAACATAAGCTAGAAATCAGTGTCTTCCGTAGAAACCAACTGCCATATTAGCAAAACATCAATGAGTTTGGTTTGTTTTATAACAGTTTGTAATTGGTATTTTTAGAGGTCTCTCTATTTGGAAAATTTTTGAGATAACTGTAAGGAAACAAACGCCATCATTCTGCCATCCACATGCATATGACTTCAGATGCATCCATCCTGCTCAATCAGGAACTGCCAATTGCACAGTGAGAAGTGGTGTAGCTGCTATTTTGATAGAACTCCATTTAGTAGATCCTGAAGACGTGAAGTGAGTCAAGCTTATGAATTCCCTGCATGTGTAAGTGTTTGTGTGCATAGGAAGATAATGTGTGGCTAAGGCAACTTAGTAGCTGCATGTACATGAGGCTTGCAACGGCCATCATTTTAGAACTACTTGTATATCTTTGGTATTTATTCATTTTTAACTTGAAGGTGCATATAGATGACAAAAAATTGTATGTCAAAGAAGAATTGTTTGTGCTCAGTCTCCAAAATGGTTGTCATCAATATTTAGAAAGCTAAGAAAATGTGCGTTTTTAACATTTTTTTCTCATAAAATTTTAATAAATTCACAGCAGCATCTTTTATTGTTCTAAAGTGTTCTTTGTGGGTTATAATTGTTCTGTAATTTTGCACAATAATGTAGCAAGACTGTATATACACATGAACCAGAGCTTAAGTCTCCTGTAATTAAGATTTCTTTCCCAGCTTGACAGTTAATTGTAATGTTAAAATTACAAAACATATAGATATCATGTTGCTTTTTGATAATGTAACTTTGCTGTACAGATACATTTTTTTAAGTGCATAGTGAATAGGTGCATGCAATATTATTTTCATGATCTCATGTCAACATGTGCTCTGATTGTTGTATTTGGATACTTGTTGAATCTCCAATATCCAATGATAGACTTTTTAAGAAGCTGTTTTCAAGTGTGGCAAAAGAAAAATTATGTAAAAATAACCTTCATACTGTGGGGAGGAACTGAGCTAAGATAAGGAATTAGGAGAGAAATAAAGATATTACAAGATTTTATTCATTAGGAAATTTGTGTCATTCTAAATTGCTGTGCTTCTTTGTTTTGCATTGCACAACATACCCATAAGTTGATTTTTCTTAACATCATACAATGTACTAAAATCTATCTGCTGATTTTTATAAATTCTGAAAAAATATTCTTTGCAATTATGCTATTAAATTTGGAATTTTAACAATATTTTTCATTTAAACAATACATAAAAGAAAAAACACAGTGTATACATAATTTGACAGAATATTCTAAATGCATTCTTCACATTACTGGGCCATTATTCTGCTTATGCATTCAAGTTCTGCTGAAAGTAGTGTCCATCAGCATTGAGACACTTCTGGCATTTTCAAATGAAATTTCCATTCACGTAAAAAGTTCTTTTTGCGTAAATTTCAAATTTTCTGTTCTTGTATTTCTTTTAAGTTCGTCTATGGTGTGGGGATTGTTTCCTTAAACTTAATGCTTACCTTTTTATCTATCTCTTAATCAAATATCAATCTATAAGCAGATGAATAAGAAAAATCTAATGTAATTTTCACATAATACAGATGTGTTGAATAACGTTTTACTTTTGGTATGCAAAATGAGCAAACTGTAGTTTTTACAGCATGAAAAGATGTTCATTGAAGAACTTCAGCCTTTACTAAAAAAAAAAGAAAGACAGCAACACAGATTTAACATTCATAGACAATTCCCCTAGCTGTTTTTAATTAATCATTGTGATAATGAGTTAACTTGACACACAGAGGTCGCTGTAGTGAAAGTGAACTATACATGAATGACGCCCCAGTTCTACATGAAACACAAAATATTTTCGGGTGCTTTCTAGGATAATATTATTTGAACCCACAATAAGCCCTAAATTATTGCATAGTAAACCTAACATCAAAATTTATAAAATGCATAAACCTATGAATTCAGTTGGAGAATGGCAAGCAAAAGTATTAGTATTTTTGAATCTGCATGCAGGGCTTCTGACAAACAATTGATAACAATAAAGAAAGCTAATGCTGTAACAACCAAAATATCCTTTGGGTGCATGAAAGACAGTTACTTATTCATTATCTTTCAGCTTTATTGCGAAATTGCAAATAATCATTATCTGTTTGTTAAATATATTACAAATAACCATATAACTTTTAACGAATTGAAATATTAGTGTCTACCTTTATGTATAATTTTCTTGCAATAAGCATCAAGGTAATAAAGAGGAAGCATTATCAGTTTCCCCTGGAGTTCATGCTGAATGCTCATTTTGATACAAGAACATTACTATAGTTGCATTGTTACAGCACTCTTCAGAAATATACAATAGCTGCACAGTTTTCATTTTCCAAAATCTGTAAAATAACACTGTGTCTTCATTACTAAGATACAAGGAAGAAACATCATTTGGATAAACACTTCAGGCTCATAATTATTGTTAGTTCCTCCAGTGTGAAGGTTAACTTAACAGACTGTAGAGTAAGTTAATTTCTGTCATGTTACATTATTGTATATTTTGGTAGAATTTAAGCAAACTTTAAGAAGCATTAAACAGTGTTTTATTATTTTCTCTAAATGAATATCTAATTTTAAAAAATAGCTTCCTTTAGAATTCAATTTGGTACTGTTATAAAATGTGTAATAATGTGGTATGCGAAATAAACTTAAATCCAGTATTTTATTCACTGTCCTTTCTTTAATTTGGTTACTCTCAATAAAAACATATTTGCTGATTTTTGGATATATTTATTATGAAGAATATATGAGAAAAGGAGGAATATGAAAAATGATATAGTTAAGAGAGTCATACTTCTTTTGTTTTTAAATACCTGCTTTTATTATTTTCAAATTATAGCATACTGCATATACATACTTGCAAACATATCTTCACCCTGTTAAATGCTTTGAAAGCATCAACTTTTTTGTTAGTGTTATTAACAAATTAAAGGTAATGCTAAAAGCAATTATTGTTGTTAATTATTTGGTTAATAATGTTGAAAATATGTATAAGATATTTTAAGCTAAAATAGTTGGTTTATCATTCATGTATACATCAAGCTTTAAAATCAATGATAAATCAGAGGGAAAAAGGACCAATAATAATTCTCAGATCAATATTTCCATTGCACTAACCTTTCAAATATTGGAGCAGATTTATGTTGAAGATGGTTATAAGTATTAATAAAAAATATATATAGAACTTAGGAAACTTGGTTTTCTTGCTTGCCTGGATCACAGGTATTCATAAATTCTAAATAAAAACTTCCAGTCTGTAGACTTTATTACAATAAGAATATTTTAGTAATATCTTTTGACTAAGAATGGTCCATATCCTTAAATAAGATGTATATATAAAAAGCAGGGAAAGAGAGAGCTTATAAAACAACCAAGAATCTGAAATAAATATGATAAATGGCATTTACACAACGTATTTTGCTTCATATCACATGTATTGTTATTATTGCCTTTCATCGTAAAACTCATTTTAAAAAGTAAAACATTTGCAATAAAAACCATGATAACTGTTCTTTCATAAAGCTGTTTGTAAGCACTAATGTGTGGTTACAGTCCTGGCCATGACATTTGATTTTTCATGTCTGTTTCAACCTTCCAGCAGTATTTCTTGCTGGATCAAGATATTTGGTGTTTATGTATTTTATGTTCCTGACTGGAGTTCTAATTAGGAATCAAGAAATATATATCTCATTAGTTAAATTTAAGTCGTATTTCCTTGTTTATTTTTATGAGCACAAAGTACTCAGATGGAGTACTCGGATGTTTATTTGTTTCTTGGGATCATTAATAGATTCTCTTACATTCTGACACAAAAAGCCACTTGAAATTACCAAGTTTATTGAGAAATTCTGTATTTGTATGTCATGTCCTTTAAATTTGTTATTGAAGAGCTAGAAAAGCTTGCAATTTTTTGTTAAACATTGTTTTATAGGTTATGTAAAGTTAAGATATGCAACCACCAAAATGCATAAACGGTTTCCTGAAGGCCATCATCTCTCAGGTATGAAATTGGAAGTTCAGATAACAGGAAGTATCTGAAGCAGATTACAAACATTTGTTACTAATTAATAACATGCATTTTCCTCATGAAATATGTTTGTGCTTGTTCAGTCTGTGCACAAAATGTAATAATATTATGCCTAACTGTTGACATAAATAATTACAGTTGATACAACACACCTGATACAGTGGTGGTTCTATTTGACAAGAAGTTTTTTTTTGCATGGCTCACTTAATTTATGATTAGTATAAAAATATGGCAGTGATCTGATCATCTTCAGATTAGACATTATTGATTCTTAAATGGAAGCAATAGGTGTGGTAAATAACACGATTGAAAATAGTTTTTTATAAATTTCCACTTTTAGCAAAATTAATGTATGTACGGTTTTGCTAAAAATGGGGATTCTCAGAAATTGTTGTAAGCTTCAAGTGTTTGATAATTAGGAGGAAACATGTTGGACTTCTGTAATTGTTTTGACCATAATTTAAAAAAGAATTATTCCTAAAATAGCACATTGATTATTGTACCCTCTATAAACTGACAGAGTTCCATATGCATTGCACTTTTTTTTTGGAAATGTTAAAATATTTTGGGTTACTATGGCAGAAGTGCTGCTTAAATTTAATGTAAGAAAGGCTCAGGTATTAAAAGCTATTATTTATGAAGTGTTTTAGCTTATAAATTATTGGGTATGGAAGTTCAACAAGAATTTTTAAAATACAAGGGATATAATTATCAAGATATTTATGTTTTTATGTAATATGTAGTGTGTGAGATGATGTATTCTATTCTTACTTAGAAGTTAATTTTTTATTTCATTTTTGGTTCATAAGGTTTCCTCCAATCTTTTTTGTTCTCTAACCTCCTCCCCATGGCAGAGCCTGCTGTTCATAATTTTATAGATGGTAAAGGTGAATAGCAAGTAAAGCTTAATGGGGTAGAGGATTATAGTAAACAAGTTTGTAATTATTGTACTAAAGGCTAATTTGCTTGTTCACATACATTGTTGTGATGTTATATAGCAATTTTGTAAGTACAAGTAATTCTTTGTTTTGTAATTGATAACTAGAGTTGGAATCAATGGAGCTCGCTATCAATTTATTATTACCTGTTGCTCTTCATTACATTTGACAACTTGTTGTGGTGCTAAATTTTGGAACAGCAACAGGGCAGTATTAATTTTAAACAATTTCCTTGGTTACACTCAAACTTTTTAAATAGAGTGCTTTGTTTGTAATAAATTTCATCCTGTCATTTGAGTACTTGTCCCACCTAAATAAAGAATAAAACTGTGTGGTAAATGTGTTTTTTATTACTACATGTTTCAGAAAATATCTCTTTTAGGCAGAGACATAGCAAGAGACATATCTGGGGGATAAATTTCCTCCTCACTCTTTGGTATCTTATTTTGTCACAAACCCTGTCCTTACCCTTAATAATCATCAACACAACAATAAACTTTCTTAGGAATTTAACTTTAGTATCAATACAAGTACGTGAGAGTCTAAGTTGAAAACTGATTAGTATCTTTGTTAGGTATGACAACTAGCTGTATTGATGCAATAAGTTTGAAGTTCTACAAATCTTCAAGTGAAGAAGCTTAAAATTACAGAAATGTTTCTCTAATGATGATATTTATTTATCTATTATTTATTTATCTATTTAAAGACCAGCAGAATGACATCATGAAAGAACTATACTTATATGTATTACATATTTACACATTTACAGATAGTAAGTACATATTTATGTCACTAATTAGAAATGCAATTGAATAAAATAGTTTCAGTGGCAGCTGGTGGATAAAATTAGGAGTGTGCTACAAAGTTACCTATTGTTAAAAAATACTTATGGTCATACTTAATGTCGAAGTATGAAGTCCATGCGACGCTCCTTTCTATTGCAGAACTTATCAATGACTTTGGTGTTAAAATCCTCCATCTTAGAGGCAATGTTCTTCTCCATTGACAACTTAATGCAATCAATTATACAGGATAGAACAAGCCCGTATTTTTTTTTTTTTTTTTTTTTTTTTTCAACTTGCTGGTTATGTTTCAGTCTCACCTCCTGATATACACGACTTAACTGTGCCGCAATGTTTATATTGCTTAAAACACTTAAATCTAGTACATTATTTAAATGCTTACTAATAAGCACCTTTAGGTGACCTAAATCTGTCACTTCCGTTATGCTCCAAGCATCATTGTTTCCGAAGAGCAGGCATGGAAAGCAGAACAGAGCATTTCTTTCTTGACATCCATATACCCACTTATGCTCCTACATTTTGGGGTTAAAACTGGTGTAGGAATTATTTCTCCCTCCTTTTGCACACTGCATTATAATTCTGAAGTTTGCCTATCTTATTGCTTGATTTGCACTTTTTCCTCCAGGGTTCTTCTAGAAAAGGGTAACTGATTCACCTGGTTACCGAATTCATGTTAATGCACGCAAAAGACGTGGTGATACCATCAACCATAACAGTATAGCTTGAACTGCACAACTGTTTTCAGTAAGCTGATAATTCGTATTGTAAATTACGAAAGCCAATAGTGCAAACATACATTCCTGACTTCCACCTGCGAGCAAATACGTGCAAGAGCACTTCTAGCAGTAGTAGTTTGCTGTAACTACTACAAATGGCATTGAAAACGCTATAGCAAGAAGCAGAAGCTTTTTAGATATTTTGTGCTCCGTTTGGCCATAGCACAATCCCAAGCAAAAACAGCTAATCAGAGGAGAGGTCTCAAAGAAATGCACTGCTATGTCAAGTGCGTTTGTTGGACAGCATTCCCGCAAACACACAGCCCTTCGGTGTAGCACAAATAGTGGTCACATGTTACTTTAAAGTGTCTGACAGCTATCGTTGCTTCTTGCTAGCGCCTATAAATATGATAGAAGCAAAGAAAACATTAACACATTAATTTCAGCAAACTATTTTTTTTTTTTCCTTTTTAATTTATGTCCTCCTGTGCTGTAGCACTGTAGCACCTAAGCATGAGCTGCACCTGGTCACTTTACTAGCCAGTTATGGAGGTCATATTCAACGTTGTGAGCAGTGTATTGTTCAAATTAAAAAAAGAGACAACTACAGATTCATAATCTATAGCCTTTATACCACATGTTACCATATAATGATGTCATTAGCTAGTGTTGTGCGACCATAGGCAGTATTTCCAAAGTGTTAGATGTCATTGTTTTGTTTAGATAGTGTATCGTCTCTAAATTCCTTGTTAAAGAGGAAAAATCTGGTGCTGAAATTCATCTCAGATGTCAACATGTCTATGGAGGTTCTTCATGAGTATGCAAGATGAGTCTCATAGCAGCTGCCCTTAGTCTACCCTAATAGAATGCAATAAGGAAAGAGTTGATGAGCTCATTAAAAAAATAGAAGTTTCATCCACTATAGATGAAATTGCTGCAAAACTTGCAATAGGACATACTGTCTACCCATCACAAGAAGGCAAGTTGGGTGATACTGAAATTAAGGGATGCAATGAATAAAGAATCATAATGGATTTCAAAGGAACATTGTATATTTGTTAAAATGCGAGCAGGTGCAGTTGGAGTGAGTCGTTTAACAAAGTGATGGGAGAAAGCAGGTTCTTAGCAGGGATTCTAAGTGGATAACACTTGACTCCATTTGAAAAGGCATTGTTTGGACTCTTAATAATGGCAAGACCGAGACTAATAATCACAATGGACAAAATACTCCCAGAAGGAATTTTGGCGTGAATAAAGACAGGCTTCGGGAAGTGAAAGTCACATGCAGCTACAGTGAGGACCACGCAACTGGGCTGGCGGTCCATTAAGAAAGACACAACTGGTTCGGTCTTTGGCAAAAGCAGACGAGAACCGAGGAGAAAAGGTATCTATCAGTTCCTCTAAATAACGAATTAAGTATTCTCATAATATGCATTTGACATATGGTAACTTTGAATAGTGATATATTGATAACCCTTGGTCGGCAACTTTGCGATTGATGTGATGATAAAACAGAAGCAGTCATTAAACCAGTCTGAAACTTGCATTCCAGTGTCATTAGAACCATCGGTACGCCCATAAATATCCACACTTACCCTTTGACAGAACTCTTGCTCTACCCTGAGGATAGGCCACACTGTTTCAAAATTTACAACGTAAGAATAAGCTGCATCAAACTAGCGACCAATGTATGGAGCAACCTTTTATAGTGTATAAGTAATTGATGTGAAATAAGTCGCATCAGGGGCCTAAAGAGAGAGAGGGGCTTGAACTGTTTATCTGCATTTTCAGTCTAACTCTATCCAGAAGTGATTATGCTACACATTCCTCTGCCTTATTGTGTTGGGTGGACAGTAGCTCAGTGCAACAAATGATTAAAAGCTTAGGTCATTGCAAACTTTATGCCTGTTTGGTCCCACAATATTTAGTGAAGATTACAAACTTCAGAAAATATCTATATCTCAGAACACTTTTTAGAGATTTAAGGTGCAGGTGATGATTTTTTTATGAATGCTGTGACAGGTAATGAAGAGAACCGTAACAAGCCTGAAGCAACACACCAGAGATGGAGGATACCACTTGAAATTTTCATCGAAGAAAAAAAGCGAAGACAGTGCAATCTGTTGGGAAAGATATGGGCAGTGTTGGAATGCACAGGGTTGCATTCTGGTTAATTTTCTGGAATCTGAACAAACTATAATTGATGCACACTGTATCAATACTCTTCTAAACTTCTACCATGCTACCATGTGCTACCATGCACATTTTTAGCTGCATCAAGTAGTTTGTTGAAAATATTAGTCCAAGCTCTGGGACAATAAGGATCTATATCAGTTTTAATGTAATTTAGGATCAGCATATATTTTTATGGGGGGAGACAAACAAATGGAAATTGTCATATAATAATTTCTTTGAGGATTTTACTACATAAAATACAATCACATTTTATTCAGAATCAGTATAAACTCACTGGATTCTGATTACTATTTATGCAGATGTTTAATGTGAAGAAGAAAAATATTTTCAAATGATAATACATTCAAGTGCTCACAGATTTGTTCTTTGTATAATAAAGCAAATGATTGCTGTGATATGATATGATTTATTAAGTACTGAACAACACATTTTGAGCTACAACTGAGCTTGATCACAGAACCTTTGTTAATAGGGCAGCTCTTCGATACAATTACATACATAATACATTTTTTTCCATTTACTGTTCTATTATGCACTAGTTTTTCTTATTTGTCTGTCCCTGTTAATTATTACTTATTTCAATCTCATATAACTGTTTCACTGGGTCTGGATTTATTTAATCTCACTATTCAACATTTTTCATTTGCACATCTTCCCTTTTCTTGAAACTCCTTTTCAAATGATTTAACTTCACTAGCCGCTATTCCAATACATTTTCCAGTTATCTGTTACTTCATCACACTTTCTCAAATCTTCTCCTCTACTTCTCACAACTCCATTCTAATCTCTCTTCCCTTTCTGGAATTTGTATAGCCATATTAATTTTTTGCTATTTGCAAAATTTCTAACTTTCCCTAACCATTATTTACTTCTTGTTTCAACTTCTTATTACTATCACTTAGGGAAAGTTAAAGAGAGATGGCTAAGAACAATTAAGAGAAAAATGTAGAGTAGGATAGGTGAAGTGGCAAACTGTGTAAAAAGGAGTAGAGGGCCTCCGATACACAAAAACCTAGGCTTAGGTGTATGGTGACCGAATTATTATTCAATGGTGGGCAACATGATAGGATTTTCAGAATTTAGAAATATACAACATTTTCCAGTATGGATTTTATAATTGTAATCTTGATTTTGTATTTCCATTTGATGATGTAAAAGGAAAAATGAGAAATAAATTACAAATTACTATCACTTTACTTAGCACGGATTTACTTGACCTCTCATAAAAAATGTTCTCACACTTCTTCTCTTTTACTTACTTCCACTTTTCCTGTTACAATTATTAAGCACGTTTGCCCTCCCCCAATTACCTATTGTTTCATCTCATTTGCACATATCATTTCCTCTAATTCTCACAGCCCCATCCTATTCTTTCCATTCTACAATTTACCCATAATAGTCATATTTTTGCCATATGAATATGTCCCTACATTTTGATATCCTCTGCCTAATTCTCACACCCTTTTCTAATCCTTGTACTCCCACACTTGTTTCATTCTGCTTTTCCTTGATCCCTTGTATCCTTCCACTTGTTTCATTCTGCTTTTTCCTAATCACCTTTGCAACCCCAGTTTCACTCTGTAATTGCCATAATGTATGATTTTTCTTTATTTTCTCCTTCACTGCACTGACCACCATTTCTGAGTTTTCCCTCACTTCTCTTCCATTTTCACTGTTCATCACTTCCCCTCTGTCAGTGCACACTGCATTTACTCAGCAAATAAATACTATTACACAACTGATTGATAAAAAATGGACAACTTTCTACCATCCAAGAAGAAAAACAATCACATATTTTTACTCATGCTAGATGGAGAAGGGAATATGCTATGATACGACCACAAATAATACTACATATTAAGTGTGCTTTATTTTTGGTAAACAACTATACATGTAAAGTCAGATTTAAAGCTTTCACGGCGAGGTTATAGATAAAAGCTTCACAGTTGATCAGCCATGTCAAAGTAATTAGTATTGTCACCCAATTAGCGGTAAGCATGAGGGCAACAGCTGTGAGGAAACCAGAGGCGGCCGAGCCATGCCTCTCATCACTCTCTGTCACTAACTGAGGGGGAAGATTAGAGGGAATGTCACTCGTCCCTGGACGTTTCTCTCCCCTTCTCCTATCATCTGGAATCTTCGCCTGGAAACTAGAGAAGCCGAGAAGACGGCGAGATGCCTATAAAAAGGGCTGCAGCAAGTCAGTCAGTCAGAGTTCGTGGCAATCAGCGTAAGAGTGCACTGTAAGGACGAGAAGACTGTGTGAGAGCATCGGAGTATTGTCCGTAATTACTAGAGCAAGTGAAATTGTAACGGACGAACTGGTGAATCGTAATTGTGTGCATTACGTAATTCGGTGTAATTGGCAAGTATCAAACAGTAAGTCGGTGGAAATAAAGAACATTGTTGAGTTTGTGTAATTGGACTTTTCATTTCACGAACCCACAAAGTCACAGTGGTGTCAGGAAGCGGGATGACAACAGCACCGAACATTACAGCCATGGACGCGGCATTGGAAAAGATTTTGGAGAAGATGATGGAAATGAAGGCGGAACTGACAGAAATGAAGACGGCCAACGGCAACATCACCGAGAAGATGGAAGAAATGAAGGCCGAATTAACAGAGAAGACGGAAGCGGCAAGTAACAACCTGGCCGCAGAGTTGAAGGAAATGAATACGGCAAATGAAAACCTCGCTGCGAAGATGGAAACGGCAATCAACAACTTGGCCACGACAATGACCGCAAAGATGGCCGAACTGACAACGGAGATGAGGGAGGCGAACGAGGTCCTCGCCGCCAAGTTTGAGGAACGGTTGGCCGGCGTGAGGGATGACGTCACGAATCTGGGCAAGCGGATGGGTCATGTAGACGACAGCCTTAATGATTTAGAGGAAAAGGCCGACAACATCGCAAAACCCCTCACCCGCCTGACGGAGGAACACCGGCTCTATGTGTGGACAGAGGACGCCGAAAACGCTTTCCAGCATCTAAAGGAGACCCTGTGCAGTGCTCCAATTTTGGGTTTCCCACAGCCGGGTGGCGCCTTCATTGTGGACACCGACGCCAGCGACCATTGCATTGGAGGTGTCCTATCGCAGATCCAGGACGGCCATGAGCGGGTGATAGCCTACTACAGCAAGACGCTATCCAAGGCAGAGAAGAACTACTGCGTCACCCGACGAGAATTGTTGGCGGTAGTAAAGACCTTGGAGCACTTCCATAAGCACCTGTACGGTCAGCCATTCCACCTGAGGACTAACCATTCCGCCCTAACCTGGCTATTGAGCTTTAAGAACCTGGAAGGCCAGAGGGCACGTTGGGTCCAGAGGCAGCAGGAGTACGACTTCACCTCGGAACATCGTAGAGGGAAGAGCCACGGTAACGCAGACGCCATGTCCCGAAGACCCTGTCCAGTAGAGTGCGGTCAGTGCACAAGAGTGGAAGAGAAGGAGCATGCCGCAGCAGTCCGAGTAGTTGTGGCAGTGCCTGCGGACGGCTGGGATAGCGCAGGCCTGAGGAGGGAGCAGCTGGCGGACGCAGACTTGGGGCCACTCTTGAGGGAAGTGGAGGCAGGGACAAGACCAACCTGGGAGGACATCGCACCAAGGGGCGCCACCTACAAGTCGTACTGGGCCCAATGGGACTCGCTGAAGACCAGAGAGGGCGTGCTGTTCCGGGTATGGGAGTCACCCGATGGGAAGGCGCAGAGAGAACAGTTGGTACTTCCCCGGAGTAAGGTCCCGGAAGTCTTGGAGGAAGTGCACGCCGGTGCCTCAGGAGGACACCTGGGAGCGAACCGAACGATTCACAAACTACGGCAGCGCTACTACTGGCTGAGACTCCGAGCAGATGCTGGTGGTGCACCTGGACCGCCTGGTGCGCTACGATGGTGCTGTTCGGGACGACCAGCTTTGAGGAGGGAGCAGTGTCACCCAATTAGCGGTAGGCATGAGGGCAACAGCTGTTAGGAAACCAGAGGCGGCCGAGCCACGCCTCTCATCAGTCTCTGTCACTAACTGAGGGGGAAGATTAGAGGGAATGTCACTCGTCCCTGGACGTTTCTCTCCCCTTCTCCTATCATCTGGAATCTTCGCCTGGAAACTAGAGAAGCCGAGAAGACGGCGAGTTGCCTATAAAAAGGGCTGCAGCAAGTCAGTCAGTCAGTCAGAGTTCGTGGCAATCAGCGTAAGAGTGCAGTGTAAGAACGAGAAGACTGTGTGAGAGCATCGGAGTATTGTCCATAATTACTAGAGCAAGTGAAATTGTAACGGACGAACTGGTGAATCGTAATTGTGTGCATTACGTAATTCGGTGTAATTGGCAAGTATCAAACTGTAAGTCGGTGGAAATCAAGAACATTTTTGAGTTTGTGTAATTGGACTTTTCATTTCACGAACCCACAAAGTCACAGTATCAAGATTACAATGACCAAAAGTTTGAATCTAATTACTTTGACACAGCTGATTACCAATGAAGCTTTAATCAGCTATATGAAATTGTATTATCAACCTTTTAAAAATAACATTAAAATGTCAAACCTCTAAATAAGTATTCCAAGCTCTCCTTCACTAACCCTACTACTCATTTTTGTCTGTTACTAATTCCTCATATTCCCTTGCTTGCTAATCTGTCATGTGCATTACTGTTCAGATCATACATTCATTATCTTTTACCTCTCACCTTATCTTCATAATAAAGATATATAAATCATGTCTTTTCTCTGAATTTCCTTTTACTGTCTAATTTTTTAGCCTTTTATTAATCTCACAAATCCCATTTTGGCGGCTTGTTTATAATTAGCTTTTGTGCAGCAAAATTGTACGGCTACTATTTTATAAAATTTGATAGTTTGTTTTGTAGCTTTATTTTTTATATTTCTTACTTTGATTCTATAGTACCTTATTTTTCACTGATGGCTGGCTGGCAAGCAGTTAATGCTGCTGCAGCAGAAGGCATGCTACTGTGGGCCAGCCACCAGTAAAAAATATGGCACCGTACAAATGTGACTGAAAGTTATATTCTTTTTGAATACTTATGTCATATTCATATGCCTCACAACTCCGCAAGTGATTATTTACATTAGGACAGATAAAAAGACAAGGGTATAATAATGAAACTTAATATTAATTTTCAGCAGGCATATGATAGCATTGACACAAATGGGATAATCTTGAAAATAAAGGATAGCAATCACATCTAATAAATGGAATTAAAGGTGCTCATAAAATCATGAATGTAGTATTAGTCCTTGTTTCCTATATGTTTTCCCTGCTGACATACTTCCTTCCATGTATCATTGCCTTCACTGTGCTTCTAATTGCCTAACATTTTTAGTACCATAGATGTTGGTTTCACCCCATGTCAAATTGGCAGAGATAAAAGCAATTGTCATGACTACCGATAAATGCACATGATAGATAATGTAAATCCTAGTAGAGGCAGGTCTGAAGCAAACAGTGCTCCTCCTTTCTATTTTGTAAATTAACATGCAATCTGGAGAGAACAAGATTTACGTAATACATTTAATTAGTTAGATAGTCAACATGAAAAATTCATTGCCATGACCGGGTCTTGAACCACGGATCACCTGGTTTCCATGCAGTCGCTCTTACCCATTGAGCTACCATTTGAATTTTTCATGTTGACTATCTATCAAAAACCTTAGTCTCTATACAGCAAGTGTGAAGAAATAATTAATTTTCATCAATTAACTAAAATTTAATTAGTTGTTTATGAAAATGCAATTTGACAAATATGTGTCTTCTTATACATTAAGATTATGCTAAATAAGGAACCACACAGCAAGCTATTTCACAACAATCAATGAGAGATGACTAATTCACATAAGCGTCTTAACAGATGTAGGGCAAGGTTTTGAAAAACAGACCTTAGGCATATTTGGAGGGTAAAAACCAGTAGAAATAAAACAGTTTCAAACAAAAAATGCAGCATGTTGACATGACATTTAATTACTTCAAGAAGAAAATTACTTAAAAAAGGCTGCATATATTGATATCTTAGTAAATCATTAGATGTAATATGAAATTATCAACAAAGAAAATAGTTACAGATCACATGAGTATTAGTATGATGACAGTGATGATGGTGGTGATGGCAATGGCGATGAAGATGATGCGGAGCAGGTACAAAACAACTTAGTTTTGGATGAAGAATATGAATAAAATTTATTCAAACCCCTACTCCATATTGGTCAGTACAAAAAGGTGAGAACATTTCAAACACAAAAAATCACAATACCACTTTACTATATTATAAATCAAAGTTCCATGAGTACAGGAGATCAGAAGTGATAGTGTTAATGGTGGAAACATGTGGAATCATATCTCAGAATTTTTAGAACCTGGAAGACCTTCCAAATTCCCATTATAATAATCATACTTAAAGGATACATAAGAGAAGTACATAACCATACCTCTGACAATGCAGTTAGACAAAGGAATTCATAGATGAAGCTATGAGTAAAACTCTATCAGTATTAATGCACCTGTATTAATCAACATTTTATTTTAACCATAAATGCACTTGTTATAAATCAAAATATCTTTAGAATGAATGAACGAACAAATGAATGAACGAATGATTGGATCCCTGTATTTCCTTAAGTGGAACATAGGACCTTCTGAACCATGCAACATCGGGGCCCGTAGGTAACAGGTTGAGGATCAGAGGTTTCCTGATCTGAGAGATTCAGGTATGAGTGATCAGTAAACGCTGGAAAAACGTCTTTTAATTTATCGAGATTTAACTGTCGCACAAGAGCCTTAGATGCAAACGAAGATTTGCGAAACATGTCCTCAAAATAGGTACGAAAGTGAAGCAGAGGTGTAAAAAATACGACTCATCTAAAATTTAATAATCTTTTAATTTGTTTAAAATGCCATTCTGTATATTATTATTATTATTATTATTATTATTATTATTATTATTATTATTATTATTATTATTATTATTATTATTATTATTATTATTATTATTATTATTATCATTATCATTATCATTATTATTATTATTGCTGTTGTTATTGCTTGTTATATGTTATTTATTATTTTCCAAATGAATTAAACCCATTTTACCAGTAAGGTATGTTAAGGTTCTAGTTACAAAAACACAAATACAAAGATCAAAATAACTGAATATGATAATAGAACTGATAACAATTTAAAAATTTGGCCAATAAAGTGCTCAAAGGCTGAAGTGCAACATTTTTTTAAAGAATACATTAATCAGTGGTGTTTGGAGATCTGTATTACAATATGAAAGATGTTGAATAAGATTATATATCTTTTTTGAATGAAGATCACATATAAATATTAAGTGTTCAACACTTTCACCAACGCTTCCACATTTACAGAGGTATCCATCAGGAGAGTCTATATGGAATCTTGGTAAGTAAGTTAGTTTTAAATTTCCCATGTCCCAAGCAAACTGGGTCAAAATAAAATTAGGTGAAAACTACTTGCAGTTTACATGATCATTAACAGTAGAAAAAATAAATTTTAAGTGGTTTGCCCTTTATTGGTGTTTATCCATGTGCTGTTCCACATTTCAAAAATTTCTTTTTTCAATGTTTTTTAACAAATGTGATTGTAGACTCTTTAAAACTGAATTCCTTTTGGGATAATGCATAACGTTTAGCAATTTCATTTGCCCTCTCATTGCCATGTATACTCATATGGCCTCTAACCCATGTTATACACTCATGATTGGTGTATATTCAATCTGTATATTTAAAAGAAATTGATTTGACAATAAATGACATACTATTGTATTTCTACATGGAGCGAGATGACTCAGGCAGTTTTGTCTGTGGCCTGCATCTGGAAGAATATTCTTTGATTCCTGTGGCCGCCCTACTTGATCCATGGGTTTTTCGGGATTTTCCCAGATTGCCATGCTAATCCTGGGTAGGTTAAAAATATACCCCAAATTTCCTGACCCTCCATTTCACCTTCATTATCATTTCATATCATCTCTCATCTGGTGGACTCTTTCAGGATAGAAGTGATGACAGGTGTCTCAGAGCTGCATGGCAGGAGGATATGCTCCAGGTAAAAACTTTCTTCTTCAGTAAAATGGTTTCCAGTCTCCGGGCCAACCTGATGAGCCGTTTCTGAACAATGGTCGGTTGTGCTACCCTCCCAGGCAGTTTCCTACTGGTAGGGACCCTGCTCTCTGCACTGTAGTGACTCCTTGTGATCGGATGCCCTCTCTCCTCTCGCGTCATCCTTCCTCCTGGGATGCACCACTTGAGGCTTAGGTACAATAAACCACAGGTTTTGGTGCCAAATCCCCTCCTTAGTAATCCTAATCTAAATAGTATTTCTATAATGTTAGTTCCATGTGCATGCGTTTAGTTCACATAGTAGGTGAACTTTTAAAGAAATCTGGTAGACTCTTTTCCTATGTTCTTAAAATGGAAAAGAAATATAATTTATATCACTAGGAATGTCACTATATGACAGTGATTGAGTTCTAAAGCTGGTAAGACTTCCAAAGAGCTTGAGCAATGAGATGTCTGGCTGTCCAGGGTTGTTAATTTCTGCAGTGGTTATTGTATTAAAGATCTATTCACTTTTTCTCAATGCTGTCCTTGTTTATTCATAATTACTCACATAAATAGAATAGTACAAGATGAGTAAATTATGTATAATCATCACCTTCGTAGATTCTGAACTGCTACCATGTAATTTTTGCTTGTTTTATCACCAAGTCCTGGTAACAAACACGTATATCATAGTGATGCACAGCTTCTAACTCCTTGGCTGCAGTGCTGTTTTATTTTAAAACTATAAAAGGTAAGTAGAGTATATCTGTTATGTATACCTATCTTACTTGAGTTAAATGATGAAGCCTGGGATTCAAGTACTTATGATAGTAAGTCACCACAAACGGTGTATCTCGAATGCGAGAGGCCCCAGTGGTTTACCGGGGAAATATATGAGTCAACTGGAGAATTTAATGTCAGGACGGCATGTTGACCATAGTAGCTCAAGGGTTAGAGCGACTGGATGGAAACCAGGAGATCCGTGGATCAAATCCCGGCCATGACATTGAATTTTTCATGTTAACTCTATCAAATTTTATATTTTCATTTTTCTTCATACTGAAAAATTTATTCTATCAAAACCACTATAGATTCTTATATAATTCTAGGTCAATGTCATAACAGACATATGAAACTCAAATATGAACAATTTTATTATTGTGCTGTTCTTAGTTATTCTAATTTTTGTGCAGCAGTATACCCTATTTTTTCACAAAATATTTTCTTCTGGTTACTTATTAACAAATTTTTTCAACAGGAAGTATAAAAGTAGAATAATGAAAATTGCCATATATATTCCCTTTAGTTAGATGTATAGGTATGTGACTTTTTTTTTTTTTTTTTTTTTTTTTTTTTTAAAAGGAATTCACTTAGTTGAGGAACAAGGATTACTTTGACCAGAGTGTACTTGACTAAGCTCCACACTTCTTAAAAGATACAGCTGAGAGCAGAAGTATATTTATCAAGAATGTTCATATACTTAATTTTGCAGAACATAGAGCATAATGTTGTGAGGAAATATACACTCAAGTTTTTTTAAGTGTATTATCAAAATATACACCAATATAAGTGAAGTTGACATTAAATTAATGCTTTTGTTCTCTTTTCCTTTTACCTTCAATAGCTGGTGCACAGCTTTATGAAATATCTTTAATCCCTATAAAATGATCTTAATGTGAGATAAGAAAATTTTAATTCTCAGATTACTTGCAGATTTACAGTCACTGAAAGTGTATACAAACACACACTGAGGCAAACAAATGTGTAATTTATCAAGATATTGGTAATAAAACTATAAATGGAAGTATTCATAAACAGTGGAGCTTCATCAATCAAAAGCACTTTTTAAACCATTTCTCAAACTGTAAAAACACTTAAGCTCCACTTTTAAAATTAGGACATGTTTCAAGGACACTGCGTCCCCATCATCAGCTGATGTTCTACTGGTTCTTCAGGTGACCGCCTCCCTCTCCTGGTGCTGTTCGTTGAGTTGAATGACGTCATCTACTATTGGAATTTCGAAGTTCATTGCTAAAAAGATATTGGTACTTTGTCAATGGTCACTGAAATGCAAGGTGTAATAGAAGTTCTTGTGCAGTAAAACCTGCCTAAAACATACCCCTTTCCAGAAACCTGAAATAATAGAAAATAAATTCAGAATGGAGCTATTTCCCACGTAAAATTATACTCTAAGTAGGAAAACTGCCTAAAGTGGAAATGGAAATATTTTTCAGAAACCATTTGCAAAAATAACCGATGAAAATGGATTTTTTGTGTAATGGGTTACAATGTATGTATTTTAAAAAGTGCAATAATTGTGAGTGTGACTGCATTTGCACTAAAGTTTCATGAACCATAAAATCACAAGCTGTAATCCCTTGAGGAAAAGGGAAAACCATCGGTTTGCTCTCTGAACTCTCTTCCAACACACATGATAGAGGTATAACTGTTTTGCAGTGTGTTCGTTCTCAGTTTCATTGTTAAAAGTGATCAAGTATGAGTGGAAGAAAACTGCAAACTTTGGTAATTTTTAAAAACATAATTTGTGTGTACATGAATTTTGTAAAATGAGATGTAAACTTAAGACATTATGATTGGAGGAAAAAATTAAGGTTATTGAAGAACAAAAAAAGAATGTACAGTTAAAGAAATTAACTGTGTTGTTTAAAGTGAGGAAAACTCAGAATTATGGGATTTTAAAAAAATAAAAATTAAATACAAGTGGCTAAAGTGAACAGCAGGGCATGTGAAACACATCAAAAAATCTACATAGTATGACAAGGTTAATCATATATGTGTTTGGAGGAATTTAGTAACAGTGACGTCAAAATTAATCTTAAAACTGTTTGTAGTTGGTTTATTGATACTCGTCACTTACTTTTTTATATTAATGAGAGACTAGTTTCAAAGGCAATCACCTCCATTTTCAATCTCTTTCCAAAATGGTAAGGTTAATCATGCTGTGTTTGAGGGTTTGTTAGTGCGCACGCTAAAGGAATTCTATTTGTGGACCATTCCTTCAGACTTGAGCTTTAGAGACACAAGAAAATTAGGCAAAGGCAATTTCAGAGCTTCCAATGGATGACTCGAGAGTTTCAAACACCACCATAACATTATTTTGGGTGCTGTGTGTGGTGAAGCAAATGATGTTGATATGCAGATAGTTGCAGATTGGAAAGGGAAATTTGAAAACAGAAAAACTAGGCGATAAGAAACAATTATTGTATGTAAGTTGAAAATATTGTACATAATGCATATCGGCCTATTATTATTTACAATTCCTTCACTGTAAACTTGTGCGACTATTTCTTAATTTCTTTGTATTCAAACACAGCCCTCTATAAAATGGAAACGTGTGTAAATGGAAAATAAATGCTGGAATGTTCACATTCCTTTTTGGGGAGGTTTTACTATATTTAAATTTCATGGGTAAATTACACAGTACCAGTCAGAAGTAACTTGATAATCGAATTTTCAAATAAACCTACAATCACTTCCAATTCTATAATATTATTAGGTAAACATTTCTTTGACAATCATCCTTTCTCCATTTACTAAACCAAACCATTTTCCTAATAAGCATTACAGTGGAACCAATTTTGGTTATAACTGATGGAGTGGCATCCCAGATTGTGTAAAAATATGTAGTTTCTGCAGGCATCTATGTTACTTATACACTTGTAATTTTTAACATTAAAATGTAATACTCTACATTCCCTAATGTTTCATTTTTAGCTTCAAAACAATTTTTACTCATATTACTGCAATCATCACTGAAAGAACTTACAATAGGTCTGTTTTATCAATTTGAATTACTGATATTTATATAGTTTCTAAATACATAATCAATCAGCAAATAATACTTAGAAACTCATTACAAATGTTTCTATTTCCCTTTTTAGTTTGTATCTGCTAATTTCACAATTACAATGTCCATGCTGCAAAGTCCTATTTTAAAGAACTGGCTTGAATGTTTAATTTCACAAAAGTGATTATTTAATGACTTAACACGTATGACTTTGGGCACTATGGGTCAAAAATCTCAAATTAAAGCCATAGCCTTCCCATTTACCTCTTTCTCATATCTCATAACATTTCTTTAATAATCTATTAATGCAATTTACTGCAGTGTAGGAATCACTGGTGTTCCAATCACATGGTACCTACCTTAGTTCTCTCCTCTTCATTGTCTGTATTCACTCTTTGAGTGACCTACTGTTTCAAAGGGGTCAGCTTCTTTTATACCCTGATAACTTACTTTTACTCCCCCAGACAACTGTATACATGATATGTAAGATCCTAGGGCCCTTCCGTACGATTTGGGTTTACTACTTAGCACACTCAGTGATCTGGGACTAACAGAAGCCGGCCCTTGTAGCCACGGTCATTAGAGCATATGTCTCTAGCATTCCGCCCCGTAGAGGGTCGCGGGTTCGAGTCCCGCCTTGGGCATGGGTGTTTATGTGCATCGTGTATATGTTTGGAACTAAAGAAAACAGATAGTAAAATAAACGGAAGCAATAAGAAACGGTTAAGTAAGGAAAGAAAAAAATATATATCTATATATGCAGATATATATTATTTAAATAAAAAAAGTTAAAAATAACGGTGAATTCGAAAAACAAATGTGTCGGTCTTTTCTAAGCTACTCCACACTAAATGTCTGTTGGGGAACATCCCCTTGGCTAACACCCTCAAATTTTGGGGGTTTGCACTAGATAATAATTTAGGGTGGAAATAGCAGGTGATTCATCTTTACTCCTCCTAGTTGACTGCCAGTAACTACTTATTTGCTTTACTTATTTGCAAGGCCGAAGCTAGGAGGTCACCTCCAGCGCTTATATCAAATCTACTTATCTCTTTGCAGATCTAAGGTAGATTGCGTCTTAGAGTCATTACACATTTTTCTAAGGTATAGCAGCTTTTTTGATGGGGGGTGGTGGAAATAAAGGATTAAGGAAAACTGTATACAGAGTATGTGGGTAGGAATAAGGATGGGTTGTGGGTGTTGTTCTGGGAAGATTCATTAATAATGGGACTTATTGGAGCTTAATTAATTTGGGCTGAGATGGTGACATGGTGTCCGATGCCGCCGAAGCAACCGGATGTTCGTGGGAGGATACTTATAGTGGCAGATTCACAGTGCGGAGAGCCGCTGTGGTGGTTAGGTAGCTGCCATATTCGCTCAGGATTCAGACTACGACTTATGAATTTGAGTTGTTTGTTATGGTTGAACCCCTAATCATGGGTGAACGGTTGAGGCATATAAGGGTCTTTGTCTTGTCTTGTCTTGTCTTGTCTTGTCTACACCACGGTTGGTGTAACTGAGGGAAGCTCGAGGCATCTGATTTTGTGGTAGCGCTGTTCCTAGACCAGGGGCCAGTGCATCGGCGAGGAAGAAGAGGCGTTGCATAATGACTTCTTGATGCTGCTCTAACTTCTTGTTCCGCGTTGAGTTTCGTGTTTCGTTGATGTAGTCGACTATTTTCTCTAACTTGGTCCTGCAGTATCTATGGTCATTAGTGCTCGCGGCTTCCTGGTTAGAGAGCACTGCCGCATCGGTGGACTCCACCATACGACAGGGAACTTCTTCCAGTATTGCTACCCGTGCAACTAATCTGTCAGTTATTTCCTTAAAGTCTTCTATGAGTTTGTGTATTGCTGTGAGACATGTACTAAGATTCGGGACGTCGTTTTGTAGGGTGGTGCGGCGGTTGTGGATTGGCTTGACCTGGTCGTTCTTGTGTGAGTTTGTGGTAGGCGTTGCGATTGTTGATTTGTCGTTCGGCGTCCTCTCGGGCCTAGCGGACACGTAGCTTGTCCCGTGAAATGGCCTGCGGAGTCACAAGAGGTGGCGCGACAGGTCGTGTCCTTTGCAGGCTGCAGTAAGGCAGGCAGTGCCACAATAGAGACAGCGTGGTTCCTATTTGCAAGTGACGGCAGTGTGGCCGTACTGGCAGCAGTGGTGACATGGAGTGGGTCGGCCCCCAGGCTGGCCTCGATTGAAAGCACCTGCCAAAGGCAGGAAACAATCCCGTCTCCCAGCGCAGCGCGGTAATCCGAATTGATTAAGGAACTCCAGTCGCACAAGCGGTGACGGTCCCTTGTGAGTGTGGATGTGAGACACCCTCATTAAAGAGGGCTAGCGGAGTCTGGTGGCGTTGAATATGAATGCATCAGGCAGTTGCCCATGCTACTGCACTGTAACTTGGCAGTGTTGTGATGCTGGGAGGTGGTGGTGATGGTGGCGGCAAGGTTCCTTCTTCGATATTGTGCTAGTCTTGTGTATCAGCCGGCTGTGCAGTCGGGTTCTGTGGCTGGTGAGCTATATTGGCGGCGGAGAGTGGTTTAGACGAATTCGCTGTTGTCTGAGAGCGGAGCAGGCTGCTCTCCCGCAAATTCCGAGGCAAGGACTGCGTCGGCTTTTTCAGCTACCTTTACAGGCTGTGGTGCGTTGGTCTTCTTCTTCCCTGCCATGATCTCTCGGCGATGGCTGAGTTCGGAATCTGAAATGTGGGCAGCAAACAATTGAGTCCCTCTTACACAAGTAAGAAAGGGTTTATACGTTGAAGCTGGGCATGTCGTGCATTTTGCGCCGGCAGATAAAACTCACGGTCTGTTTCATTGTATAATATTTCACTTTCGTGAAACGCCATTATATTCTATAATGCTGTTAGGACAACGTTTGTCACTGCAATGTTGTTGTGTCCGTCCGCTTAAGTGTAATTTATTTATTAATTTTCAAGCAGTACCGTGTTTTGGTATGCCTATGTTTTCCAGGCTGACTTTCTTTTTAGTTGACTACTATGTACATCAGCCTCAGGCGACTTTGTTGTCCTCAGAACTGCAACACGGGAACCCGTTTACAACCCAAGGTTTTTCCAAATACTGGACAATTACACGACGACGGTGTGTAATGTTTAACGCCCGCTTTTACTACATACGGCACCGCAGGCGGTGACACTGATGGTACATGAGATGAAGATGGAGCACCGGTGGAATGAGATGGCGGGGGAAACCGGAGGTCCCAGAGAAAACCCGCCCCAGCGCCGTGTTGTCCATCACAAATCTCACTTTGCGGTCACCTGTGATCGAACCCGGGCCGCCTTGGTGAGAGCCAAGCGGTCTAACCACTGAGCCACGGCGTGGCCACGACGACGATGCACCACACTCCCATTATTATCGACGGTTCTCTCGCAGCTGCGGGTGTAAGTGTCGCTTTTTTTTTTTATTCGAGTGCGCAAACGCCGCTACTTTCCTTTGTCTATTGGATGCTCTATTTATTCGGTAGAGGTTTATGCCCTTTACCAACTTCGCGTTTTCAAAAGTTCACTTCCAGTTCTTCGACTTTCTTTTGTTCGGAATATTTAAGTGTTTTTCAGAAATAAATTCCCCTACTACTTCCTCTGCTAGGTGCTCCTCCCGTTGAGATTCAACCTCCGGAGGGATCGGTGCATATCCGTACAGGTAGTTTCTCTTATCCATTTCATATGGCCTTCCTTCCCAATAAGAGGTTTCAGACTGCCGCTCTCGGCAGGGCTGAAACTTCTTTTATTTAAAAAGTCAAAATCCGGGTTGCCATGACACCAGCTTATTTACTTAAAATACAATAACTGGACTGATTGTAACCACCTCTTTTTTAACTCTTCTCTCTGCACCAATCCTATACTGATCTTGACCCTCTCTTAACACATATGGTTACGCCCCAGGAATATCCTCTCCCTGATTCATAGTAATGAAATATACTTGTCTCGAGTATTACTTAGACATCAATCAATAATTGTAAGATGAAACTTTGACCTTTACCTCTGTTACAATTGTCAACTTCGTATTTTCTCTCCCACATCTTGCCATATCTCATATTGACTGAGAAATTGATTGTCATTCAAGATCGAGTTAGTTCGTAAGTAAACCACCTCTACCAACAAGATTTTTTTAATGTCCTCCAACTTAAGTCATATTGGATGGTGAATGAAATGGGTGAAAAGATGCTCAAATGAGCCAAGGGTACATAGAGCTTTGAGTTACCTGACATTTATCTTCCAGGATAATCTAAAACTCTGGAAAAAAAAAAACCTTATTCCAAAAATCCATCCTGACCAACATTCGAACTCAGGATCTCTTGAATGTGAGTCAGACATGCTACTACCATGCTACAGAGGTGGTGTTCTGTGCTGTTAATTAAAATTGAGAAGTTGGAATATCATGCACTCATAAAATTCTTTGTTCTGGATTTATTGACCATAGAAATCTATGCAAAGCTATTAAATGTTTATAAACTTTCATTTTTAACAGTTAAGAAATGGAAAGCAGAATTTAAATTAGCCTTACTTCTCTAGAAAATGATCAAAGTGAAGAACACTCTAAAATGGCAATCACAGAGGAAATCAATAAGAAGGTTTACACTTTGATGTTTGATAAAGGGCGATTAAAGGTGTAATAAAGAAGCCAGCAAGTTAGTCATATTAGAAGACTCTGTATGCTACATTCTACATGAAGAATTACAGATGAAAAAGTTTTGTACTATTGAGGGTCTCACATTTGTTAAATGTTAACTGAAAGCAAATGCAAAAATAATTTTCACAGCAATGTTGGTCTGTTTTAAAAATTAACTGATTTTATTTGTCGATTTGTTCCTGTGGGTGAGATGTTGATCAATCACTACATACCAGAAATGAAGCAGCAGTCATAGTATTGGATGGAAGCTGGCTTCTCTGCACCAAACAAGGTGAAGTTGATTTTATCTGACAAAAAGTTAGACAACAGCTTCCTAGGATGCAAAAATGGTTTCTTTCCATTGATTGCCTTCAGCAGGGAGAAACAATAAATGGCAAATTTTATGCTACTCCTGGACCAACTGAATGAAAAATTACCTGTGTGAGAAAATGAAACAATCATCTTTCTTCAAGAATATGCATCTGCTTGCAAAGTACTTGAGTAATGGGAAACTGCCAACTTTCTTCAAGACAATGCATCTGCTTGCAAAGTACTTCAGTAATAGAAAACTGAGGGCCTTGAAATTATGCTTATTTATATTACGTCAGTACTATTGTGATGGATGTGAGCATGCTGTAGTAGCTGTGCTGTTCCATCCATTTCAACATTATGGATCAAAAGATTTGGTGAATTAATTTTTTCAGCTTACATGAATTTTATTTTTAATAAAATACATGTTTAAGATATTTAAAAAATAAAATGTATGACAAATGAATAAAGTGCTTGTGTTGAATGTGATTAATATATTTTCTATCTTTATTTTCAAACTAGAGCCTGCTCTGAGCCTGACAAACATGTTTCATTTAAACCCTTGAAGACTTCTAGTTTATGATGTCACTGGTCCAGTTACTACATTATGGGAACATTATTCACTTTTCTATTGATGTTGATTACCCATACATATCTTACATCTAGTTTTAGTGAACTGTTTATTAAAGAAAGTGAAACTGAAAGTACTTGTTTAATTTTGAAATGAAACATAATAAAATAAGTGTTTTAAGTTAAATATTTATGTGCTTAGTAAAAAAAGTAAGGAGGTACAGCCATGTACCTCAGTTATATGGGGTGATGATGTGATCAGTTATTCAGACTGATGTTGCAAGATTGTATCCAACATAAACAGTAATTTGAAGAAAATGAAAGTATTAAATTGCAGTATAGTAATTAATTTAACGATGTGAATAAAGATAGCAAAAACTGTAGTTTAATCACTGTTTCAACATACACTTCTAATACTTGCCTTAATAATTTTCTATGCACATAGTGTGATAAAAACTACAGATAATTGTTTTCTTCTTTTTGTTCAAATAAGCATTGACTAAATGGTTGTGAAAATTTCCATTAATGACATAATGTAGACAATGAGAATGACATAAGTAGTTTAAAATGTAAACTCCGGGATGACCAAAGATAGAACCTGGGCAACTTGGTGAGTGTCAAGCAGTCTAACCACTCAGCCACAGTGCAGCCTCTTTGCATAGTCATCATACGTAAGGAGGCAGCCAACGATTCATCAGATGCATGTGGAAGACCAAGTGCTAAAATATGAGTATTTGTGGGTGAAAAGTAAAATACAATGCAATTCGAAGTGTCACATATTTCCCTTGTTACAACAAATAGGGCTCTTTGATTTTGGCAATTTAATATTCCTTTGCTATTCATTCATTTACAAATATTTTTTGCATATTCAAATTGTGCACAATCTCAGAATAGTCATTTAAAATAATGTGACTCATCATTTATATATTTAATTAACGTTTGGTCTTTAAAATTTTTTGGTAGGAATATTTTCTATGCATTGTATGGAATATTAAATTGTTCTTTGAACTATTTGTTTTATTTATATACATTACTGTGACAAAATCTGACATATATAATGGTTAGGCAATATATACACTGCCTAGCAAAAGTATAAAACAAGATAGAATATGCATATACTTTGCCAAAAACTGTCCAGCATTTTATAAAATTCCCAGGCATTCTATATAATGACTGAATTTTATACTTTGCCTCTAATGTACACATTAAAATAAGACACTTTGCTTACTCATAGCATTAAAGAGCTTTCACTTAAATGATCTACTATTGATGAATGGAAGAAGATAATTGAAGAAAAATGAGTTACTTTTTTATTCTATTCAATTCACAATATATTATCAGTGACAGGAAAGCTCTAGGAACCTGCATATTTTCATGAAAAATGTATCTGAACTTATTGCCCTCAACTCTAAAAAAGGATAGTTTGTAATCTTTGGAGTCACTGACACCATTGATCAATCACTCCTTACCCTTTTTAAAGGTAAGGAGTACATATGTATTATGTTCCAAAGGATGAAACAAATACAATACAATACAAAGACTAATCAGCAAATCCCTCTGCATATCAGTTTCTCATCTAATGCTCAAGTACTCTAAATATGTAGATATATTCTTTGCAATTGTCTTCAGCCGCTGATATTAAAATGTCAATTTTCAAAATCTGTTACTTTTTAAATTTCTAATATTATTACAACCAAAGTTTCAATGATTTATTTTCTGGCTTAATACTGTGACTTTGTGGGTTTGTAGAATTAACAGTCCGAGTTGCAGATATTCCATATGTTCTTTATTTCCGTAGAAATACACTCTGATTAATTCTCAAGTAACAGCATTGACACATACACACAGTCTACCAAGGTCGATGACCAAACAGCGTTCTGATTACATCACTTTACAACATCAGCTCTCGTTACAAGAACACTCTACAGCTGTTTACTCCTCTCTGTTTACGACTGTCCGATAACTACCAAGGCTTCGCTTTATACAACCATTCATGAATTCCAGACTGTTATAGAATTTTCTCTAACATGTCACCAGATAAAACACGAATGTTCCAGAATGTAACCATATCCGTGTCAGCAAGTCTTTTATCTCCGGCGCTATGTTTATCTGTTTATGCAAGCTCTTTATCTCCGTGACACACTATCAGTTCCTTTGTGTGTGCAAGCCGCACTATCACGATCGGGTTCGCGACAACATTTAGTCTTAACTTATGTATAAAAGTGTGCCAGAAACACTAAATGGTTTTGAAAAAAAAAAATTGTTGATGGAAAGTATAAATATTTATTTTTACCCAAACATATGTCTGTTTTTATGAAGAAATAATGTATTCATATTATTATTTCTTGAAAACAACATTTTGTAAGTGTCCACCATTCTGATTACAAACCCTTTTAGTCTGTATGTGAAAGATAAGACAACTTGCTGAATCATAGGGTTCTGTCCTGTAAGAAAACATCAATAAGTTACTCTCAATGTTCTGTTTCATTTCCAGAAGCTCAAAGATTTTGTTGAAAAATTGCAGTTGCTTTGTGTTATAAGTTTTTGAATAACTATCTTGTGTGGATCAATGGCGAGGCATGACTTTCAAAGTGAGGGAAGCTCCAAGTAATAATTTTTGTACAGTAAAATAAGAGAGAAAAATGAATTTTATATATGTGCAGTCATCTAAAGTAGCAAGCATGGCCAACAAAACAATTTTCGCAATCTATAACATTCACATAACCATGGAACTCTATTATATACATATACATTCATGAAAGTGGATTATAAATGTTTTCATAACTGCTTTGTAGGCTTATAATAATACTAAAAAGTCTTTTTGTCTTGTCACTTTTAATTATATTTAGTTCCTCCTCATAACTCAAATAACTAAAGCTACTCTTCAGTTTTGATGTGTGTTTGGAGGAATTTAGTAACAGTGACGTCAAAATTAATATAACAATTATTTGTGGTTGGTTTATTGACACTCGTCACTTACTTTTTCATATATTTATGAGAGACTAGTTTCAAAGGCCCTGGCCTCCATTTTCAATCTCTTTCCAACTGGCATCTGTTGTTGTCTGCTCTCTCTGGTGGTGGAACTATGACATTTTTTGTCAAATTATCTACTGGCGGGATTTCAAAGTTCATTACGCGATCCTTATTTTTCCAGATGAATATGTTCTCCCATGTTGTCAATCTATTTTGGTTTATCACTCCTTTTAATAATTTTGGATTTGGATCAATGTCATGGTTTTCATTCCAAAAATGAAATGCCACTGCTGACTTGTCTTCTTGTTTCAATCTGATGTTTCTAAAGTGTTCTTTGACTCTGGTTTTTAAATTTCTTTTTGTTTGACCTATGTAGCATTTTTCACAATTCTTACAATTTATTTGGTATATTCCAGATTTGTTACCTGAAGGAATTTCATCTTTTGTTTTTGAATTTAGTAATTTTAAAATTGAGTATCTATTAGTAGGTGCCAAGATGATATTTTGTTCCTTGAATATCTTTTTAAATTTTTTAAATGTTTTTGGATGATATGTGAATGAACTGAATATGCTGTTGCTTTCTTTTTCTTTAATAAATGTGGTTGCTTCCTTAATGGTTTTCTTTAGTTTAGATTTTCTAATTTTCTTCAACACCAAACTTTTGTTGTATCCGTTTTCTTCTGCTATGTGTATTATTGCTTTTTGTTCCTTGAAATATTCTTCTTTTTCCATGGGTATGTTGACTAGTCTGTGTGTAAGGCTGTTTATTATTGCATGTTTATGTGTAATTGGGTTGTGGCTATTATTTTTTATATAATTTTCTGAATGTGTTGGCTTCCTGTAAATTCCAAATTTTATTTTTGTATCATTCCTGATGATATTTAGATCCAAGAAGTCTCTCATAAATATATGAAAAAGTAAGTGACGAGTGTCAATAAACCAACCACAAATAATTTTTATACTCTTCAGTTATTAAATTATAGATGAGTCATATTTATTACACATCAGCTTCACTTACATACCTATATTGAGGACATGTTTCGCGAACTAGCATTCGCATCATCGGCTCTAATGCAACTTTAAGCACTCTTCAGTACTCTTTCTACTGTACAGTCACATGTAGGCCCTTCTTGCATTGCAAGATTACTTATACCACAAGGAGATATATTCATGCTTTCCCCCTTCCAATCAGACGTTCCAATTTCTCCAAGAGCTGGCCCACACTGTGCGAATTGTTAATCTAACATGGACAACATATGTAATGGGGTTCTGCTGTTAAGACTCTTTTTACAAACCTATTTTCAGTCCAAAAGAGGGCTATTAGAGTTTTAGCTAAGCTGCTACAATCTGAGTCATGTAGACCATACTTAAGAAATTCAAAATGTTACCCTTCTTTTGCATATACGTAAATTATGTTATTTTATATGTAAAAAAATGCTCAACAATATCCCCTTGCCTAAATAAAGATATACACAAACACCACACTCGTAGACAAAATGACTTTTTTCTTCAATCATATAGGGGCCAGTTTGGAAATAAAAATATTATTTATGCTGGATTAAAATACTTCAACATATTACCAAACAGACTGAAGTCAGCGATAGAAATACTTTTAAAAAAGAGCTTAAATGTATTTAACCTATTGTTTTTCTAATGAAGATAATGTTCTTATCCATAATGGAAATTAATCACATTTTAAGCATAGTTGAGTTTTTGACATAATAGTATGCACAGATTTACATTATCAATATTTAGGTTAATTTTATAAACTTGTATTTTTTATCACATGACTGATGTGGTCTTAAGAACAATTGTCTATATCTGTATAGTGTTATTTTATATTGTAATTACTTTGTATTATAAACTGAGGTGGTCTATGTAACACTGTTTTTGTGTATACTATAGGACTGAAAATAAATAAATAAGTAATAAAACATTCACACCCTTTTGCTAATAACTTAAAACTTCATAAGAATTTTCTATTTGTCACCACTGAATACCAATCTACATAAAATACTGTTGATAATGCTATTGAAATGTACTTAGAGTTATCCCACAAAGTATAAACTTGAAAAAAGCGTAGGGACAGTGAAGCACAAATTAGTACAAAGTACTTAGAGTTATCTTTAAAAGTGCCACATAAAACAAAAATGTAAACTTTTCTTCACATGCTACGTGACAAAATCTGTCAGTGCTTTCTGACCATCGAAGAGTTGAAATTGCTTCTGGAAACCTATGAAGCATGGTATTTAAGGTTACAAATGCGAGAATCCAGAAATATTCAGTATTGAATGAGTTTGCATTAAGCAGCAGCTGTTCAATTGACTGCAGCAATGTGGATGTTTGTGAATAAATTTTGAAAATATATCCACAGCAAATAAAATATTGTTTGTAATGCATTTTGTGTTATTCTTCTTATTCTTCTTTTTCTCCTGAAATTCTTGGGAAGCAGCATGCATTATTTCTTCATTGCATGCTTCGCCACTGGTGTGGATAGTATTGAAGATACTTATGTTGGATTCAACAAATAGGGGAAGGTGCTGTACCTAGGGACAATTTTTGAAAATTATTTTTTCAGCTATATGTATTTAAATTTAGAGCAATAACGACTGTCACTTTAGTGACCTTCATCTATTAGCTACAAGGTAGAATATTATTTGCATGCATTTTGTTGCACATTAAGTGTTGAAAACAAAATTTGTAATATTCTACAACCTGTCCCTAGGTACATACCCATGCTGTACCAAGGGACACCACATTCTATCGTAAGATACACTTCCCATATATGATTACTTTATTTATAGAAAAGTAAAACTTATACAATTATGAATTTCCAAAGTCATCTTCATCACTACTACTTTTCTCTTCAAAAAGGTTTCTCACTGCTTGTTTTTGTTTCTTTTCTTCGTTTTCCTTTGATTTCACTTTCTTATTCTTTCTATTTTCCATTTCCTCTTTATTGGATGTATTAGTTAATATAGTTGATTTCCTTTTCTTACTTCCAATTTGCCTGCTGCTGGGCCTCTGCTGCGCAGCTTTAGGAAAAGGTGACGTTTTGGGAGCTGAAGGAGTGTATAGTTTGTCAGAAGGACCTGGTTTTTCAACATCCCTGATGTGCAAAGACTCAGTGCATTCATTTACTTCAGATGGTGGGTGGTCAGTCACATATGCAGGAAGGAAATCTATTTAAATGAAAACGCCTTCATTCAGTGGAACAATTCCTGTGACTTCAAATCCTCTTTTTATGTTCTTTGGTGTAAATGCAGACTCATAGGCTTTCCTTGCAATTTCACAGACGTCATATATTGTCACACGTTTGCCAAAGTTGCCTGGGGTATTCATCCAGTCATACATTTCCGTGTGATAATACTTCTTGAATGGTCCAAAAACAGATCTATCAAGGGGTTGCATCTTATGGCTGCAATGTGGAGGTAAAGACATGAGCACAAGACCATTTTCCTTGGCTTTTTTTATCACTTGTAATGAGATGTGGATCTCATTATTGTCAAAAATCAGAATTTGTGGTTCATCTTGGCTAGGTTTTGCATGCTTGATAAAATGTTCCAAGTATTGAAAGAAAATGTCTTCGTTCGACCAACCACTTGGATTAGCTGCTCCTATTGAACCAGGAGGTTCACCTTTGAGCATGTGTTGTTTTAAATGAACTCTAGGGAACACAAATAAAGGAGGGACTCTATTTCCTAGAGCATTTACTGCAGAAATTATGGTCACATTCTCTCCTTGCTCACCTGAAGTCGTACTTCCAATCTGTTTTGCACCTCTTGCTGCAAGAAATTTAGGAGGAACATGCACGGTAGAACATCCACTTTCATTAGAATTCCACACATGCTGTGGCTGGAAGTTCCCTCGGCTCAAAATGTTCTTATAGTTTTTGAAAAACTCCTTCACAGTATTCTTATAAAATGCTGCTGAACGGGCTAAACTTGTAGTTTCCGGTTTTCTTAATGATAAATCTTGGTGACGGCGGAACAATCGTGCTCAACTCTCTCCAGCAAGTTTATTTTCCTCCCATTGTAGTACAACCTTCTCATTGCTCTTAGCGTATTCATAAGCAAATTTCCTAGTCTGATAGATTGTCAAACTATAATGCAGATATGCAGCCTGTTTCAAATAATTAACCAGATCAGTTTCTTCTTCATTGGAAAGTACCCTATTTACATCAAAATTAGGATAATAAGTAAACTTTGTGTTGGTGTAAACAGTCTTTGCTTTACAAACTGAACATGCTATTGCAGATTTTGAAATCTTGTGCTTGTCAGCAGCTTCTCAAAGGGACATCTTCCTCTCAATAACATCCTTCATGGCTGCCTCCATTACATCTTTATCTGGTGGTGGTCTCTTGATACCATTTTTGCTTCGTGGCATTTTCTTGACCTAAGAAAAGCAGTTCAGTAAATAAAAAAGTAGAATCTAAATATGAAGGAACAGATTAATGTACTAAGGGACGTCCCTTGGTACAGCACATACGTATGTCCCCTGGTACATTTTATGCACCTTCATTGAAAAATGCTCATATTTGCAGGTTAAGTACGAATGTTGAGCCAAATGCCATGATCCATGTTAAAACATATTCTTAACATTCAATAAATACATTCACCAACATTTCTTGCAATCTTACCTGTGAAATACTTAAGTTCTCCAGCAGTATGAAAATTTACAACTACCACTGAAAAACAAATATTGGTCATATCGAGATTTAACTGTATTGGAACACCACAGTGAAGCGAAAAATTATTAATTTTTAGATGAGTCGTATTTATTACACATCTGCTTCACTTTCGTACCTATTTTGAGGACCTATTTTCGTACCTATTTTGAGTCGCATAAGAGCCGTAGATGCAAACGATGATTTGCGAAACATGTCCTCAAAATAGGTACGAAAGTGAAGCAGATGTGTAATAAATACGACTCATCTAAAAATTAATAAATATTGGTCAGTTTACTGCTCAACAAACAGTAATTACCAATACAAATACATTTGGAGGGAAGGTTGTGGAGCAGCTAACATAATGTGTAGCTCTTTGCTCTCTGACTTCACAGATGTTTCTGTAATTTAAAATGTCCCTTGGTACAAATGTCCCTAGGTACAGCACTCTCCCCTACTGGTATTGGCTAATCTAAGTAAAATAGGTTGCCATCAAACTGATCATTGTGGACTATACAGGATCAAGTTCCTGTACACCATTTGCAATTTCTGGTATAAATAATACTAGGTTGCGCCCAATACATTTGCTGTCCTTCACAAGCTTTCTTGATAACCTTCCCAATATGCAGTCATATAATATTGAACTATATTTTATCCGGCCTTAAAGTGTGTACAGATGTCAACATTATGCCACAGCACAACTTTTAGTAGGAGTGAAATAGTGAAACACGGGTAGATACAGTTTGTTACTAAATTGCATACATTATTGCTTATTTGATGCATTCAAGCAATGAAGGGGGTGAAGAAATACTGTAATTCAACATCCAAAACTTTTAAACATAAGCGCAGTGAAAGATATGACAGTTACAGAAAGAGTCAGATGTAAACAAATGATCGCAGAGAGTGTCAACATGTGCTTATTGGTAGAATGATACAACCACAATGTGGCTGCATTCCCACTTTAAGCTCTGAGGGACTGTAAAATCATCATATTGACCAAAATTGCATAGAAAATTCATATGTAGCTTTAAGTAAATCTTCCACCACAATCCACAGTTGTGCAGACAATGATCCATCTGAATGACAGAACAACAGATCTCATTGAACTTTAAAGGCTAATGAGTAGAAATACATAGTTTCAGGTTTTAATAAGACTTTGGAAATTTTTATACAGCATAGTTGCCTTTTTTAAAGATATGGCTGTATGGCTGTTTATAATGAGTTGTTGAAAATGGAAGGAACATAAACTTGAAGTTGGTCCAAGTGAGCATTTTTTCTATTGAAATATTCTAAACATATCATATATCTTTTGGAAGATTTGCCTTTATTTGGAAAATTATGAATATGAGTTCCCACGCTTTTTAATTTTCAGATTACAGCCTTGTGTACCATCTGGAAGCATTTTGTTTTTCACAGTATTATGTTGTTTGTGTAATATTAAAGTGATTCAGTAACACCATCACATCACCCTAAAATACTTAACTCCTGAAGTGCTAAATGCATTACTGCAGATGTAGACATTATCTGTACTTGCAAAGTTTCTTCCAACACATGGCATGTGTGACACAGATTTTATTTAGCAAATGAAGTGATAAAGTATGGCAATGTGTAGAAACAATCCTATCACTGCATTTTGTAAAGGGAAACAACATAATTTTTGTGTTTGGTTGCTCTTTAAGCAAATATACAGGAGTTTTCAGCAAATGTTAAAGTTTGCAAATAATTGGGGAAGTCATCATCTTAATTACATTATTAAGTTTTGTTGACTAAATTTATTTTTAATCAATCTCTTTTTTATCTGAATGTTCACATTTATAATCTTTTTTCTCTTACATGTACCAGTTCTTATGATTTATTTTGGACAGTACACTTTTGTAACAGAAACAGTGAAACAGATTGGAGGACATTTATTATCTGAAGGAATAGTGCCTGTTTCAAACTGAACACTTTCAGGTTTATCACTAAAGAATCACATTGGGTTGAAAATACAGTAATTGACTTGCATTTTGTTCTCTGCCCAACTTGAATGTTACCACTGCATTTAAAACCCTGGTTTCACTATACGACAGATCACAGACCTCACAATGTCAAATCAAATAAAAAAAGACTTATAATGCTATGTTTTGAGAACACTGAGAATCTCTTCTTTGTGCGGTAGAAGTACCAGCAGTGGTTGCACTGTTCTTCTCTTTGCACCTGCTGCTGTTTGCTAGTTCACTGAGGGGGATGCCAAATTCTGCAGTTCCCCACACATCACAATTTGGACTATAGCTTGCAGCCCTTGGTTTCCAATTACTTATTCCCAGAGATGCACATGAAGTACCTGCACCATCCACCTTAGTGGGATAGATGCTAGTTGCATCCTCTAAAGATCTGCACTTCCCCCCCATAGTTCTAGAAGAGACATGAAGATGGTGATGACTACTCTGACGTCTTCCTGAATACAGGTGAGTGCTGCCAGCTGGATTGGTACTGTAGCTTGTAGCACCTGCAGAAGAGCTACTACGCCTTCTATCTTCCAAAGCATTCAAACTGTAAGTGGGAACTATCTTATGTGGAAAACGAGGTGATCCCTTTGCACGTTCCCTAAAAGAAAGTACAGGTTGGGAGTGTTGATGTTGTATGGTTCCCTTTTGGACAGATGAATAACTAACCCTTCTTTCAGTACCTCCAAGGTCCTTTTCTTCTCTTCGTGAAAGACACATTGCCAAAGAAAACTTCCTTCTGTTTGCAGCACCAGTATCATCAAAACAAATACCATCTTCTGGATCATCATTTGATGTAACACTTATTATAGGACCACTTCCACCACCTACTGTGCTACAATAGTGTTTAAGAGGGTGCACTTCACGAGCTGATGCAGCAACACTGGTTTGGGTAATTGGTTGATTTATTGCTGTAACACTAGTGCTGCAGGATGACGTCATTGTGTTAGCATTTGTGTTAGGAACTATCCCTGCCAAGTAACCCATATGAAGTTTCAAAGCAGAGGCAATACCAGTGCCACTAAATGAAGCTGTAGAAGTTTTACGGCTTGATGGTTTACTACTGCCAAGGAAGTTCTTCAAACGTCTGAAGACACCCTGCTTTCCAGAGGACACAGATATGTCTACATCTTGGCCCTCACAGGTAATAGTATAGTACTCATCATCTTCATCACCAACTCCAGGCTGCATCATTGCATCATCCAATTTTGGTTCAGAGCTGAATGTTACTTGCCTACGCATAGGCAAGTTTCCATGCTCAGCAGAAGGCCAGCTAGCTCGAGGTATTACAGGAGGTAGCACTGATAAAAGCAGCATTGGTAAACCACTTCCAATGCTAGGAGATGGGTTTGTATCAACAATGGTGGATTTGCGAGGAATTCCTTTTTCTTCGTTCATTGGATCTCCCTAGAAATAAAAGGTTTAATAAGTATTAATTATTAGTGAAATAGATTTGTGCTGCTTAAACAAATATGAAAGACTATATTGTCTTATACACTAGGTTATGTAGTATCAGGTTGAAGAGGAATAAAATTGAGAAAGTTCACTCTGGTCAGGTTCACACCATGGATCTTCAGCTTACTAATTCAATGTTTTATTGCTAAGTTACAATAAAAAGAAAACTGATTGTGTACTGAATCACATGAAGTTCATATTTCTGCAATAGATTTTTGATATGGAAAATTGAAACACTTTAGTTCAACTCCTGGGAGAGGCAATAAACTTTATTATATAAAATTCAACATTCCCTTTTTTGGTTACAAAAAGTCTGTGTAAAACAACAATTATTAGATTGGAATGATATAACAGTGTGGTTAATTATAAACCTGGAAAATAAAGATTATAATTGACCCTCAAGTTATATTACATAAAAGTGCCCTGGTACATGAAAACCAGGTTAGAAAAGCTCAATGTGAGTTTACATATCTTACCACTGTAATTCAATATTATGAATGTTCTTAGAGCTGGGGATGATTTTATTCAATTCAATGATGTTTTTGTAATGTCATATACTCTACCTACTCTACTACCTAGATTATAGGTACAGGTGGCAGGATTAATTACACTGGCCAGCAAAATTTTAAAAGTTTTTTGTATTCAAAAGAAAATTAATGAAGTCTTATGTAATTTGACCTTCTAAATTTGAAAATAACAGCAAAAACTTTCTTGTGAACTAAGAAGATATATGCATTACAAGTTTCTATATTGTTCATGCAAAAAACCTTTAATCATGTATCTTAAAATTGTGGTCTTTTGGCTTGTGTGCTATATTTTAACTCAGGAGCATCTCTTATTACACCAGCAAACTTTCAAGAGTACCGATATACTGATGAAAACATTAGCCATGCTCATAACTTACTGCACCATGTAAACGTCCTGTTGCAGAGACATGTTGCACCCGATTCTAACATATCGTCTACTAATTTCTTTTTAAGTAGGCGCTCTTTTGTTACCAAGGAAGTTAAGCACAATTGAGGAAAATGCTTTCCATGCAGCTTCTCCGTACCAGTTAGAAGTCCATGAAAATATCCGTCGGCCATTAGCTTTTTTATTTGGGGATCTATAGATATTCCCGCTTTGATTTTGGTCTCATTTAAACATGGAAATTTATGAAAAAGGTACCTAAAGGCTTCTACATTTCGATTCATATCTTTTACAAAGTTTCTCATTAGTCCCAGTTTAATGTGCAATGCAGGTAATATTACTTTTCACTCATCAACCAGTGGTCTGCAAACAACATTTTTGGTACCTGGTTGTAAGTTTTGTCTGAGAGGCCATTTCTTTTCTATATAGTGTTTATCCTTTACATGACTATCTCAACTCACATAAAAAGCAGCAGTATTTCCTATAAACCTGCTGGAGATCTAATATATTTGCCACCACTTTCAGATCTGCACATATGCATCACTTTACATATCATGATTTATACAGTTGATTAGTAGTTTAATATTATTATATGTCTCTTTCATAAGAACCGCATGACTAATAGGAATACTTGGTAATTTATTGCCATTTGTGGAATAAAACAACTGTAATGCTAAGTTTAGAGGAGTCTTTATAAGGCGCCACTCTTCTGGATTATGTTGTAAGTTCATAGTGATCATCAGTCCATCCACATCATTACAAAATATAACATTTTCTTGCTTAGAAACAAAAAAGTTGTAGTGAGTAGCTGAAGAACTCGAAAACTGGTTATTTTCACATTTTCTTCAAGAACATTCCACTCCCTAAGATGTGATGCAACAACTCGGCCTTATTCTTAGGTCTCCCAGAAAGGTCATTTAGTTGAGTTTGAGTCATTTTATGAGTTATAGAACGTAGTTATATTATTATAGACAAAGTCTGTATCTTGAGATGTTGACAGTACTTCTTCTTCAGAGGAGGGTGATGGCTGTTGTCAGATTTCAGGCTGGAGGCTGGAGGAACAGGTATCGGTAAGTCGTGGCTATGTGGCATAAAGTGGATGGCTGAGAGGATATTTGGGTAAGGTTAAGTGTGTTTCTTCATACTATTCATACCAGTAATGTAGGGAATCACACAGAAGTAGCAGTCATTTACATGATGCTCCAGATCATTGGTATAGTGAAATTCATAGATCGCCCTTTTCCATTTTACTATTCATGTAGGTTTGTGGAACAACTGCAAAAGCAAATATGGGGTGCAAACAATTTGTCCTCATCACCTACTTTGCAACCAAAATAAAGATTGTATGCCTTTTTCACCATGGGAGTTAATGGTACCTTTTGTAATTTGCATATATAGCAAACATTATTTGGGTTATTAACACACATACACAGAATTTTGTAACTTTCTCGAAATGTCTGTTATTTTGAAGGTTTGAAACACTGTTTCATGCACTTGAAAACTAAACACTGAACTCAGTTACAAAAAGAATGGCAAGCTGAGGGTTGGACTCTACCTTCTAGTCTTAAATCAACCTCCACACTTCCGTTATAGGCCATTTAAAAAATATGTACTCAAACTAATTTCTACTAATAAATTGCAGCCTAACGCAAAAGCCTGAATACATCAAATAAGTTGTAAGGATTGCGAAAAATGCTATCTAGGTCACACTAAAAGAAAGCTAAACACCAGAGCCAAAGAGCATTATAAAGAACATAAAATTGAAACAGAAGATAAGTCAGCAATAGCATTTCACTTTTGGAATAAAAACCTGACCCAGCCAAAATAAAAAATGATTAAAAGGGGTAATAAACCAAAAAAACTGACTACACGAGAGAACATTTTAACAGGGAAAAATAAGGGCCGAGTAATGAACTTTGAAATCCCACCAGTTGATAATTTCGGAAAGAAGTTCATTACCAGAGAGAAGACAACAGATGACAAGAACAACAATAACAACAGAATATAGTCAGATCTTCGATGTTGAAAAAGGAAGCAACAGCTTCTGAAACTAGTTCCTCAATAATAAAATAATGTAGGTAACAGAGTGGTAAAAACCGACTACAAATAGTTTTTTCAATGTTACAGACATATTATTGAAAAGGTGTCATAGCTTTAAATAGTTAAAAAAATATACAGACTTTGAGAACTGAAATTACATTGAGCCATTGCTTGTTACACCGTAAGTATACACCTATACGTGTTGCTAAGCAAGTGCTTCATAATTGTTCTGTGTTATGAGAGGCTGGTAGGAACTGATTTAGAAGACTGAATCAGATTTGAAAAGTTCAGTGCTATTGTTCAGACTTGCAGATCTGTGGTTTTCTGTGCTGATACTTCACTGTGAAGAACCATGATGATAAATGGATTTGTATCCGTATTAAACATTCTTCTTTAATGTAAGTAACCATGCAGACCCTCAAAGCATTCTCAAATATTCAAAATTTTATGTCTGAAGGGGATTTGCAGTGTTGCAAGTACTGTAAATTACTGGCTTTATACTCGTAGTTAAACACTACTAGGTTTAACTTTAAAGAGAGTCGATTAATGACACTAAACAACACTTACTTTTAAATTTTTCCGGAACATGTTTCAGAGGCTTTGCCTCTATCCTCAGCCGGCCATCGACTAGTTCTCATTGGTGTAGTTGGCGATATTTTGTCACAGGTCTCCTCTGGTGACGGTTCAGCAAGTTCCTTGAACCGCCACCTGTGACAAAATATCGTCAACCACACCAATGAGAACTAGTCGATGGCCAGCTGAGGATAGAGGCAAAGCCTCTGAAACATGTTCCGGAAAAATTTAAAAGTAAGTGTTGTTTAGTGTCATTAATCGACTCTCTTTAAAGTTAATTTATCATAACAACACTGTTTTCAACACTTCCAAGAAATGAACTACTAGGTTTAATTCACTTTTAACAATTATTCTTTCATATTGGTCACTGTGCAAGCACAAAGTTGCAAAGTTAAAACAAATTGAAAAATTAAATGCCATGGTTGGAACTGGGTTTTCCGCCACAGACACCATGGCCAGATAATTAAATCTGGGAAAAATGAAGATGACCATGTATATAACAAATTCCTTCAAAACTGATTAAAATATAGCAAATATGGAAGATCTGTATTTTGAGTCTGGACTATGGCACTGAATTTTTCAGGTTTGATTCAACTTTCTAATTGAGCAAGTACCTTCAAAATTGTAAAGCGAAATAGAACCTGAGGCTAATGGAAAACTTATCAGATATGTATTATTACATGATATCTTAATTCATTTATGTTTCATTATGTTTATAATATTCATTTATTGGTCATTAACTATATTTGTATGGTTTAATTTCTGTATATCTGGAACATTAAACAAAAACCTTAAAAGTAACTGAAATTAAATATACCCAGCCCTAATGCATAGTGTCAGTGAGGAAAAATTCTATCCATCAGCAGAAAATGAATAACGAATTGCCTAGAAGATTAAACAAATATAAGAACACTTTCAGATAAGAAAGTTATGGCTTCTTCTACAAGATTCACAATTCAAAAGATGATTGCATCTCAATAAAACCTAATTGACAACTGTATCATCCTGTATATTTGATTATTATGAGTTTCAAATGGGAAGAGTTCTTGCCTGTGGCGAATCAGATGCGTTAGCGCAGTCAGCGTTGCCATCTCATTATCCCCACTCTTTTTATATTTATCTCTCTCTCTCTCTCTCTCTCTCTCTCTCTCTCATGCACACTTGCGACTGCTCTTGGCGCCAGACTAAAGATAACGCAAGCTGAATTTTCTGAAGTTTTATAATAATGCAGTTGTTCAAATCACAAAATTGCAACATATTCATATATTACACAAATGGTTTAAATATTTAGTTTAAAATTAATTAAAGTTTATGAATTACTTATTTTTCTAATCCAATGAAAACACCACCGGTGCATCTGTATAGCTGTGAATGTTACTTACATTAAGAGATAATTCGTCATTGTCAATATTATGACAGTACTCGTCTGAGTACTGCAAATTTATGATGATAGCTCCAAAATCTCGTTATGTGCTATTTCTTTCCAAAAGTCGTGTTCTTGTAGTTTATCTGATGTCTCATGCAGTGTTCCTTGTCAATTTCTTTGTGAATAAGTTGTTCAACGTCAGTCAGTTTAAAAATATTATTTCTGTTTGCAACGTAATTTGAGTCCACATTAACTCAATTGGATTGAGTTGGCAGTAGCAAGGCGGAAGGTGGATTGTGTCTCATTGATCCAGCTGATAAACTTTTTCATGGATGAGTAACTAAATAATTCTGCTCTGAACTCTCTGCTCTAGAGTAAATAGAGATTACAAACCATTCATAAACAAAGATATAATGTGACCAGACAGGAAGTGTTTGTTTCCTCTCACGGAATTTAACAAACACCTTGGCTTATTCAAAGTACATATTTCTTTTATCACATCATGTCAAATGTTTACGTTTCAGTTCTGAGTAATTTCAAATATACATTCACGCATACATGCCAACCAATAATGATGTTCATTACAGTACTTATGTCACAGTGCATTGTTTTAATATAGTGGTATCTACTTTATTTATTTGTATTAGGAAAACTATTTGAGCTAACAATATGGAGTTTTTATGGTTATGTTAAATACATTATTCTCTCCTTCCCCATGGATCAGTTTTTGCAAAATCTGAATTTTTGTCTTAGCGCGAATAGTATTTATTAGAGATTGATTAGTTGGTGCTCGTCACACACCACATGGGGGAATGCAGTAGGACAACACTACAGGATTCCGATTGGTTGCTCACCTAGTCACGCTCAAGGACAAACATCATCCCATTTGAAACACATAATAGTCTCCATATTTTTATGTGTTAAAGCATTAATAATTATTCTGTTATAATTATGAAATACTAATTGGTTTTATTTTAAATAAATCTCTAGAAATCAGCATTTATTTCGAAAATGAAACCAAGAAAGAGAGAGAGAGTGACTATTATTTTCTTGGAGGTTAAAGTTTAAGGAATATGTTACTGATGCTTTTACAGAAACCAAAATATAATAAATGTTACAGACCCATGAGTAAGGCCTTCAGATTAGACGCTTGGCCTTGTCACTTTCTTGCAGAGGACAGCAGGTAAGTATTGATTAAGAGCACATCTAATTTTTGCTTGAAGAGTGTGAAGTTTTACACTAAATAATATCAATTTCAATTCTTCAATAACTCTCTTATTCAGACTGATATTTACATTAGACTCAAAGCTAACCTTTTCATCACATATTGATTCAGTAGATGTTCTAGGAGATTCTGACAATTGTCGTTTCAGTCGACCAATCTCAATATCCAGGGCTGCTAATTCTCGCTGGTATACTCTATTTTGCACTTCAACACGGTAGTACAGTTCTCTGCGATCATCTGTAACAAACCTTTGTCAAAAAGAATAGTTTTTAATAACAAGTATTCCTTGAAAAACAAATAAATAGTGCTTACTTTAGGAACAAATATGTTTAATAATGAATTTAATTAATTTCACCTTTCTTAATGAGTAAGGAGTGTGATGCAATGAACCACAAAAGTAATATAGTTTTTAGTCAAACTAGTACTCCATGCTTCAGATATTGCTGAGGATGTTAGGAAGGTCCTAAAAGAATGCGTTAGGTAAACACCAGCAATATATGGAGCATAGAGTACTAGTTTGATTCAAAATTATATTACTTTCACCTTAATTTTAATAAAAACTTAATTTAAGCTCTGTGGAATGTCTGTTTTTATTACATATCTAAATGTTATTTTATATAATTGATGAATTTGTGTTTTGTGACAGCTACTTCCAGATTTTTCAGAATGATAAGAGAGGAATGTTATTAACGTAATATATACCAAACATAATCCACCTCTTGGGAAAGTATTACAGTACTTCTATACAAATTTATTTGGAACTGTTTGCTAGTGAGTATAAATCAACAATGTACTATTTTAAGAGAGCATAAGAGGGTCAAGAATACAAGGCTGAACTATGTCTAAAAACCTGAGGAAGAGAGGAGGAAATAACTGGTATTTCAAGTCTTGTGGCATGCAAAACTTCAATCCTTTATAATTGATGAAGCAATGTTACTTTATGTGGAAACAATTACTACATGAGGTCTACTACAATCTGGTTTCTCTGCTGATTTATTGTAAAAATTGTAAAAATGCTTTTGGTCTCTTTAAAATTTACAATATAATTTTGAGCTTCTTAATGACTATTCCTTTTCTGTTTAATTAGTTGATTCTGTGATAAAAGTGATACATCTATCATAAGAAAAGGTAATAAATGAAAAAACATAATTTAACACCACAGTTAAAGTGACTGCATGTCCAGAGTATCCATGAATCTTTCTTCTTCCTTTTTTACTTCTTTCAAATATTGACAAAATTATGAGAATGGTTGTTTACGCATTGGTCAACATCATAAATGGAGCACTGGAAATGCTGCTTTCCCAAAATTTCAGGAGAAAAAGAAGAATAACACAAAATACATGCCAAACAATATTTTATTTGCTCTGGATACATTTTCAAAATTTATCCACATTCGAGGTGGTGTGGACAATTGGACAGCTGTTGCTTAATGCTCGAGTGACCAGTTCCATAAGCTCATTCAATACTTAATATTTCTGTATTCTTGCATTCGTAACCTTGAATACCATGCTTCATAGTTTCCTGGAAGCAATTAAGACTCTTTGATAGTTAGGAAGCACTGACAAATTTTGTCATATGAAGTCTCTGTAATGTGTGAAGAAAAGTTTATTTTTTGGATGGATAGAGTCAACATGAACAATTCAATGCCATTGCCGGGATTTGAACCACGGAACTCTTGGTTTCCGTCCAGTTGCTCTTACTCATTGAACTACCATGACCAACGTGCCATCCTGACATTAAATTCTCCAGTTGACTTATATATATATATATATATATATATATATATATATATATATATATATATATATAATATCAGGACGGCATGTTGGCCATGGTAGTTCAGTGGGTAAGAGTGACTGGAAGGAAACCAGGAGGTCCGTGGTTCAAATCCCGGCCATGGCATTGAATTTTTCATGTCGAGTCTATCCAAAACAGACTATATACAGCTACTGTGAAGAAATGATTAATTTCCATCAATTAACTAAAATAATAAGAGTTTATTTTTTGTTTCTTTAATGTGGCACTTTTAAATACAACTCTAAAAATATTTCAATAACATTATCAATAATATTTTATATAGATTGGTATTAAGCGCTGACAAAAAGAACATTTTTGTGAAGTGTTAAGCTACTAGCCAAAGTGTGTGAATTGCATATGTTCTCTGTGTTACATTAACAATTCATGTGGTAAGGACCAGTTCTTATAGAAATTGGAACATCTGAATGGACAGGGAAAGCAGGAATATGTCTGCTTGTAGTGTGAGTAGTCTTGCAGTGCAAGAAGGATCTATATGCGACTGTACAGTAGAAAGAGTACTGAAGGGTAGATTTAGTTCTTTGAGTTATGAGGAAGAACAAAATACAGTTAAAAGTGACGGGACAAAAAACTTTTTAATAACGCTATTGAGATACAAAGCTAAGGTGTAAAAACATTTATGCACCACTTTAATGAACATATGTATGATACAGTTTTATGATTATGTGGGTATCATAGATTGCAAACATTGTTTTGTTAGTCATACTTGCTATCTCAGATGGCTGCACATATATAAAATTAATTATTCTCTCTTATTTTAATGAAAGTTATTACTTGGAGTTTTCCTCGCTTTGAAAGTCACATCTCGCCACTTATGTCATAGTACCATACACTCGAGTTTTGCTTCTGTTCAAAAGTCATTTTCTACCATGAAATATGGAGCTCAAAGTTAGCACCATATTTTATTTCATCTCATACTGTTAATAACAATGTGAAGGAATATAATGCAACCCTGCAATCTCATCATAAGCACTTTTACTGTCAAAATTGATTATAGTAGTTTCTAAGTCAGCTAATAGGTCTTAAAGTTTAAGTACCTTAAACTTCTAACTTGTTTTCTCTGTTTTCCGTACTTAAACTTATGAGGCAATTACACTAAAACTCTAGCTAACTGATATAATAGAAGGAAAAGAGTTGATGGTTAAGTGAAAATGATGAATAACTCATCTTATTTAATATAAGCTCCAGATTTAATAAGAATTATATAAAAACTTGCTAAATTCACAAGCCGTGTGCTACATTTTTATTGTTAAAATATTTTATGGTGACAAAGTGGACTTTTGTCCATGGAACAGTGTTGTACAGTAAGAGATAACAGATTCTTATCCCGTAAAACCAATACAAGCACATGTGCTTACTCAGTCACATCCATTTTTCATCAATTTAATTGTCATTCACTAGGTAACAGGGGTGTGGCATTGGTGAATCCTAAGTGTTGCTGGTTGCTTCAGAGTTAATCTGGGGAGCGGCAGTCATGAATTCCGAGGGCTTCCAAGTTAATATTATATAGGTTGTTGCACAACAAAAAACAAACTCAGATATATAAATAAAAATTACAGCAACTTGCTTTATTTAAAATGTATTTACAATTTCTCCAATTTACAGTGTGTATTTGTATTTCAGTTCAATGTGCTGATTCATCTCCAAGAAAATATCAGCGACAGAGTTTTCAAATGTTGCTCGCTGTTCTTTTTAAGTTTATTAAACAATCCCTTTTCCACTGATAACAAGGATAGAGATGAAAGTCTATTTTGAGTTTGAGTGTTTCTTAGATAATTCTGTATTCTGCAGAGCATTGAAAATGATTGTTCTGCTGATGTGCTGGTGGCAGGAATGATCAAAATGAAATGCGTGATCATGTGTATGTGATCGTGTGATTTAGTTTTTAAAGGTTTAAGAGCCAGAGTTGTCTTTCCTGTTGAAGTTGTGTGACTTATTCACCAAAAGAATGCAAACTCAAAGGACTGATTCAAGAGGTTTCGATCACACAAACACAGTCACTTTTACCAGCAAATTATGATGCCTTTCTTCTTGCTGTACTTTAACATGAAATCATTCACCATATTACTGTTACATGTGAAGAATTATTACTAAAATGCTAGGTTTGCCATTTCATTGCACTGGCAACAACCGTTCTATAAACAACTAAAATCTCCATTGCCTCGCAAGGTCACTGACATCCCACACGAATCTGTATGCTTCAAACTTGCCAGTGAATGCAACTAGCAACATAACAAGCTATTTAGAACTGGAGTATGTTAAACGACCATTCTTGGGGGATTTTCACTGACTGGTCCTGGTAGGTCAGTCACAAATTAACACAACTGAAATCTGAAAGTGAAATTGCTTGGACTTTCCATTATTTTTTGAACAAAAAATAATTGAAATTTGGTTACACTTTCTTCAATTAATGGCATGCCACTGCTAGGTAACAACAGGACACTATGATTGTTAATATTGTCTGATTGCATGACCACTTAATGATTTGAAACTAAAGCATAAGTCATGCAAGCTAAAGACATCAGATCATCCACTTGACTAGAGTATATGCTCTTTTATTGCTGTGCTTATACAGACATGACATAAGGCTTTAGTATATTTTTAATATGTAGTTTGGAAATTTTCAGAATACTGAAGCTGTCCATTGATATTTTAATACCTCCTTACCAAATAAAATTATCACTAAAAAATTACAGGATCTTCAGTGTGTGCAGAAAATCCCTTTATACTGCCTCAACCCGGTTCTCCCATAAGGCTGGTAGATCTGACAATACTGATGCTGATATCTTAAAAAATATGCACAATACTTTCTCAAAACGGCTGGTAATAATTTGGCCAATATGAGTCCTCTTAGTGTGAAGAGCATTTGGTGTCTTCTGTATGGGTCCAAGAATACTGAAATACCAGACAAACAATGCAGAATATCAGAATAACTTTGTGGTGCACTTTGGCAAAGCACCACTATCATGTCCAAAGTTATTGCAGTGTGAAAAAAAGGCTTTTGGCACAGGAAGTATTCTTGGTTTGCAATGCAGTGGATGACCAGACACTTGAATTAAAACTTTTGCTTCTGTGGAAACATCAGTTCAATGTTTCTTGGTGAAATTATTATGCAGACATTCTGCAGAGTTGGGTATTCCGACATTAATAATGCAAGACCACATAAAGAAAGATTTAAAAATGAAATTTTTTCTCTGATCACTGCTAATGAATTGTCAGATGCTGAGCTTGATGCTGTTCCAAATGAACAGTTGGACATGGAGATGCATTAAATTATGCTACAAACATGAAGAAATCCACAAAGATGTTTTATACTCTTAGGACGTAAGCTGTACATAACTGTACAGTTTCATAGGCAGTATAGAGGGAACTAGTCAAACGTCAGCTGATGATGGGGATGCATGGTCCTTGAAACATGTCCTATTTTTAAATGTAAGAGGAGCTAAAGTGTTTTTATAGTTTGACAAGTGGTTTAAAAAGATTTAATTTAGTATAGAGGGACTTTCCGGCTATCTTGTACCATAAAAAGTGCAAAGCAATTAAAAAATAGTGAATTTCAGCTTCATTAGCACATTTTGTGAGGGACTATTGTCAATAAAATAGACATGATATTAAAACCATTGTCAATAGAAAAATGGTTTTATTGATGAAAGCTAAATCTATAAATACTGTCACAAATCCCTTTTTTACGACTAGCGGTGTATGTACTAAAATGGTTCGAGCGGCTTGTTTACACAAAGGAACTGATAGGCAGACAGTGTGGAGATAAAGAGCTTGCATAAGCAGATAAAGGTCTGCCAAAACAAATAAACTGAGATAAATGGAAATTTCTGGTGACATCTTGATTGATAGAGATTAGAGTGTTCTGGATCAGTCTGGGACTATCAGATGAGGTATTTAAGGGAGCGACAACTCGCCAAGAGTCAGTTGTGAACAGATGTTGTAACAGGAGAGTCACGAGAGTCGTAAGCAGTAAACAGCTGTAGAGTGTTGTTGTAACGAGAGCTGATCAAAATGCTGTTTGCTATTGTTATCAACCTTGGTAGACTGTCTGTATGTGACATAATGTTGTTATGTGAGAATATAACATTGTATTTCTACGGAAATAAGGAACATTTGGAATATCTGCAACTCGGACTTTTAATTCTACGAACCCACCAAAGTCACAATACTTTTCATCATGATCACCATAAAAATTCAAACATTTGTTGTACCTATGTATCAGCTTTCTGATACCCTTTGCAAAAACAGTTGCTACCTGTATCTTAAGCTAGGTCTGCACTGCAACCTTAACCTCAATGGAATGAAAATGCTATCCTTCCAAGTATTTTTGCATCTATGGGAAACTATGGAAGTCACTTGGCACCAGGTTTGAACTCTAGGGAGGGTGATAGAAAGCTTCCATTCCCAACAAGCTTCATCATATGGATCAATTAGACCATTTCTAAATTTGGTGCACCATGTCATCGTCGTTGGAAGACGTAAATTACAACAACAACAAAATAACATGTCATCATCAATAGTTCTTACTGTATACATGACTAATTCTGTAGTAGATTTCTGCTGTAATGTTCCTCTGGCTATAGAAACATGTCAATGTATAAGCATTCTTGGTGAAAGAGTCAAGAACTTAAGAGGACAGTCAATCATACTGTGTGACCTATGCCCCACCTATGCCAGAGTCATCTGAGGTTGATAAGAAAATAAAGACATTACCTCCATAAGTTTTACATTCAATCATACTGTGAGACCTATGCCCCACCTTTGCCAGAGTCATCTGAGGTTGATAAGAAAATAAAGACATTACCTCCATAATTTTTACATTCAGAACCAAGAGTATGACATATCATGTAGCATACATCATACAACTCACAAAAGTTATGTATAGATGCTTCAAATTTTAAACTATAACTTTTATGATTGAAAGAGGAATTCAGATACCTCTTGTTAGAGAATGGCTGAGTTCTTGCAAGATATTTTCAGTGAGGCTTTTAGGATTTTTAGAATGTTGTTATATAGTGTGTGGTATACCCAGTTTTTTTCTATGTATTGCTTATCTATGAAAGAGAGAAAGTTCTAAGATTCGAATTCCCTAAGTAGAAAGAGTGTGTTTCTTAGGTTTATAAAGTAGAAACTAGAGTCACATGATAGCTAATAAAATGGAAAACTATTTACTTAAACTAACTTAAACCTTATCCTTACCTCCTTGTGTTATATTCAAATTTAAGTCCCATGCTGTGCATAATGGGATCTCCATTATCTTCTGTGTTCCCCAAAATGGCGTGTAGTTTGGGCAGGAAGAGAAGACAAAGTGTTGCAGTTGTTGAGGTAAGAATGAGAGTGGTGATAGTTACAAAAGCCAAAGTTGCTCTCTCTGATATAAGGTTTGCCAGAACAACAACTATTCCACTTGTAATCACCACACTATACACACTCATTCCAATGTACTGTGAATCATTTAGGGCTGGTATTTTAACATGCCTGAAATACATAAATATAACATAATAATCTAATGGTATAAACATTTAGAATATTTTATACTGTACCATTAGGACTACTTAGACCTTATAAACCAACTTTATTTACCTCTGTGGGTTCATATGTAAGTTTTTATCAAGTGTTATAATTATTGTTGTTAAAAGTTATTTACAAAGTTTCTCATATGCAATTTGAAATGGAAAATTAAAATTAACACTGTGAAATAATGTAATAATTATACTTTCAAGTGGAGGCAAAACATGTTGAAAGAAAATTTGTAGTATGTGAAGTACAGAATGTCTCAGTCAACTCATATATAATTTTTAGTTTGTATATGTTTTCAGAACTTTCAAGACAATATTACTGTGTCAAGTATGTATGATTAGACTCATTTACCAGGAAACTTATCGGTGATGTCTGATGTTGATTACTTCTAATGGTAGAATGATAATGATAATGGCAGTAGAACAAGGAATTCTACCTTTTACTTTGAACATGAGACCATGTGGGTTTTGACAACATTTTATAGGACCCAGTCAGAGGTAAAAGACTGGATGGGGAGATTTAAAATTGCTAACCAATAGCCAAGGATCATACTACAGTCCCTCAATATGACAGCCATAAAAATAATTGCTGAACAACCCTAGGATCTGTAGTGGGTGTTCGCAGAAGATGGGGTATTGACATGGGATGTTGCACCCCATTGCAGCGACCATATGAAGCAGAAGTTTTCGGGGCCCTTAGTTGGGGGTTGTGGTATTTTATCCTGCTCCAAATAGAGAAGTCATATGTAGCCGAGATATTTTCCTGGTTCCTGGTTGGGATGATCCTACGTCACCGAAATTCGGTGGTGGAGATGGAGGGATGACAGTCTCCTCTTAAATCTGAATGTTTTATTCAGATTTGTTGCTCGTCCCTAGCGCTGCTCCATTTGGTACATAAGAACTAGTAAACTCAGGTGTGGTCTAGAGTGAGGGAATTAACTTTTTAAATAAGTTCTAAAATAAATCAATGAGGTTTAATTTTAAAACTCCAAACTTTTAATTCAATTTAAATGCTTTATACAATTATTCATGGCAAACTTTACAAAGGAATTGTATTATATTGTTACAATTTTCAGGAAATCAATTTTAAATCTTTTTATAATATTACGTCCCGACACTGAATTGGGTATCCATTCCCTTCAACATTCCCAAGTAAAATGACACTATCTTTGCTAGCCACTTATCCAAGATTATTGAGTTTTCTCCTTTTGTCACTATAACTACCAAACAACTTCTTTCTCACTAGTCCACGCCAATTATAAAAACCAATACCAACACATCATTATTTACTCAATCATTCCTTTCATGACCGACTGAATTTCACACTTTCATTTCTTACGTATATTAACTTTTCCATACCAAACTTTAAACTATTATTAAACACATTTAAATATTTTCAATTCTTGGGGGCTAAACTAAAACAACTGTTACAGATCTTTATACTTATTATTTAATATGGTAATAATAAAATATCAAAAATTCATATTTTATGGACTAGGTGGAAGAAATGAAACCTTAATATTTCTTAAGCATCCGAGAGTAGGAACAAGTACCCTTCACCTAAAAGTGCTTAGATTTAAGGAAACTTTAATGGATACTATAAGACCGAGTATTATTGTAAAAATAATTTATAGAATATTTTGGAAAGTTACCTTAGACATGAAGAAAGTGACCATATCATAAACATCCAGTTTAGATTCATGTACTTGGGGCAATAGCAATCAATGACAAATTTGAATAGGTGGAGTCAGAGTGAAAAATTCAATGCTATAGCCAGGATTTTAACCGTGGGTCTTCCAGTCTTCATCTGTTGCTCTTGACCATTAAGCTACCATGGCTATCAAGCCAACATGACATTAAATTCTCCAACTCACTCATACTTTTCTTGGTAAAGCACTAGGGGTTCTCATACAATGAGAAACCATCGTTTGTGGCGACTTAGGAAAGTACTGTAAATACTTATGTTCCAGGCTTTATAGTTAAAGCACTATTAGGTTAATTGATGATCATACTAGCATGTTGGCCATGGTAGCTCAATGGTTAAGAGCAGCCATATCGAGACTTGAAGAGCCATGGTTCGAATTACGGCTATGGAATTGAATTTTTCAGTCTGACTCTACCTATCCTATGAAATAAACCTTGTCATAAACTTTATCCTTTCTCATACTTTTTATGAGAGAATGAAACAAATGTTATTAATGGAAATTGTTCTTCCACACTAGCCATGTCTAGGCAAATGTTTGGATAGGTAATATATTACAAATAAATATATTATAGTTCATAAGTTTTCTGTGGGAATTTTAACCACAATTAAACTAATCCTTATAAATATTATCCAATGTTAGGTCATCAATTTACTGCAGAATACTAGATCACAATAGTTTTGCAGATGAAGGTATGCATTCACTTTGATTTGCAGTTCCTACATTTGCTGGAGAGGATGTTCCAGAACAGTTAGAAATTTCACACCTATGTTCAGTTTCTTTTCTGCTATCAGACTCATAATTACTGTTCCTATCCAATGTGTTGGTATGTATTTCTATAGTTGGTATGTATTTCATAGTATTTTTGTATTGTTATGTCACATAACATGCATACAAACGGCTCATTCTCCACTCCAATTGCATCCTTATTATTTGGTGTGTAAGTCTGATCCTACCTTGAAATTTTGATGTGTCCTCTAGGTAAGTCTTAAAGGATGAATAACAATGACTATTACTATGACCTTTCCATGCTCACAGAATTAATTGGCTTCAACTTATTTGTGTTAATTTAAACATGCTTCTATTAAGTTTATCCGTTCGAACTGGGGTGCTCCTCTTGTTAGCTGTGAAGTCAAAAGTACTGGAGACTTCTAAGTACAAACGTGTGCTACCAAGTGTCCTTCACTCCTCAGACTCTTATGCACAACAAGTTCTATTTTCATGCAAGACTGTTTAACTATGCAAATCAAATCTGCCTTTGGGGCCACCATACCGAGCAGCTTGACTCAGATGGTTTCGTCTGTGGCCCGCTTTTGGGAGGCTCGGGTTCAATTCCCATGACCAACCTACCTGACCAATAGGTCTTTCTCTGGGGGTTTCTCAGGTTTCCAGGCAAATGTTGGATAGGTTAATTACATCCCCGGAATTTCCTGTCTCTCCATTTCAGCTCCATTTTTGTTTCACATCATCTCTCAACGGTAGTCTCTTTCAGGGTAGAAGCATTGGGGGCAGTCTCATCACTGTCGTGACTCCTTGGGTCAGCCGCTCTCTCTCTCTCTTTCCCCTCTCACCTTATCTTTCCTCCTGGGTATGCCTCACTTGGGGCTTAGGTACAATAAACCACAGGTTTTGGTGCTGAATCTCCTGTGTAGTAGTTCTAGTCCTAATCCTAGGACTACCATTTCATGATTACTTATGAATGTAGGGTATAGTTCGTAATTGGACAGCCTCCGTGAACTCATGATTTTACCATCTGTTATCTCCAAGAATACTTTCATTTACTAGGCACCCTTAGAGAACAGCTGGAAAAAACCTGATGATGGATTTGAAGTTATTCGAAACTTGTTACAAAACAATATAATTATTGCAATATATTTTCTGACTCTTTTCAGCTAATTAACTAATTTTTAGTTCCTAAAACATTAGAATAGCAAGGCACTTTTGTTATTTTCACAAATTAATTTTCCACATACCTTGTTTCCCAGGCCATGTATACTCCTACAAGAAGAAGTAACCCTTTATAGCCATACAGAGCACCCAGCCATCCATGAGTATACTGGGAGCGACATACCTCCACCTTAAAAAAAAAAAAAAAATAAATCAATGTTGAGGTTTTAATTAATTATATTAATATTATTAAACAGAGCCTTCAATTGAACAAGTCATCATATTACAAGGAATTGATTTTTCCAGCACTGTACTGTTCCCTACCAGTTCCGTTCCTCATTAGGACAGAGAATCTTCATGTATGACTCCTATATGATAAATTCCTGTAGAGAAATGAGATGGCAACTGATAGATTCCCTACTGTTTTGCACCTAGAGAGAAACCCCTGAGAACGTTCATCATCCTTGATCAGGTTTGAACCTGTTACCTCGGAAACCAGAGGCCAACATATAACCATGAAGGATGATCTACCTATGTTGTAAAACTGTAATGGGACCTTAGAAATTTTTTTCAATACACAACTACTGTTGTCATGGTAGTTTTACAATAAGCCTTCTTATTTCATTTACTAGATATTCATTTTGGCCATGGAATTTCTATGTATTAGAAATTATGTATACTTTGAGATTATTTTTCAGCACAAATGAATGTGTAGTGTTTAACACCTACTTATACTCATGTGGCACTGCAGCCCCTCAAAATCCAACCTCTGTGGTCCTCATCCCGAGGGGCGGGCAACAGGAAGTAGGGGACTGACTGATGGGGTGATTTACGGTGGGTACTTGATTTTCCTTTTCCTTTTCCTCCCTGAACACACGTCTGATGGATGACACAGCACAGGTGGTTGGAGTGGGAAGCACAAGGGGTGACTGGGTAACGCGTAATTCCCAACCTCTTGTTATCATGTAGGACTGTGTTCGTATCCGCTGATAAAGCTCAGTCCCGGGGAGGGGCCATTGCATGAGCTGTTACACTCCTGAAGGCCATTGGGTCCCTCTGTCATTACACTGGGAGGTGTGACCCAGAGGTGAGCAAGGTCCAGGCCAGGACTCTCACCTAAGCTGGGGTGGCGTCCAGGATGTGAGCACGCCATCGGAGATGTTTGCAATGGTGCAGGACATTACTGCAATGGCACCAAAATTCAACAGTTGTTAAAGCCAATGGAAAGGAAGTAGTCGAGCCCTGTGGTCCTCGCTATTTAGTAGTTACCAGAACTGAGAAAGGCAAGAACTTTATGTCGCTGAACCCTTTTATCATCCAAAAGGGTTTGGATAAGATAGCTGGTCCGGTAAAGTCTTGTACTCGCTCAAGAAACGGCACGCTCCTTGTGAAAGCGTACTCTGTTCCCCAGGCGGCAACGATATTGAAAGCTACATTTTTGGGCAGCTATCTGGTCAGCGTTGCATTGCACAAGAGCCTGAACTCTGCACGTGGAGTTGTCACCACCCATGCGTTGGACGGTATATCCAATGAGGAGATAAAGGAGAACCTACATGGCCAAGGTAACTGCTGTTTACCATGTGCAACGACGGAAACGAGGGGAATTGGTGCCTACCCGTACCCTGTTCCTGACCTTTGATCGGGTGGACCTCCTGCAAAGGCTTAGGGCAAGGTATGAGACCATTGAAGTTAGGCCATATATACCCAGCCCACTCCGGTGCTTCAAGTGTCAACGCTTGGGACGTACGAGCGATTTTTGTATTGATGTGCCAATATGCATGCAGTGTGACCTGCCAAAACACGACGATGTCTGCATATCCCCGGCAAAATGTGTTAACTGTGCTGGTGAACATCCATCCAGCTCCAAGCAGTGCCCACGCTTTCTAGAGGAAAAGGCGATACAGGAGATCCGGGTTAAGGAGAGAATATCCCTCCCTGAGGCCCGGAAACTTCCACGTACTCGTTAACCACCCGTCCCGAGGTCCGGTACATACAGCTCCATAGCAGCTAAGCCGGTACCGAAAAAAGACATCGCTACTCAGACCAGCGATTTTGAGGCCACCATATCAGACAGAATTCTCACTGCCACACCAGCTCCGAAGCCGGCAAAATTACCATCGAAACCCTCTACCTCAAGTACAAAGACTGACAAGCCTGTTGTTTACGATGCACCGCCTCTAAAGTTTAAGACCAGCTATCAGAGGTCTGATTTCCTCAAGGATACGGGTGGCACGACCAGGAAAGGTAAAACTCAGAAGGCATCCCGAAGTTCTTCCTCTGAGGAGTCTTCTGGTAAGGAAACGGACCGACAGCTTTCATCTTCGTCGGTCTCGGTCTCCAGTCGTTTTGAGGTTCTGGAACCCAAGTTCTCTATGGGGAGAGGGGCCTCTTCCGTAGAGGAGACGGAGCAGGAGGATACTGATCACACTGCCAGAATGGTTGTTAAAAAGAGGCAGGATAAACAGGACTTAACAGGTATTAGCCCAACACCAAAAAAGAAGGGTAAACTGATTCGGCTACCGCCGAAGTCATCTTAATCTACCTTAGATAATAATACCTTCATCCACTACCACCACGGCCATCCTACATTGGAACATCCGGGGACTCCGAGCGTATCGCTCTGAGCTTGAGTTGCTGCTCCATAAGCACACACTTTTGGTCGCATGCTTAGAAGAGACTAAGCTCCGTCCCACACACTCTTGTAAAATATCGCGGTATACCCCTATAAGGTGCGATGTTGAACCAGAAGAGGGTATTCCTGCACACGAAGGCACTTTAGTGCTAGTCAGAGATTATATATATATATATATATATATATATATATATATATATATATTCAATCAGTTGCTGTCCACATTACTCTGCCTACGTTTACAATTCACTCTTTGTACTATTTATGTTCCACCTTCTGTGGACCTCTCACTCACTAAGCTAGAAGATCTGGTTTCTCAGTTACCAACAACTTTTCTTCTGGTGGAAGACGTCAACGCCCACCACCCTCTCTGGGGCTCCTCCCGATCTTGTGCGAGAGGTAAAGTCATAGAAAAATTCCTGGACAACAATAACGTGGTTCTTCTGAACACCGGAGAACCAACGTTTCTTTCTGATGCATTCCACACCATGTCACATCTCGATTTGGCAGTTTGCTCACCACAGCTAGCAGTCTCTTTACAATGGAATGTCATCTCTGACTTACACTCTGGCGATCACTTCCCATGTCTCGTTACTCTCCACAAGACGTACACTCCACTCGTGTGCCCACTTGGCGCTTCGATCAGGCCAACTGGGTCCTTTACACCCATTTGGCTGTTTTAGTTACCAGCACGAGTCTGTGAACGACTTGGTGGGGCACCTCATCGAGCAGATTCTTTCTGCAGCAGATCGGGCTATTCCCCGTTCAACTACTGCACCCCATCAGGTTCCTGTTCCGTAGTGGACGCCTGATTGCCGGAACGCTGTTCGTGCCCGTAGGCGTGCTCTGCGGGTTTTCCAAAGACATCCTACCCTGGATAACCTGATTGCCTACGAGAAAATGCGTGCCAGTTGTAGGAAAGTAATTAGGGACAGTAAAAAGGCATCGTGGAATACCTTTGTATCCTCTTTTAATCACCATACTCCCTCCTCTGTTGTATGGAATAAGCTAAGGCGCGTGGCCGGAAAACCGACCCACATGTCGATTGCAGGTCTGAAGACTCCTACAGGGTTCGTTGTGCATCCGTTCGATGTGGCTAACACCTTTGGTAGTGCTTTCGCTCAAGTATCCAGCTCGGATAGTTACGCGCCTGAGTTCCTGTCCATTAAGACTCAGGTCAAAGCTAAAGGTTTCTGTTTTCGTTCTAGCAATCTTGAGGATTACAACCACCTCTTCACGTTGACAGAGTTGGAACACGCTCTTTCAGCTTCGCGACTATCGGCACCAGGTCCGAACGGAATCCACATGCAAATGCTGCAACGGCTCTTTCCTGAGGGCAAGGCCTTCCTGCTGGAGGTCTATAATCGGATCTGGGTTGAAGGCAGTTTCCCTGAAAGGTGGCAAGAAGCCACCACAATACCTGTATTGAAACCCGGAAAGGACCGGCACCTCTGTTCCAGTTACCGTCCTATTTTTCTCACAAGTTACGCATGCAAGGTGATGGAACGAATGATTAACGGACGTTTAGTGTGGTGGCTGGAACGAGATACCCTTCTAACCAACATCCAATGCGATTTCCGCCGACGCCGTTCAACAGGGGACCATCTTGTGTCGCTGTCGACACAAATAATGGGCGGCTTCCTGAAGAAGTGCCAAACCATCGGGATATTTTTTGACATAGAGAGGGCTTATGATACCTGTTGGCGTGTATGAATACTACGCACTCTGCACTCCTGGAACATTCGTGGTCACGTACCAATTTTTTTTCAGGAGTTCCTGGAGGACCGCTCCTTCCGAGTAAGGGTCGGCTCGATCTTTTCTAATCCTTTTATCCAGGAGAATGGAGTAGCTCAGGATTCGGTACTTAGTGTTACGCTGTTCGACATCTCTATCAACTCTATCTCGCAATGCGTTCCTCCAGGTGTCTCGTCCTGCTTATTCGTAGACGACTTTGCGGTCTACTGTACTTCTCAGCGAACACCGTTTCTGGAGCGCCGTCTACAGCAATGCTTGTGCAACCTTCGTGATTCGAGCTTAGGAAAACGGTTTTCGGTTCTCAGCTGAGAAAACCATTTGCGTGAACTTCTGGCGTCATCGGAATCGATTACCACCTACACTCCGATTGGGTCCTTATAAACTACCGTTTGCAGATGAGACGATATTCCTTGGTTTGGTGCTTGATAGAAAGCCTAGCTGGTCCTCACACATAGCACAACTGAAGGCCCGCTGTGACCGTTCCCCAAATATTCTGCGGGTACTAAGTAAGAAATCCTGGGGAGCCGATCGCAGTGTTGCTGCGACTCTATCGCACTCTAATTCGCTCTAAGTTAGATTATCGTTGCATCGTTTATGCCTCAGCACGTCCACCTGTGCTGAGAAAATTAGACACAGTCCATAACTGTGGCATACGTATTGCTATTGGAACTTTTCCCACTAGCCCCGATATAAGCCTCTATCCCGAATCTGCAGAACCTCCTCTGCGGTGCCGGCCTGATATTTTATTGGGGAATTATGACTGTGGTCTACATTGCATACCTACGCATCCATCGTTCGAGCCTTCTTTCAGCACCTCACTGGACGACCATTATAGAAACACCTCCCTTTTCCCGAGGCCACCTGGTTTTCGTTTTCGGGAGCTTACTACTAGGCTTCACCTCCATCTGCTTAAAATGTTCCTTAAGAGCGAGAGAGTGTACCCATCTTGGCTACGTGTAACGTCCCACGTAGATCTGGGCATGACACGCTACAGGAAGTCAATGATGGCTCCCAGTAGTATCCGTACGGGGTTTTTTTTTTTTTTTTAAATTTTTATCCGGTTTTAATGATCGAGTTTTAATTTATTCTGATGGCTCCAAGAGCTCAGAAGGTGTTGGGTGTGCGTTTATCTGTGGAATCGAACCCTATACATTCGGCTTCCATAGCTGCACCTCAATTTTTAGTGCTGAAATTTATGCGATCTACCGAGCCATTTTACATGTTCGACGACACCAGATAGGTCACTGCGACATTTTTAGCGATTCCCTTAGTGCACTTCAGAGCACAGCGTATCCAAGACCCACTCCACGTTTTATACACCTCAGGCGTTAGCGTGGTGTGTGCATGGGTTCCTGGACAAGTTGGCTTACCAGGGAATGAACTGGCGGATTTGGCGGCAAAGTCGGCAACCATTCAGCCCAAGGTCACCATACCATTCGTCTCTTCGCAGGACTTCCGTTTTGTGCTGCGGAGAGCTGTGTTGTCCTCCTGGCGTGCAGAGTGGTCCGCTCTACGGGGAAACAAGCTCCACTCTGTGAAGAACGATCAAGTTTGCTGGGTAACCACCTGCCGTCAATCCCGTCAAGAAGAAGTTAAGTTGGCTCGGTTGGGCATTGGACACTGTTTTTTTTTTTTTTTTTTTTTTTTTTTTTTTTTTTTTTTTTTTTTTTTTAACGCACAGCTATCGTTTTAAGAAGGACCCTGCTCCAGTTTGCAGAGGTATGGGCGGACGACCAAAAAGCGGTGGCCAAAGTTTTCAAGTTCTTTTTAACTCTCAATTTTAGAATTTAGCTTTTAACTTTTTATCCGTTTTAACTGTTTCATGTTTTTAGGTGTGTTTTAGTTTTGACGCCCAGATGTGTTTGTTTTATTTAGGATGGACATAAATTTGTTCTTTTTAATCTAGTCTTAGCATGATTAGTTTCTTTAGGGGCGTTGATGACTGCGCTGTTGGGCGCCCTAAACCGTATTCATCCATCCATCCATGTGGCATGGCAAACAGTGACACTGATGATACATGAAATGAAGATGAAGCACCGGTGGAAAGAGATGGCGAGGTAAACTGGAGATCATGTAGAAAATCCGCCTCATCGCCATACTGACCACTACAAATCTCATTTTGTGGTCACTGGGATCAAACCCGGGTCCCCTTGGTGAGAACTGAGCGGTGTAACCACTTTATCATCATCATCATCATCATCATTATTATCATTATTATTATTAGAGAGAATTCAGTAGGGTAAAGCTAAAGAGACATGTTCTGTGACACCATTGTAAGTCAGCCGTGGAAACAATATGAACTTAGAAAAATATGTTCTTCCAGGGTCTGCTCATTTATTTTGTCAAAGGATGTATATGCTAATAACTTGGCTAGAAGCCTTGTAATTAAAAGTAGCAAGTCATCTTTAAAGTTATTATAGAGTAATTGAAATCACCTTGAAGATATACAAAACTACAAAAGTAATATTCAATATGTACTCATGCTTTTATGAATGGGTTAGTTCAGTGTCAAAGCATCAGCTCAATAGGACATAAAAGCATCCGCCATGGCAGAGAATGTTTCAAATTAGATTTTCCTTACTATAAACAAGCAATGCTTTAGAAATGTAACCCTCTATGGAGAGGGTTGGAATACATGTATTAATTCACTGTCTTAACCCAAACAAGAAACACTTATATTTATATACAAGTTATTATATTTGTATATATTTGTTTGCTTCACTGTTAATAGCTTCATATTTTGCATATTTTTAAGTCTAATATTATTTGTTGCATGAAGGTAATAAATTGAAAAGTATTCATTCATATAAGTATTTCTACACAACAGTTAAAATTATTGCCATTCTACTTTTAGTTAATGTTAACATTTTATTGTTCTCACAGAAATGAACAGAAACAGTTTTGAAGTGTTGGATAGGTATCATTTTGCAGTTGGTAGAATGCTGTACCTGCAGTCTGTTAAAATATTGAGATGGAGACCTTGAGATATATGAATTAAGGTTGTATAGGACTACAACTTAGTATTGTAAAATGATAATCTGTCCAAAACTATGAAAAACAAAGTGATACTAGAACATTAATATTTGTAAAACTGATTTCTATGTTCTAAAAGGATTACATTATAAAATATTTCACCTTGTAAACAGAAGGTGGGAAAAAATAGAAAGGTATACCTGAGGTTGATAAACCACACTTCTGTCTGTTGCACTTATCTCCAGTGTAAGATTGCGGAGATGTCGCTGGATAGGATCAATGATCACCCAGAGAGTGACAATTAGACCATCAATCAGCAACAGCACGCATATAAGTGAAATGAGCTGTGTATCTTGAAGAAGCTGTGGAAAAAGTATAGCTTGAAGACCTTTTCTACAGATAACTGAGAAATATCATACACTTTTTATAAGCATGTAATTTATTTATATATGAGGCATTTACAACTATGTAATATATAGGATCTTTGTTTTTACTCCTAGCTTATTAAAGGGAATTGTTTGTTCTGCATTGTGCTGCTTCTAATTGGTTCTGTTCTTCCTCTACTTTTGCTCCTCTCCACATGTCAGTTAAATTGTTGATGTGAATTGTGCTGTACAGAGATTAATACATGTGAGATCATGTGTTTCAGTGTTACAGTGTGTTAGTACTCATATAATGCGAAAATATCTACATATTTTAGCACATGGAATTGTCATGTTTGATTCCTATGTGTTATGGAGAAGTGAGATCCAATTTTGGACATATCCCCTGCTATTGATGTGACTTATAGTCATAAATTACACCTGAATTTCTGGAATTAAACCCAGGCTGCCTATGTGTGATGCGATCTGTGTAACTTTTCTGCTACTGCACTGAAATAGGTAACTAAAGAGTATTAAAATGTTTTTATTTTATTTTACTGCCATGCACTCCTCTACATTAACCAAATCCAAGTAATATTTTGGTAAGTGTATAATTTGTCCTCATTTATTTTGTGAAATATTTTAGGTTCTTGAGAGATTCTTCAACTAATGGATGTTATAATTCATCTCAGAATATGTAGGCTGTCTTAATGATAAATGCTGACATCTAGCTACTTCATTCACTTTATGAGGCTCTCAATTTGGAGTTTTATTTTATAGTTTACTTTTTTACATAACCATGACAATTTTTTACTGAAAGTAACTCTGAATAGGAAAACAAGGACTACAAATATTAGTTATGATAATAGTATATTTTGAAATTGTATGTTCATTATAATGTAAATAAACATCTATAAAATTAATATAAAAATTATTTGTGGTTGGTTTATTGACACTCGTCACTTACTTTTTCATATATTTATGAGAGACTAGTTTCAAAGGCCCTGGCCTCCATTTTCAATCTCTTTCCAACTAGCATCTGTTGTTATCTGCTCTCTCTAGTGGTGGAACTATGAATTTTTTTGTCAAATTATCTGCTGGCGGGATTTCAAAGTTCATTACGCGATCCTTATTTTTCCAGATGAATATGTTCTCCCATGTTGTCAATCTATTTTGGTTTATCACTCCTTTTAATAATTTTGGATTTGGATCAATGTCATGGTTTTCATTCCAAAAATGAAATGCTACTGCTGACTTGTCTTGTCTATAAAATTACCTATTACTAGTATCCCTTCATTAATTTTGTATGTGTTTACAGTTTACAGTATAAGATGTCAGTTATTACTATTTATATCTCAATGTATTGTATTGTCCCTCTTAACATTTGTTAAATAATAATTTTATTTACACAGAATTAAAAGATTCCCTTTGGTCAAGATTCTACATAAACAACTTCTGTCATAAATTGTGAAGATAGCTACAAAGTTATTTGTCATACATTATCCAAAACAATGGATTTTGGAATTTCTGTAAACAAGAAAAAGCTATCGAGATTCAACTGTATTGGAACACCACAGTGAAGCGAAAAATTATTAAATTTTAGATGAGTCGCATTTATTACACATCTGCTTCACTTTCGTACCTATTTAGGGGACATGTTTCGCAAATCTTCGTTTGCATCTACGGCTCTTGTGCGACTGACGCTAGATCCAGCGGTGTGGGTAATTCCAATTGGGAATTACCCACACCGCTGGATCTAGCGTCAGTCGCACAAGAGCCATAGATGCAAACGAAGATTTGCGAAACATGTCCTCAAAATAGGTACGAAAGTGAAGCAGATGTGTAAAAAATGCGACTCATCTAAAATTTAATAAGAAAAAGCTAATTTATAGTCATCACTAGGGTGAGCATTTTTGTTCCCAAACATGTAACTTATCAATCAGTTTGTTGTGGTATGGCAGTGACACAATCGAGATGAGAGGGTTATCTTGCAGGTAGAACATGATGCTCCCACTGTGACAGTTGTGTATTTACAACAAGTTAGAATCAGTTTACGTCATTGGGATCTGGGTGTATTGCTATGCACTTTATTCAATATATAAAGTTATAGATATATGCGATGTATGGTAAAATATAATGTCATATCTTACCACAAACAATTACCTATCTCAAAAAGTGTGACTGTAAAATGTCTGCTGCTCTCGACAGGCTCCACAAAGACTGTGAAACAATAAAATCTGCTGAGGGAACTGTACAGATCATGTAAAACAAAAGCTTAAAAGTGTGATTCAGAAGAATTCTTGCTTTATTGAAATATGTGAAATGAAACATATTTTAAATTCCAGTAAGAAAGGTCCAGTATTAAATAAGAAGTATAAGAACATAATTCTTTAAATTTGTCCCTACGACGTCATGTGATGTAGAGAGAACATTTTCTAGGTTTAAACAGGTTTTAAGTGATAATCGTAAATCATATGCTTTTCACAACCTCAGAATATTTTTTTTTTCATTCAGTGTAACAGGACTGGTTTTGTGAACTAGAATGTTTTTGGTTTTATGTACTAATCTGTGTATGTATATACAAGAAGTTGCATATTGTGCTTTGTTATATACTATACATACAGTATTTTATGTATTATTAATACTATAGTATTTTTTTGTATGCTCTGAATTGGAATGTTAATTGTATGTTTAAACATTTAGTGAAAATAATTTTGAATTTAATAGCAATTACGTTTATGTTCATCATTTTCTATTAATGAAATATACCTTGATTAGCTTCTCAAAACATAGTCAGCATCAGAGTTTGACCTCTGCCTTCCAGTCTGTACTAACCGATAAGCTTCCAAACCTATTCGAGAACAAAATTGCTCGCCCTAATCATCACTATAAATCTTAAATTTTTTACGGGTAAGACAATTAACATTGAATTATTTCTACTAACCTTATTTTTCACAACTCCGCTATGACTTCTTGTAAAGATGCGATGTACCCTGTACGTTTTTGTGAACATCGAACCAAATGCCAATGAAAATCCAGCTGAAAGAAGGTACACCCTTGCCTATGAGAAAAATACAAATATACATAAATGCATGTGTTTTAAGGGAGATATGTAAGTGATATATATACACACTTGAGATTATTTTAATTCACTTTTTAAAAAGGGTGATTACCGTGCAAACTATTGGAAAATGATTATTGGCTGGAAGTGTAGCATTGTCAAGACCCAGTAGAATCACAGCTGTGTATACCAATATACAACCAACAACCGCCATATTATTCAGCCTTGGTGAAGACAGCTTGATGTATCTAGGCAAAAAGAAAATGAGTATTATTAGCACAAATTTCAAAGGACATTAAATGAATAATATGTCTTCTAGGTTATAACATTACTATCCACCAGTATAACAAATGTCAGATGAATTTTTATTTCGTAGTTTGTTACATTTGTATACTGAAAATAATAGTGTATAATTTAGAATAGATCTCAAATTTATCACTTAGGTCTAGGTTTAAATAAAACGGGCGAGAACATCAATTTGACACTCTTTGCGGATAATACCAGCATATTAATGACTGGGAAAACCTCGAATGAGGTATTAAGCTATAATAATACTTTTAATACAAAAATTGTCAATTGGTTTTTAAAAAATAAGCTAAAACTAAATGAAGAAAAATCAGTAGCTATAGGCTTTCACCACAAATTAAATAACACTGCTCGATTCCCAAGTATATATTTAGGGAATAAATCACTACTCTATGAATCAAATACCAAATTTCTAGGAATATGGTTAGATGAACATTTAAAATGGGAAAAACAAATTCAGCAACTAGAATTGAAACTAAGCAGAATTACATTCGTTATTAAATCAATGAGGGAGTCTGTAAACACAAATGTGTTGAGAATTATTTATTTTGCTTATTTTCATTCTGTAATGTCTTATGGTATACTTAGCTGGGGAAATGCTAAAGATGTATAAAAAATATTTAGACTGCAGAAAAGGGCTATTCATTATATAGTAAGATTTCCTTTCACCACCAGCTGTAAACCATATTTAAAACTACTAAAAATACTTCCATTACCCTGTGTGTATATATATATGAAGCTCTAGTTAGGACAAGAATTGTACTTGCTCAATTTGAAACAAATTCGCAGATACATACACATAATACAAGAAGTAAATCAGATCTATGCATTATAAGCCAGAATACAACTTAATTCACACATAGCTTCAAACATAAGGCAGTATTATTATATAACAAACTACCCAATGGCATTAAAAGTATAACATCAGAAAAAAGGTATAAACTGGCTGTAAAAACATTTTTAAGAGAAGGTTGCTATTATTCAGTGGAAGAATACTTAAAACATGGTCAACATATCAATGCTTCCTAAAGTGATGTTTGTGAATAAATACCTGTGTAACTTCGGAGGTGATGCTTGTAATTACCTATTCACTAAGTGTCCCTTATAGTATTACTTACCTCAGTTTGTGATATAAATACTTGTGTAATTTCTAATATGATACAAAAGTGAATCGAGAAGATATTGACACATTGCTTCACTCACACTGTTTATTCTCAGGACATGTTTCAAGAGCTCTTGCTCCTATCATCAGCTGATGCTTCACTGATGATCTTTTCCTCAGAGGAACTATAGACTTTTAATTATTAATTTACTGCACAACAGTCCACAGTTAAAAGACAAAATTGTACATGTGTAATTCATATACAAGATTAACTCAAACATAGAATGTATGAAGAAATGTATGATATTTCTTGGAAAGAGAAATGATTTATTTTGCAGGCAGTTGTAATTCCAGTTCATTCTCATTTATACTAGGAGAAGGGATTTCTTTTAGCATTTAAGTGTCTATTATTAGTAGTTAAGAAATAAATCTTATAACAGATTTTCCAATACTAATTCATTATTCATCTGTTTGACTTGCTATTAATGAACAACTTGTGAACATGTTATGTAACTATTGTGAAGTATATGTATTGTGCAGCCAATATAATAATTTTCATGTTATGAAACAATTTTAATGTATACTTATGTTGTATTCGACACACATATATATGTATATATTTTCAAATAAATACTTAATGTGTGTTAAAGATATTTGTATAACTCTTACTTTAGTTTGCGGAAATGAAGATTGAAAGCAAGGAAAGCAAAGGCAAGTGTAATCCCCACCAATGCCAAGCAAGTGATGCTGAGGAAAGCAGCTGGTTCAATGGTGACCACACGTAGTTTGAAGACTCTCTTGGCAATTGGTACCTGCCCTCCTTGCCATACCAGAGGCTTACAATCTGGGCACGAAAAATCCATGTGGTCCACAGATGGGTAAAACAGAGCCACTTTTGTTACTTCTCCACCTACAAATAAGCAGCATTGAGTTAATGTGTTGAGTAAGAGATAGCAGTGAATTTCATGATGATGATGATTATTATTATTATGATTATTATTATACACACTGTTGTTTACCTTAATATTAAAGCATTAAGTACAGTTCAGGTAAATTAGCCAAGAAATAGATAGAGTCAACATGAAAAATTCAATTCCATGGCCGGGATTTGAACTACGGATCTCCTGGTTTCCGTCCAGTCGCTCTAACCCATTGAGCTACCATGGCCAACATGCCATCCTGACATTAAATTTTCCATTTGACTCGTATATTTCCCCGCATCCGAGATACACCGCTTGTGGCAACTTACTATCGTAAGTACTTGAGTCCCAGGCTACATCATTTAACTCTTATTATTTTAGTTAATTGATGGAAAGTAATCATTTCTTCACACTAGACATATGTAGGCTAAGGTTTTTGATAGATAGAGTCAACATGAAAAATTCAATGCCATGGCCGGGATTTGAACCACGGATCTCCTGGTTTCCGTCCAGTCGCTCTATCTATTTTTCATGTTTACTCTATCTATCAAAAACCTTAGCCCACATATGGCTAGTGTGAAGAAATGATTACTTTCCATCAATTAACTAAAATAATAAGAGTTAAATGATGAAGCCTGCGACTTAAGTACTTACGATAGTAAGTTGCCACAAACGGTGTATCTCGGATGCGAGAGCCCCTAGTGGTCTACCGTGGAAACATACGAGTCAAATGAAGAATTTAATGTCAGGACGGAATGTTGGCCATGATAGCTCAATGGGTTAGAGTGACTGGATGGAAATCAGGAGATCTGTGGTTCAAATCCCGGCCATGGCATTGAATTTTTCATGTTGACTCTATCTATCAAAAACCTTAGCCTACATACGGCTAGTGTAAAGAAATGATTAATTTCCATCAATTAACTAAAATAGCTAAGAAATCTCAGAAACTATTTGTAGTTTGTTTATTAGTACTTGTCACTTATTTGTTTATATTTATGAGAGACTAGTTTCAAAGGCATTCGCCTCCAACTAGTCTCTCATAAATATAAACAAATAAGTGACGAGTATTAATAAACCAACTACAAATAGTTACTGAGTACTCGTCACTTATTTTTTTATATTTATGAGAGACTAGTTTCAAAGCCATTTGCCTCCAACTAGTCTCTCATTAATATAAACAAATAAGTGATGAGTATTAATAAACCAACTACAAATAGTTTCTGAGATTAATTTTAACATCACTGTTACTAAATTCCTCCAAACACATATAGCTAAGAAATGTTAATTTTAGGTAAACATTCTGAAGTAGCAAGTTCTTATTACCTTTATTGTGGGCAACATAAGCTAAAGCTTGCTATTGTAAAGTGCAGTTAAATCTATGGTGATTGAAAATGCCCAAACTTTAGCTAGCCTAAGGAAAGGTTTGTTTCATATAAGTAGCATTTATTTGGAAAAGAATGTGAATTTAAAGCTTAGATGGCAAGTGTGTTGTATAGTTTTCTGAAAGTTTTGGAACCCCATAATGGCCAACAAACTTGGAAGAATAACATTTTGACTTCATTGGTGTCATCTCATCATACTGAGTTGTCACATTAGTTTACATGTAAATTTTCAGGGATTTCCGATCAAAATGAAGATAAATATATTGGTACTTAACTGATTGAAATTAATCGTTCTTCCACACTAGCCATATGTAGGCTAAAGTTTGGATAGCTACAGTCAGACTGAAAAATTCAATGCCATTGCTGGCATTTGAACCATGGATCTTCTTCCGGTCTACGTCCAGCTGCTCTTAACATGCCAGATTGACATTAAATTCTCCAACTGACTTGTATGTTTCCCGGTAAACCACTAGGGGTTCTCATACACAATGAGACACATACTGTTTGTGAAACTTGCTATTGTAAGTACTTAATTCCAGGCTTTATAGATAAACCACTATTATTTGTATCACTGATGGACTCTAAATATCCAAACTTTGTCTTTATTTGGCTAATGTGGAAGAACGATTACTTTCTATCAATTAATCTATCATAGCTCAATGGTTAAAAGCAACTGGATGGAGACCGAGAGATTCGTGGTTCAAAACCCGGCTGTAGCATTACATTTTTCAGTCTGACTCCACCTATATTCAGATTTATTAATTAAAATACAATTATATTGTGCAGTAAGTAAGAAATAACTTGCTTGCATTTGAATAGTCTTGGCACAAAATATTTATATAACAATCTGCTAAAAGTCTCTTGTTTGCTTCAGCATTGTGAACATTAAAGAATATTTATTGAACTGAAACCATATTTGAACAGCTAGAATCAGACTGAAACACTCAATGTCACAGCAAGGATTTGAGCACCATCTTTGTCTTACATACTCCTGTTCTAATTGGGGATAGTTTAAATTCCAGCTGTGACATTGAATTTTTTGGACTGGTTATCCAAATGCAACTTTAAACCATGCATGATCGGTGTAATAGAATAATTAATTAATAATGAAACCATCTTTTTCATCAGTATGTATAAAATCCAATAACAGAAAGGATTTCAATTACCATTTACAGAGCTCTTGAATCAGATGACCTTCCTTTGAGAGAATTTAAGGAATTAATGAAAGGAGTATGAGATAAAATTAAGCATTTGAGAGAAATAGCTCTTATATGCCATTGCTTGGTATGAAGAAAATTCATTAAAATTATTAAAGTGTCCCATAAGAACATAAAGATAACATTTATAAAAGCAGGGTATGGAATTCTTATTTCATGTTTACGTAATTATTTATTTGTATTAAATTTAATACATTGGTTGAGAACCAGTTACACTGGAATTCTAATTAAGGAAACTGTTCATTGGTGCAAAAACTAATGGAAATGAAAAATGTATCCTGATAAACAAATAAATGATGCTTTAAAATTACTAAATTTACAAGATAAAGTTATAAAATTCACATTAAAAACTGAAATTGATGGTTTTCTTCTTTTCTGGGTTTAAAGATAATAAGAAATAATAATAAATTGGATTTTGGTATTTATAGGAAGTCTACTCATATCGATAATTACATAAAAAATAAAAGTTTTAACACTTTTTCACATAAATTTGCTGTATTTAATAGTTTGATTTATAGATTAATAAATATACCCCCGAATAAAGAGGAATTAAATAAAGAATATAAACATATTATTAATACTGCCTTAATTAATGTTTTTAATAAAAACCTTATACAAAAGATTGAAAAATTTAAATATAAAAAATCTCTTAATGATATTTCTACCCTTAAGAAAATAAAAGACAATTATAATTTTAAAAAATTTACTTGCCATCCTTAGGTTAATAAACATTTTCAAAAGGTTTTTAAAGAGTTTGGTATAACTTTAGTTCCTCAAAATAAACATAGTATTAAAATTTACTACTATTCTCTAAAAAAGATGAAATTCCTAATAATAAAAAATCTGGTATTTATCACTTTAATTGTTTAGATTGTGATCAGGTTTACATTGGTAAGACGAAATGTAACTTGGAAACCAGAAAGAAAGAAAATTTTCCTAACATTAAGTATAAACAAACTGATAAATCGGCCATAGCAGATCATTTTTGGTCATTTAACCATGAAATAAATCCTGAAATTAAATTATTAAAACAATTAAATGTTATGCTAGATTTAATGGTTTAGGAAAAGATATTTATTTTAAAAAATAAACATTGCATAATGAATTTTGAAATACCAGCAGTTGATTCTGTTCTTAAGTTCGTTTCGTTTTTAGATTTTGATAATACTGAAAAAAACATAGTAACATAGTAACTTCTTTGATGACGAAGTGTGTTGACTGAGGACGCGACCAAGGGTTTGTGAAATCGATCTTACTAATTCAACTAATAAGAAAAATTGACATCTTTTCATAAGATAAGTGAAGTTTTTTGTTACAGATAGTTATATTTGTATAATACTTATTGCATCACTGTAACTAGCTTCATTTTCTACGTAAGTATCCTGTTTGTTCTAGACGTTCTCGGGTTTTGAGCCAGGTATAGTGATGTAGCGCCATCGACATTTCGGGAGTGTGCATCACTCCCATCATCAGAATGATGAATGATAAGCAAACTGGAAGGGCCAGTATATATAGCTTCCACCGGATGGTGGAGTGCCAACCTTGTGGAAAACACCTCTATGCTGGGGGCTCTGCGTAGCGGCAGAATCTGTGTTTTCTGAGCCAGTCGATTTCCAACTTCAAGGCAGGTTTCCAAGCAGAACTGAACTGCATTCCGGCATCCCGGTTCAGTGTTCTCCTCTCAGAAGAGATGGCCAGAGCTTCTTTGACTTTTTGATCCCAGAGGCTGCTGCCTTTGGCTGTGATGGTCGTTTGCTTGAAGTTGACTCTGTGGTCTTTCTCAAAGCAATGTTTGGACAGTCCAGACTTTCCCAGCTGCAGTTACCTGGCTCTACATCACTATACCTAGCTCGAAGCCCGAGAACATCTAGAACATATACGTCGCCAGGAAATCTTCAGATCATATTTCAAATATCCTGTTGTTTCTAGGACATTTGTACTTGTAATATCTGCAATAAATGAGTGGGATGTCTGAAGCAGTAATGTCTGAGATCTGTGTTCAGAAAGTTTCAGGTCCAAATTAATTTGACCAGATTTTTTTTCAAAGTTTTCTTCTGCATGGATTATTTTTTAAAATTAATATCCCCCAACATCAAGACATATAAGATGATGAATGAAATGGCTGAAATGATGCTCAAATGAGCCTATGGTCCATTGAACTTATAATTAGCCAATATTCACCTTTCAAGATAAGGAAATTTCCTGGAATAAAACTTTATCCAGATAACTCACGATTTGAATTTGGCACCTCTTGGATGTGAGGCAGACATGCTACCATCTATGCTACAGAGGTGGCCTGCCATGGAGTGGAAATATAGTACCAAGACCCAAAATTCTACCTTAAGCCTAAATCAATAGAAAAAATGAAAATAGATGCTAATAGCAAATTCACTGTCACCTATCCACAGATTAGGTAGATTGGAAACACCATTGCATTTAGAAGCAGATATGTAGTTGTCTAATGCTAAGGCCTTTGTGGATATATGTTGAAGCTGCCATGTGCCCGTAGTAGAAGAGGTTCAGTTACCTAGCTCTAAGGACTTTATGAATATGTGACAAAGCAACATACTGGGATGAGACTTAATAGGCTGTCTGGTAGCTCTTTGAGTAGCCGTACTTCCATAAAGCCGCTGCATTTAAAGAAGCTAAGCTAAGAAGCGAGTCCCATCTAGCTCAGTGGGAGTGCTAGAAGGTGTGATGTTGGTTGGTTATACTAAGAGGATTGGTGAAGCTCTGTGATGCCATTCAAATATTGCTTCGTTCATGTAAGAAACAATAATGTCACGTGATAATTTCTGTTTATGGAAGCATTGTCACACATCACCCCTTAATCAACTTCCCTGCATCATGCAACAACACAGAGACTTGGTACAGTACTTAAATTGTTTGTAACCTACAACACAGTGACTATCATGCATACAGGTTTATGATGACTGGACTGCTCGCCTACTGGAACTGCTGTCATTGCCATGGACTTGATGGAGGTACGGCTACTCTTAACAAATCTGTCATTGATACGATCACATAATTAGAGCAAAATAAAATAAATAGAAACAAAATTGTATATGATATGACTGGAATTGTGAGTGGATTATTAATAAATTAGTTTACCAATCCCTCACATTTTCAATTGTATTAAAAAGTTTTTCTGTTATAATTACTTTCAATAATTGATATTCATTGTGATGTAATCTTCTGATATTTTATACTTTTCTTTCAGCTAGAATAATAATTAAATAAATACAATATTCTTTATTTATTCTTTATTCTTTATTTATAACTTTGAAGGATATTAGTTTAATTTAACTTGTATTATAACAGAAATATGGTTACTGGAAAGGCTCTTCTTACAAACGTAACAAGTGCTTCCATAAATAGCATACATACCTTGTACCTGATAAAAGGCAGATATACCAACACGATCAGCACCACTAAATGACACAGGACCCTGCAGAGGAAAGAATAATTATTTATTTCTGAAACTAAACAATGTTGAACTTAATTTTTAAGTTTTATACCAAAACATAGTAAAGATTATTAGAAAAATAGGTAATTAAGTAATTGGAGGAATAAGCTGATAAAAACAAATAAATAGACAGGTACTAAAATAAATAATAAATACTTTAAAAGTAAATGAGAGGGAGATATGTAAATCAGACAAATACCCAACTAAAATTAATATCACAGTGTACTTTGTATTCAAATAAAATTTTTGTTTTCTATAAGGAGAATAAGGTAGCTTATTCCTTTCCTAAATGAGGCGGTTTATTCTGTAAACTTAATGACGAATAGATATTATGATTACGTTAAAATACACATTTTTGTATGTGATTTTGCAGGTCCCAAATCATGTAGTTCCTCCCTTTGTAATTAACAGTGAAGTTGGTTTATAGTACTCAGTTACAGAATTAACAAGCAGATAATATAACAGAAAGATATTCAGTAAAAGAAAAATTTATCTTTAATTGGAAAGCAATTAGATCGATAAAGCTGTAATATATTGTGAAAAGGAAAAGAACAAAACCTGTCTAGGTGAAAGATTTATTGTTACTCAAAAAAGACAGCAGAACATCAAATTACAAACAAATATCAAATAACAATAAACTAAAAACGAATTGTAGTGAATGAAATGAAAAACTAGTAGGTATGTAACAAATACTATAACTTGGAGTAAACATTTTTTAACAATATTCACAAAATTCATAGTAAACTTCTTTTTGTAAACTGACTGAAAGAAAAGTATATTGTAAAATATGCAATATATCATTACAGTTTTATTTTTATTTTATTTATTGTTATCTGAGAAGGTTCCCAGAGCCATAGCTCATGCTAGGGAACAGTACAAAAATATATAAAATGATGGCAAACAGCCCTTAACAATACTTATATTACATTTTCATAGTAGGAATGAATTGCCATACAAATATAACATATATGCAACATACAAAGATACAAACATTCACTATAACTCAAGAAATAATAGTAACAAAGGACATTACAGAAAAAGAGCTACATATTCTTTGGGACATCAATTCATATTAAATTTTAACCAGTTTAGCTATCAAACCAGCTATAAATGTGTGACACTTTATCAGCTATCAAAATATACCTTCAGTAAATTTTCAGCAACTTTGCTTTTAAAACCTTTTATGTTCCTGCAGCCTTTCATTTCCAGTGGCAGTACATTATTTAAGTTGATAATGCGTGAGGTTAAACTGTTCAGCCCATAAGCAGAAGTGTTCACTGTTGGTTTTGTTAATTTCCCTTTATTTCTTGTATTATATATATGAGGAGCTTTCACATGTTAGATTAGACTTTAGAAGATTATTTTTTATTTTGTAGAGATATATTATCAAGGACAACTCCATGTTTACTTGTAATGGTAAAATGTTAGTTACATGGCAGAGTGTTTTTGTATTTGTTCTAAATGGCAGATTGTAGATTACTTTCAAGGCACTATTTTGAAGTACTTTGAGGTCAGGAATTAAATATTTAACAGAATTACCCCATAAGATATTTAAGTAATCCAAATGGGATTGAATTAAAGCATGTTAGGTACTTTGCAAATGATTTACACTGAATCCTCTGAATTTCAGCCTGTGAATTACAGCTAACACAGGAAGAATCTTACTTTTTACATGCATAATATGGTCCTTCCATGTAAGGGTACTGTCTAGGATCAAACCAAGATATTGATTTTTGTTACTCTTTCAATCAATGCATTATCAACATGTATCTTGCAATTCCTTTCTTGGAAGCTTTGAAAACAGTGTTGTTATGATACATTAAATTTAAAGGGAGTCGATTAATGACACTAAACAACACTTACTTTTAAATTTTTCCAGAACATGTTTCAGAGACTTTGCCTCTATCCTGAGTTGATGGCCGGCTGAGGATAGAGGCAAAGTCTCTGAAACATGTTCCGGAAAAATTTAAAAGTGTTGTTTAGTGTCATTAATCGACTCCCTTTAAATTTAACATGTATCTTTTTATCTACTACTGGTACATATGATCCTTTATGAAATAACATATATTTTGTTTTACAGACAATAGTTTTGGAAAAGATTAATGACCTAAAATAATTATTTAAGAAATGTAAACTTCAGGGTGGCCAAAAAATCAAAAAAGATGTTGGTATAAAATTGGATCACCTCCTCCTGCTGGATCAAAGAAGGATGTATTAAGATTTCAGTCATATTTAAGTGTCCTATTACACTTTGTTTAATAGTATTAACACTAGGATTAAAAATTGGTTAACCTCAAAGCACATCAAAATTCAGCACTTCTGACCCTTCTTAAAGATACTAATACTTAAGCTAAAAGCAACACATTTGCCCACAAAAAAGTAAATAGTACATATCTGCTTCCAGTCTGCTTAAAATATGAAAAATCATAGCATACTGTATGAACATAAAGGCATAGTTTTAATAAGGTATGAACTACTATTATGTGTTTCAAATGGGATAATGTTTGTCCTTGAATGCTACTAGTGGAGCAATCAATTGGAGTCCTGTGCTGTTGCTGTTGTCATATTGCATTCCCCATAAGTGGTATGTGATGAGTACCAGCTGAATCCATCACTAATAAATACTATTTGCACTAAAAAAAAATTCAGATTTTGCAAAAAGTGATCCATGAGCAAGGTAAGGAGTAATGTGTTTAACATAACCATAAAACCCCCATATTTTTAGCTCAAATAGTTTTCTTAATACAAATAAATAAAGTGCCAATTATATTATAATAATGTATCACGAATAAGCACTGTAACAAACAGCATTATTTGTTGGCATATATGCGTATGCGTATGTTTGTAATTATTGAAAACCGAAATTTAAACATTTGACATAATGTGATAAAAGAATTACTTTGAATAAGGCATGGTGTTTGTTAAATTCGAGAGTGCACAAACAAGTACACTTCCTTTACCTAAAAAAAAAAAAAAAGTAAGTGATGAAGTATCAAGAAACCAACTAGAAATAGTTTTTCCAAGTACACTTCCTGCTGGCTTGTAGAATGTTGCATCGGCAGAACGTGAGTCATTATATTATATTAGTTAATTGATGGAAATTAATTATTTCTTCATACTAGCTGTATGTAGGCTAAGGTTTTATGGGTAAGAGCGACTGGAAGGAAACCAGGAGATCTGTGGTTTCAAATCCTTGCCATTGCATTGAATTTTTCATGTTGACTCTATCTATCATATTATATGTATTTTTATGAGTGGTTTGTAATCTCCATTTACTCTAGAGAGCTCAAAGCAGTATTATTGAGTTCTTCTTCCTTTAAAAATCTTGGAAAAGTGTATCAGCTGGATCATCTTGCAACTGAAAGGAGACATGAGGTAATCTGCTTTTCCCTTCCCAAGGCTAGTACAATCCAATTGAAATAATGTGGGTTCAGTTATGTTGCAAACAGAAATAATACTTTTAAACTGACACACAACTTATTCATGAAGAAATTATGAGGTAACACAGCTGCGTGAGACATCAGATAAACTACAAGAAGACCACTTTTGAAAGGAACAGCATATGATGCTATCAGCACATGAAGCCTATCACCATAAATTTGCAATACCTGGACGATGAAGACAATGATAATTTCTCAATTGACGTGACATTCACAGCTATATGGATGCATCACTAGCAGTTCCGTTGGATTAAAAAAATAGGTGATTCATCAACTATAATCACAATTATAGAAATTAAAACGTGTGCATAATATGCAAATATCCATGTTGCAATTGTGATTTCAACAACTGCATTATTATGAAAGTTTGCAAAATTCAATTTGGGTTCCTTCAAGTTTAGTGTCAAGGAGAACCGCATGAATAGTGTGTGAGAGAGGGGGAAATATGTAAAGAGTGGTTGTAATTAGGTGGCAATGCTGAGTACGCTAATGCATCTGTTTCATGGCAGTCCAGAACTCTTCCATTTGAAACATATAAAATATATTTTTGGGTAGGTATTTTATTTTTTGCACATTTTTCAAAACTTTTTAAACCTACTTTTACTAAGTTATCATCGTTTTCTAAAACATTTGTCTCAGCAGAACAAAACTTTGTAGAACCTCATTACACTGGGAGCAAAGCATGACATGATGTTTATGAAAGCAATAACTATATACAAGCAACAAGTTTCGAGCTAAGTCCAAGAGTTGCACACATAGACGAGCTGCTTCTCTAAATATCATGTCGTGCTTTGTACCATAGCAACTTAAAAGATACAAATACCCAATTATGTTGAGTTACAATTATCTTTCACTTATGCTTTCAGCTGCTTTGTAATGCAGATCAGGAATCTGGATCATAAATTTTAATCCCCAGTGAAACTGACAATACCTCTAATGCTACACAAGGAACAGAAGCTTATAACAGTAAAACAATCCAAATATTACAACAAAATATAATAATAGCTACAAACTTCATTATATTTTTAAGAAATTGGTAAATTCTTCACAGAACTTAAAAATTTTGTGAAGAATTTACCAATTTCTTAAAAAAGATAAATGAAGCTTGTAGAAAATTATTATATTTCATTATAGCACAATAACCGCTAATGCACCATCTTTAGCAAAGCACCTTTGATGCAGAGAGATGTATACCAACCAATGCACTACACAATGGTTATATGGATTAATGGAAAACTATCATAATGAAGAGGAACCACAAAATATTATTCTGGCCTATGACGTGTTCAGAAATAGAGCTTTAAGTATTTATTTAAAATCAAATAAAAATAAAAATGTCCACAATATTTTATAGTTCCTTTTTTTACACAATGGAACTTATTTTAAAAACCAACCTTAAAGTGTGGATGGTTTGAAACCAGCTAGGCAAATATATATTACATTTTTTGATTAATAAGATATTCAATAAACATCTACTAACCGAAACTCCAAGAAATTCAAGTACTCCAAGTTGAGCAAGGTATTCCTCAGCCATATCCCTTCTGGTATAATCAAAATGGTGAACTGAGATGCCACTTCTTTCTTCTTTCCATTTTCTTTGAGCCCCTTGCAAAGCCAGTGCAATAGCCCAGACAGCATCGTAAGTCTGTGGAGCATAGCGAGTGACAGGAAGGGACAATGTATCAAACTCCTCCTGGAACTTTGTGTTGGTCTGTAACATTATGAAAGCAAATTCATAATATAGTGTAGTGAATGCTTGACAGACAATAAGAGACAGCCAGAAATAATGTACCTACACTGCTCATGTTCTCACATTTTCAAAGAGATGTGTGATTGTTATCTTAATATGTTAGCAGTATATACAGTGAATCCATATGTTGTAATGGATAGGTCATATGCCTATTGCATTAATTTTGACTTTTCTTTTCTCAGTTTTGCTGCTCTTAATTATAGCAAAAGATTAAGCCATTTACTACTCAAATAATAAATATTTCATTTTGTAGTATTATGTATTTTTGAATTTGAGGGTTCCTTAATCATTATTTATAAAAAAACAGAAGAGATGATTTACTAACCAGACCAGAATATGAAGGCATATCTCCCACAATGCTGTTGTGGCTGGATACCAGGAGTAAGCCTTCTACAGCTGCTGCTAGGTGATGCTGCGGACATTCTGTCACATTGTCCCACCAGATATCACTAGGTCCACCCTGCAGGATCCATGCATAATCCGATCCATACATTCCAAGATTGTATGCCTGTAACATCCATTAAGATATTCAGTCACAGGTGGTTCAATAAATATACATCAAGACACAGTGTGGAAAATTACAAATTAGACTGAAAAATTCAATATCATTGCTGGGATTTGAACCACAGATCTTCTGTTTTCCATCTAGCTGATGTAACCAACTGAGCTGCCATGGCAACAAACTGGCAGACATTAAATTCCGAAACTCATTTTTCCTGGTAAACCACAAGGAGATTTCACAAGGGAACTATCACTATGCTCATATCCATATTCACTTGAGAGTTTGATGGCATCATCTCTGCTCTTTGTGGGACTTGTGTGCCAAAACCGGGTGCGGGGTATAGCTGGAAGTACCCAAAAATGAATCCAGAATATGTAGGAACATGTAGGCATAAACACAGTATTGTACGGAAGGGATTGTTTACCCCTGAAGGCAGTAATCTATGAATGGCATACATAAGGAGCTCACGAAGGATGTCCAGCAGCTATTTGCAAGTAGTCACATGTGGCACTTTTCAGGCTTCAGTTTTGGGCATTGTGGTTCTCAGCAGCAGATTTTTGGTGCACAGGTCCCACATATAGCAGAAATTATGCCATCAAACTCTCAAGCAAATACATGTATAAGCATAGTGATAGTCCCTTGTCAGATTCATTTTGGAATGAGAAATCCTATTGAAAAATTACAATCTTTTAAGAACTATAAGTCTTGGCTTAGTTTAACCAGTATTAATTCATGTAGGATTTCCAAAACAGAAAGAGAAATTCCCAAAATTTGGTAGTAATAAGAAGCTATCCATACAAAGCAATGCATGCAGAACGAATTCCAGATTAAAAATAAGCTGTTGAGTTCTTAGTCTGCTTCAGGTGTAAAACGTGAGCAATGTAGTTCTGGAATAATCCTCCACCTGTGGAAAGCAAAATAAATCCTAGAGCTCATAAAGATGCCAGACTATATACTGTTTTCCATATACTATTTCAAGTTAACTGAAAACTTTAATTCCAGTTAGTACTGAAATATTTATGATTAAACAAAAATAAGAGTGTATCTATTTTCAATCGAAACCATCTAGCAGTTAGATGCAGTTAGAGGAAAGAAGAGGAAAAGATAACAGTCTTTAATCGTTGAGGATGTATATGAATATCTCTGACGTTACACAATTTTGTAACTTTATGAAAGTGAAATTTGAAGTGTTTATGTTTATTCATTCATATTTTAAATCTTATTTTGAATTAACAACAATAAGTAGAAATAACTGTTTATCTATGTGTTATGTGTGTTTGGAGGAATTTAATAACAGTGACGTCAAAATTAATTGTAAAAACTATTTGTAGTCTGGCAGAGCATTGTTTTAATAACAACCATAGAGCCAACTTTCGAGACAGACAATCTTGGCAAAATGCAACAGTTACTGGGAGTGGGGAATTAAGGAGGCTTTGGCCATTTCCTCCGAGAGGAGCATGCTTAATTGTGATGCTGGATTTCAGTTCAGCTCCTCTTGGAAACCAGCCTTAAAATGGAAATCCGTCGACTTAAGAAGCACAGATCAATACAGCTTGATAATCAAGTTAAGTAATTACGTTTCTTTGATCCAATTAATTTTCTATACTCATGCCATCTCCTGACCTGGTATTTAATTTACTGAAAACAGTCTTTTGTTCAGTAATGCAAATTTTGATAGTGTCTTGTTTTCGTTAATTTTTATGTCATATCCAATGATTTATTTGTGGTTATAATATTTAATAAATATCCTGATGATGGGAGAGATGCACACTCCCTCAACATCAATTTCTAATCATCTTTTCACCTGGCTTGCTTCCCAAGAACAACTTGAGCATATTTGTAGTCGGTTTATTGACACTCGTCACTTACTTTTTTATATTATTGAGGGACTAGTTTCAAAGGCCATTGCCTCCATTTTCAACCACTCTCCAACTAGTATCTGTTGTCATCTGCTCTCCTCTCTCTGGTGGTGGAACTATGAACTTCTTTGTTGAAGGAGGGAGGTTGAAAATGGGGGCAATGGCCTTTGAAACTAGTCCCTCGATAATATAAAAAAAGTAAGTGACAAGTGTCAATAAACCAACTACAAATAAGTTTATACAATTAATTGTTTATCTCTCATCTGTTTATTTCTTAATTTAAGAATAAAATTCTAACAAACACGATAAAGTTCTAAGAGTATTTAGGATATGTACTACACCATTAACCAAAGAGAATTTCTAGAAATATTTACTTACCTCACAGAATATTTTAGGTGCTACCAAATGAGAAAAGCTGCCAATAATAATTCTTGTATCAAGATCCTGCAATAAAGAAGCATAACATTTATTTATACTTTTTTCGCAGAAAGTTGTAGTGCTGCATATATAGCTTATTTTTTTTTTTTTTTTTTTATTTAAAGAAGACATTGTCAGGTTGTTAAAAGTGAGATATCTTTTATATAGAAAATGAGTAGTTGTCAAGCAGTTTTTGAGATTACTCACTCAGATAAGATGTTCTCCATATCTCCATAAGCGCTTTTCGGTCTGGTTTAGATCATCTTCAGTGGGTGTTGACCAGCTACTCCAGGAGTAGCTGGTCAACACCCACTGAAGATGGTCTAAACCAGACCGAAAAGCGCTTATGGAGATATGGAGTAGCTGGTCAACACCCACTGAAGATGGTCTAAACCAGACCGAAAAGCGCTTATGGAGATATGGAGAACATCTTATCTGAGTGAGTAATCTCAAAAACTGCTTGACAACTACTCATTTTCTATATATAGCTTATTTAATAGATAAGTAACATAAAACAACTACATTATTAGTGTAGTTACAAAAGTCATCTAAAGAATGGTAAACAATAATAACAAGAGTGCCTCCTAAGCTTTCAAAGGCCAAATATTTTGAAACAGCTTTCTTATTTGAAGTATTTTATTAAAAATGTGGATATACAAGGAGGGTTCAAAAAGTAAGTCACATAATGTCGTCAGGTGCCAAGAGCATTGTGCAACAAGAGATGCATGCGCATTGTCAGAATAGAGCTCATGTGCACTGCTTCCTGCAGAGAAAGTTGTGATATGGTGCTGGTAAGAGTTGTATAATAGTGAGAGAGTGAAATGGCATGTCAATTGGAAACATTCGTAAGATGAACTGCATTGAACAGTATGACTCTTGTGGACAAAATGTCTGAATTGCACGATTATTCACCATGAAATTGCAGTGGTGCATGAGCACAATGCAGTTATGAAATGATGCCAACAGTTTGAGCAAGGTCATACCGATGTGGGCGATGCTGATGAAGAAGGAAGGCCATCAACATTGACCACAGAAGACACTATTGAGAAACTTGATGAAGTGATTTGCAGCAATCGTACAGTGAGTATCCCAGAATTATACAGTACATCAGCAGCTCAATAGGCAGTGTTCATTATATTGTGTGAGACCATCTGCAGTATCAGAAATCATGCTCATTTTGGGTTCCGTGATCAGTGACATCTATACACAAAAAAGCAAGGTTTATGGCTTTTTAGAACTTCCTTCAGCACTGCTCTGTTGAAGGCAATGATTTCCTAAGCCACATATTATAGGTATTTTCACATGGGTTTAGAGGCATTGTTCTTATTCATGACAATGCAGTACTGTACACAGCACACTCAACACATGCTTTGCTTCAACAGGAGGTATGAGGGGTATGGATGCATCTGTCACAGAGTCCAGATCTGACACCATGCATTTCCATCTGCTCGGCAGGCTGAAAGAACATCTGGGTGGAAATTGATTTGCCAACGATGAACAAGTCTAAACAGAGATTCTCTGATGGTTCCATGACCATGGAGCAGGTTTCCATTGTCAAGCAATTGAACTATTTTTAAAACATTAAGACCAGTGTTTACAGAGACTTGTTAACTATGTAGAAAAATAGTGTGTTGTATATGTGTCACTTTGCATTAGAGTGCATCACTCAATAAAGGTACTTGGTTAGCCATAATCATTTGTGACTTCTTGAATACTCCTCGTATATATTATGGATACAAAAAAAAAATAAAAAATAAAAAAGGTAATTTTCATTCTAATGAATGTCGCCTTCTACAGATTGTTAAAATAAATGAAATTAATATTATAGGAATGTAAAATTGGGCTCTGCAGAAAATCACTGCTGCTTACCCGCAAAGTTCGTAGCTGATCCTTGAAGTCAGATTCTGCAAAGGTGATTGTTGCCCGGCAGGTGATGTTGGCCTGCTCCAGTTCAGTCACCAGGTCATTTACAGCCTGCAATCAACATATATAATTCATACTTCAGAAAATTTTATGCTTAACACTTGGTTGAAATGTGAAAAATTTTCACTTATTGTAACATCCATCTGTGAGATTAACATCAAAGTTTGCATTTTAAGTCCACGTTAGTGAGTATAGAAGGTAAATAACTTTAAGTAAATATTTGTACTAATATTTCTATTACATTTTAAAATATTTTGCTATAAAATATGCAAAAAATACAACATTAAATATTGCTCTTTCTCATGAAATAGTTTCTGAAGTTCTTACACAAAAGTCACAAAATTGTATATTACTGTTTCAAATAAAATAGCCTCTAAAGCTGACATTTGTTTTGAGAGAGGTCTTGACTTCGATCAAATAAGGTAAAAGATTCAAAGTATAAAAAACTGAAAGAAGCGTAGAGACAGTGAAGCACAAGTTAAAATAAAAGTGAATCAAGAAGATATTGACACATTGCTTCACTAACACTGTTTTTCACACGACATGTTTCAGGAGCTGTTGCTCCCATCTTCAGCTGATTCTCGACTAGTGCAGGTTGTAGTGGTTTCCTCTCTCCATAACGTTGAAACCCCTACAACCTGCACTAATCGAGAATCAGCTGAAGATGGGAGCATCAGCTCTTGAAGCATGTCCTGTGAAAAACAGTGTTAGTGAAGCAATGTACCAATATCTTCTCAATTCACTTTTATTTTAATGTAAAAGATTACCTACTTTCTACACATATTTTACATATTTTCATGGAACATATAAGCAATTGGGTTTATCACACTTCACACACTTGTATGCCATCACATTCAATGTGTAGGGCTTTTTCTCTTTTCTAGCTTGTTGCTTCTTTCTCGTTTTGCTGGAGCACCATATTTTTTTTTCTTCACCCAGAATGTCTGAGGTCATCTAGTAAATATGGAATCTGGGGCGTTCTCTGTATATGACCTCTGATAAGATTTACTCCTATGCTCTTCATGAACTCAAATCTTGACATCATACCTTTGTGGAGATATATAACATAGGCATTAATGCTGCTCACTGATATTAGCAAATATTGCGAGTGGCCGCCTTGTTCTTCGGTTAGCTGAGTAGTTGCTGCACTTCCTGTCTAGAGCATCTATGACAGATTTTGTGGCATTATAGAAAGTAGTAATTTCTGGTTTGTTGCTTTTTGCATTAATATAGGCAAAGTGATATGCATTGAAGAAAGCACTCTAACTGCCTTAGACATTTTGGAACAAAATACAAGGTCTTTGCTAAATTGCTAAATACAGGAGCCCACTTTCTTGTTTTGTTTCGGAAGAAACTCTTGTGGAATTTCTCCTGTTTTGGATTTTAGTGTTTCGACATATGTCAGTTTGTTTTTTTAGCAGCTCCTTGCACAGTCCATTGGAGGAAAACCAATTGTCTGCTGTGATATTTCTGTTTGCTACATATATGCATTTTGAAAGATGAATCACCCACTGAGTTGGCGTTTGGAACTTTTCCTCTTCCTCAGATAGTGTTGCCTTCATCTCTGTATTTCCATATATAAATATAAGCATTATATAAATTTGATGAATGTGCAGGTGTGAGGCACATGACCTTTATGTCATATTTAACAGGTTTCCTGGGCAAAATTATTTTGAATCGCTATCAACCTCTGAATGCGATCAGAACTTCATCAACATGTGCATGAGATAAAATGAAATATATCTTCTGACAGTTAAAAATAAAGATGTTGAAAATGCTGCTGCAGGATCAATTCTGTTCCTTTGTTCACAAGTAGATTCATCATCCAATCTGAGAGCCACAAGTACAACCTTACATTGTTTCGGAGATGTGGTTGCACAAAAAAGGATTTTCCAGTAGTCATTTGTGAATAGTGATGCCAAATTTTCACATCCAGATTTAAAAACGGAACACAGAACTATCAAATCACCTCAATTTCAGTTTCACTTGTATATTTATAATTGGAGGAGGAAGTATTCTGTCATTTATTCCTTATCACTTCTAGTATGCACCACAATCTCATTCAAAATTTCAGTGCTAAAAACAAGCACTATATTTCTTCTGGTTCTGGATCATTTCCTAATTGATTGACGGAGCCTATCCAGGAAGGCAATCTAATTTTTATTATATTCTTGCATGTCATCTAGCACCAAAATTGGGTGCTCTGGAACTCCATGTGAAATAGTTCATCTTGCTATGATAAACTCTGTCAATTTCGGCGTCATCACTTTCTCAATTCTGAACACAGTCAAAACCCCCTCTTCATTTTTGGATTTGCTGAAAATATTGTTTACATCTATTTCCGAATCACTGTAATGGTCTGAATCTGATACGTGATCTTCTTCAAGAACATGAGAGTCCTTTGAAGGATAGTCATCATTGCTCTCATTGAGCTGCTCTAAAGCCAAGTGCACTATTTTTCTGCTTCTTTGTGACAGTAAAGTATTCCCCCACTGGTAGCCATCTATAAATAATTAAATATTTGAAAAGTGAGAAGTATAAAAAAATACTGGTTTAAAGTAATATCCATCTAGTACAAAATTGAATCGAGAATATATTGACACATTGCTTCACTCACACTGTTTATTCACAGGACATGTTTCAAGAGCTCTTGCTCCTATCCTCAGCTGATACTCGACTAGTGCAAGTTGTAGTGGTTTCTTCTTTCTCCGTATTGTCAATAGATGACGTGATGTATTTGTCAAAGATGTCCGGTGGTGGAGTTTCAAAATTCATGACTCTATGACGATTTTTGTTAATGAAGATTTTTTCCCATACGGAAAGGTCTATGGGGTGATTAACATATTTTATTAGAGATGTTTCCAACTTGATGTCATGTCTAGTATTCAAAAAATGAAAAGCCACTGCTGATTTTTCTGTTTCACCATTTTTAATGTTTCTCATATGTTCTTTAGTTCTGATGTTAATATTTCTTTTTGTTTTTCCTATATAAATTTTAGGGCAAGTTTCACATTTGATCTCATAGATTCCTGGTTTTTCTTTGGTATTGATTGAATTTTTGGGAGGGCCTTTTAACAAATTTCTGATATTAAACCTGTTTTGAGGTGCAAGAGTTATGTTGTGTTTTGAGAAGATTTTTTGGAATTTGTTATAGGCTGATGGGTGGAAGGTGAATTTTTTAAAAAGTTTTTTCTCTTTTTCTCCTGTAGGTTCTAGGGTGGTGGTTTCTTTTATTTTCTTAGCTTTGTTGAGTCTGTTAACAGTTTTGTCTATTAAATTTGGGTTGAAACCGTTGGATATAGCTACTTTTTTTATGTGTAGGTATTCTTCTTGATAATCTTCTCTGTTTAGTGGAAAGTTGATCATCCGAAAGATTAAACTGTTGAAAATGGCATGTTGGTGTTGTTTTGGGTTGAAATTGTTGTTCTTAATGTAATTATCTGTGTGTGTCGGTTTCCTGTAGATACCAAAAGTGAGTTTGTTGTTCATTTTTTTGATCTTGATGTCCAAAAAGGGGAGCACACCATCCTCTTCTGTTTCCAATGTAAATTTTATAGCTGGATTTTGTATATTCAAAAGTTTAAGACCATCTTGTATAAGTTTTTTAGGTACTATTGCAAAAATGTCGTCAACATAGCGATACCACACTTTGAAATAATTTGGAAAAGCTTTTGTGATATGTGTTTCAAAAGCACTCATGAATAAATCTGCCAAGAAGGGAGACAATGGGTTGCCCATAGCTAGGCCCGTTTTTTGTTTATAGATCTGTCCATTAAAGCTGAAAAAATTTTGATTGATACAAATTTCTGTAAGTTGTGAAAGTTCTTCTATTTCTTCAGGTGTTATTTGTATTGATTCCAGCCATTTTTTGAGAAGTGGAATAAGCTCATTGGTCGGTATACTTGGATATAAAGAAATGACGTCAAAGGAAACTAAAGCATCTGTAGAGTTGATCTGTAGAGTTGATCTTGTGTTAAATCTCCTGAAGGACACACCGGTCCTGTACCTAGGACTTAAAATCTGCACCCCACCAGGGATAGAATCGATCCTGGGTACATTCTGCGCACTTAGAACTCAGCAGTATTCTAATTCACTGTCAGAATACTGCTGTATGCAGTTGCAGGATGAATTCAAAAATAATTGATTGGACTTTGGAAAGGAATGGGCTCTTTCATATTTTGTAGCATACAAAGATGCGCAGTGTTGTGCATGTGCATTTGTTTGCAACATTTGCCTTACTCTTTACTACATTTTTTAATATCCAAATATTTGTATAAATATATTTGTGGAAGAAAGTGAATCTTTGTGCTCTTGACACAGTCCAAGTACTTGCAGCTTTTCCCAATGTTTCAGAATTGTTACTATAATTTGATCTCTTTAACTCTTTAAATTATCAATAATGGGATTGAAGTTACCTAAGCTATTGCTTTTCTTTCCCCATTTTCTCAATTTTTTATTTTTTGCAGTTTATGTACTTGAGGATCAGCAACAACTACTGAGCCTTTTATTGATGTCAAAAAGTTCAACAACAGCCTAAAGTAGGGCTTATATTGCAGAAGAGATATTAAATCCTGCTATACAATGTAATAAGACTATTAACAAATTTCCTGTTAACTTGCAAAAATTCTAAATAATATTTTAAAAATGCCCTTCTAATAATTGTTTTTCATTTGGATTGGTAATGAATATGATGACTTCATATCCCAATGAATAAAGTTTTGGTTTGTGTAAGGTGGTGGTTGAAATGTTCATTCTTCCTGATAAATGCTTCCAGATTGGTGCCTAAATGTTTTTGATCAGGAATAAGTATTTGCTTTTATGGTCATAAAAGAAACAAGAAAGAAAAACACCTTTCTCTTTGTTATACCTTTAATCTGATATTTTCTTTTTTATTTCTTTAAATTTTCATTCTGTTTACCTTTACGTAGGTGGTACAAGCACCATATCAATCAAACATTTGAATATCCAGATTGCATTCAGAATATGTTATGCTTTAAGTTCTTCTGATTCATTTTTAGAAATTGCTAAATTTCTAAATTTAGAAATGTGGTGTGCTGTGTCTTGTAGTGCCTATGAATAGAATAACTCAACTAAAAATTTGAATGCCTAATATCACACTACTTGGCAAAATGTCAAAGTTATTGACCGTCACAGTACTGCATTTGCTTGTTATCTTGTTTAATAGAAGAGTGAAATATTAGTGACTTGGCGTATAGTAAGTGACGAAACACAAATAGAGCTCTTGTTAACTATATGTTGTTATGGAAGGTTAGGAATTAATTATCTGTAATTATGTAATTAAATTACTGTTGCAGTAATACTGTTGATTGATACAAAGGGATTTAATTCCTCTTCTATCTCTCTTCACAATGTTCAATCATATCATTAAATGGTTTCTTACAGCTGATGATGTATGACATGTTGCTGTCCAGAAAACATGATTGCATCTGTACAGAGTGTACTTACACTGACTCGCCATTTGCCATTGTTTCACATTCTTTTCGACGTGCCTCGACATTTTGCCAGTTAGTACTTTGATCAGAAATATATTTTTGATATTTAGGTAGACTATAAATCAGATATCCTCAAACTACTATTTATCTGAAAAAACTAGTTGCCTTTATTTTCTAAAAATGGATCAAGTAGTTCTGATTAAAATGTTACATGTTTGAGATATTAATATTACAAATGAAATGCATATCCTTCTATTTTGGCTACTCTTCTATTTATATGGAAGAACTACTCATTGTGGAAGCAGGTCTAAGAATTAATTCCATGAAGTAGAAGTGAAGAAGTGTATATTTTTAATTACCTGTGAACAGTTTTTTAAGTTCCCTTGAATCTAATAACATTTTATAAAAGAAGGAAAGTGTAAGAGTTACACAAAACATCTCTTTAAGAAACATTTTGAGTTTGTCACAATACAGAATATGTCACATAAGGTTTTTTCATAACATTAGCCATTTTCAGGATATTTGCAGTTCTTTTGAACTTTCCAGTATTTTAAGCAATACACGTACTTCTGTGTGCATTGTTTTGCTTCTCCTGAGTGAATTCAAAGCATGTATAGCATCAAAACGGGCATTTACAAGAAACTGGTCTTTCAAGTCTAGAGGTTCAGAGTTTGGCTCCTAGCTGGGGTAGGGGGATTTTTCTTTCATTAAAATCATTTTCTGTACTCTGGAAAGTTTGAAAGCTAAATGTGGGTGTGAATGTTCAAGGGGATTCTCAATAAAAGTTTAAAAAATGTAAATAGCCTACTTTTGAGGTGTTGGGGTAATGTGTCTGCTTCATATTGAAGAGATCCTAAGTTCAAATCTTGTTTAAAATGAGTTACCTAGTACAGATTTTACTGGAGTTTTCCCTTATCCTGAAAGACGAATGCCAGTTTAGTCTAATGTCTTTGGACCCTGGGCTCATCATTTGATGCATTGCATTCATCATCCAATATGAACTAACCAATTCAATGAGGTTAAACATTAAAATGTAGGAACCATCCCTACAAAAACCTTCAGTCAACCACAGAACATATACTTGTATATACATATTCACAAGATAATCAACAGCTTGTTTCTAAACTGAAAGTTTCCATGTAACCATGGAACAACAACCTGAATCTTTTATCACACTCTTTTATGCATTGTGTGCCTATCACTTTCAAATATATAAGGAATCAATTTCTGCCAACATGTGTGTACCATGACTTACATAAGTAAATATAAAAACTTTAAAAACAATTAATAGGATAAATATGAACATAAGTGATAATGGATAGATCAATTATGAATGTTGCACATAAAACTCTTCTTATTTTTCTATTAGTTAACAAGTACACACTAACTACTTCTCTTTGCAAAATTTACTGCATTTACATTTTCTAGCAGCTGTATAACTGGGTTGTCCTACCTTTTAATTTTTGGTGGAATCGAATTAAACACAAAACAGGTTCACTTATCCAGTTTTCACAATTTCCAAATTATACCTATGTCTAAGCTCTCATCAGTGTTTATATTACTGGTACAATGTTCTTTACTTGCTCATTTAATATCAAAGCATTTCAATCATACTAACAACAAACATCACATGTATAATTAGAAGTATGCTATGTTATTCTGTGATATCTGGATCATAGCAAGGCAGAACTGCACTGGGAATTTTTTAGGTATAATTGGACCAATTCAGCAGAACTTAGTGCAGTAGTGAACCATACAGACTCTATAATGTGTGAAAAGTTATCAACTATATACAACTACAGAGGTGGGTAAGTAGGTATGTACAATAAATGAAAAATCATAGAAAACCTTCAGCTCCCCCCGCCCCGAAAAAAAATTACGGCAGGAAATGTGTATGAAACACAACCCAGAAGCACATGGATAAAGTTAGTAATGGTAGATGTTAAACTATTTTTGGGTACAGCGGTCCTTTTGTATGGATAAAGCAAAATGGAGGAGGAAATAGTAAAGTCTAATATTTTCTCCGTGGCTCAGTGGTTAGACCACTTGGCTCTCACCAAGGCGGAACGGGTTCGATCCCAGGAGACCGCAAAGTGAGATTTGTGATGGACAACACGACGCTGGGGCGGGTTTTCTCCGGGAGCTCCGGTTTCCCCCGCCATCTCATTCCACCGGTGCTCCATCTTCATCTCATGTATCATCAGGGTTACCGCCTGCGGTGCCGTATGTAGTAAAAGCGGGCATTAAACACTACACATTTCATTTCATTTCAAACATTTTCCTGTGACAAGTGTTCTTCTGTACTACATTTCCTTTACCTTTCCAATGATTGGCTAATTTACACTTTTGAGAGGGCACAAACAAGCTGTGTGGAAAGAAAGAACAGGTGATGAAAGCTATATAAACACTCTAATGAGATGCTTTTATTATCCTAAAGGGCAGATTTACACCAAAGTTTCCTCTTATTTATTTTTTTGCTAAGAATTTACAGGCATTTGAGGTGCATTAACTATGTTACGCAATAGATTAATCATAAGAATTATGAAAAATTAAATTTAGGGACACTACGACACAAACTACAATTAAGAGATATGGCTCAAAGTTATAGTATATAGCAGACCTTAGAGGAGGCTAAGGCTGAAAATGGGCTGTGGTGCCATAGTACAGTGAGGCTCAGATAAGGCTAACGGGATGCTGTAGCATCTGTGGTACTCTGCTGTGGCACCCGGTCTTGCATGCTGCAGGTGCGCGATAGAAATTGGACAAGGGATATTAAAACACAGACGATACTGGAAATGCTGGCCATCTCATCTTATACAGATTTCACACAGTTTGACGAAATTATCATTAACATGTGTTTGTTCTTTTATACTAATGGATCTAACTTGTGTCAGAATGTTTTGTTTAAGTTCCTCAAGCATTGAGGATTAGTGGCAATGTTTCTAAGAAATAAAAGTCGCTATATGTTAGACCTGGGGATAGAGAATGCCACAAATCCTGGCTTACAAGTTTTTGGCCAAATATATGATTTACTTCCTGTACTTTGAATTCTTTCCTAATATCTTGACTGCATTTTTTGTATTTCTAAGTATGATCAACTATTGGTCTTAAAAATTTCATCTCTGATGTCTGTATTCTAGTTCTATTTCTTTTTGTTCATCTCCATGTTTCTGACCAGAGTATATCTGAGTTGGTACTGCCACTGATTTGAACTATTTTACTATGGAGTCTTTATGGGCCTATTTCTTAATGTTCATTTTAATGTGCCTGTTGTAATAGTTACATTTATTTATTTTATCTATTAGATCAGATTCTCCTTGGTACAAGACATTTGCATCCCAAATATTTGAAGTGTGATACCTGGTTTATTATTACATTGTCTAAAAATATTTTTGGTCTAAATGGGTTCATTCTCCTGGATTTATTTGCTAATATTTTCATTCCATATTCAAAAGCAGTTTTACTTAAACAGTGTAGCATTTTCTGTAGGTCATCTTCATTTGTGGCCTTTAGTATCTGATCATCTGCACATAACATAGTTGGCTGGCCCCGTAGCTCAGTCGGTGGAGCACCTGCCTGCCGTGATAGGGGTCCCGGCTTCGATTCCCGGCAATGGGGATGGGGATTTTTCTCCGACCAAGATAATTCTTCATCTTCCCCATAGTCTGAAAGTATGAATGAGAGTGCGAATGTGTGCGTGATCTAATGACTAAAACCCAACGAATACGAGTTAACGCGTTCGATATGTTCCAAAGGAGAACGGTCGCCGATACGACCATTGGAGTTAAATGGAACAAAAGAAGTTTTTGGTCAAATATACGGCGCAATTCACTCATGGATTCATAGCGGTGTGGACTGTGGCGTTATGCTGCTGAAAATATGTACGCTGTTACATGCTCCTTGTGTGTTAGTTCATCACAATAGTGGTTCCAAAATTAAACGCCTATACCTAATGCGGATAATTGTTTCTTTAAAAAATAATTCTGTTACCCCTAATGCCACACTGCACTAATAATTTTCGTTGTCATTAGTGCCTGGTAAACAATATTTAGTTATTGTTATTACGTGACGCACATGACCATGTAGATGAAATCACGCCTTATCGGAAAAGAAAACTTTCTTGTGAGCTCTTTCCCCGCCATTGGCTTTTTCTAACACCCGATTACCAAATCAAAGTCGTTTGTTATCATCTGCACATTGTAATTGGTGAGATACTGTAATTACGAGGGATTTAATTAGAATAATTTTGTTGCTCTTTGAGCTGATGCTCTCGAAGTTCCTGCCTGGTGTCCTAAACGCCTCAGACGTTCTAGGACGACGTTCAAAGGCAGCACCGACTTCGTCAAGTTTTTCCTGAGTAAAAAGTGAATCTGCCTTTTCTTGTTATCTATAGAACTTTGCGGCAAACCCGCATACCAGAGTTAAATTGATTGGGTTCTAATTGGAGCTATGAGTTCTCTTATCCTCAGGTAAATGGTTGTAGGAAATGGATTCTGGTGGTTGTTGGCTACTCAGTCGTATTAATAACACTTTGTTTGTTGCAGAATTATTTGATTTAATTCCTACTAAGTTTGCTTATCGACTTCGATCGGTGACCACCTGTTAGTAAAATTCCTAACATAAATTCACTTTTTCTTGAAACCCTGGATTACTTGTTTAAATTTACTTCCACGCGGTTTCTATTTCTTCTTTATACTTTGTTCTAATAAACTTCTAATGCTACTTCCACTTACGCTGGTTGCGCTATTCTTAACTTCCCTACATTTCAGACTTATAAATCTTCGCTTCTCTTCTTAATGCGCATGAACCCGTCCTTCCTGTCGTAGTATCACCTTTTAAGTAAGTTTCTCTTACTTCACGATTCAGTTCGAACCTTATTCTGACCCCCTCTCTAACTTTATCACAAGACCTAACTAGCTCATCCTTCTCAAATGTTACATTATTATTGGTTTCTCATTTATTTCGAATTTTCGCATTGGTTTGCAAAACTCATCTAACTCATTGACGTTCAGCCCACTCTGAGTTGGGGAACGCCTACCCTGAGTTGTTTGTAACGGTATACATCGTTATCAAATCAGCGAAGTAAATCCCTTTAGTGTTCATGCTCAACTGCATTTTGAAAGCCCCTTTGTCCCGACGCATTCCTCGCTGGAAATGCTCTATAGTTCTCAGACATTGAACTTATACTAGCACAAAGAAGTTAACGGCCCTTCTTTCCTGTCTCTCCGACGTGTACAGGTTTTTACAAGAATATTTATCTTTCTTGCCTGGATAGTATATATGTTAAACTAAATTATATTCGTCCCTTCTTATTCTTTAATTCAACCGCTATTTTAATCATTGCTCTATCCATTCTAATTTCATATTATTATAACAAGATTTTTATATTAGTTTAGCAAAGCATTTATATTAATTTATCTTCTTTTTCTAACTATCTGATTTCGATTAATTCGCTGCCTGATACTGCGGTTACAACTTGTTTCGTTAAACCGACCCACGAGGTGCAATATTATATTCCAACTCGAAAGTGGTCTGATAGAAAAATTTAAGCCCACATTTTCGTCTAGCTTTTCTGCATGAATTCTTCTTCCAGGAAAATGTTTTTAACGTTTAGTTTATTTATACTTAAACATACAATACTTTCTTACAATTCCGATCACAATTATCCGATTCTCCGATTCTATTCTAAGTAGAAATTTGCTAGCTGCTTATTTTACGGGCTAGTGGTGGTATAGGCGCCCTGACCGTTTACCCCTATTTTAACCCATGTGGAACAGTGACCTAATATTCCGTTCTATCTTCCATTACTGCCTCTTAACTTCCTTACCCTTCTCATCCATTTCTCTTTGATTTTGTTTGCATACTTCCCCACCTATCTTATTCTTTTCTCTCTTTTCAACGTAAGCATTTTTATTGTTACCACGTAGGCCTTTTGTTATTCCAGTTCTTATCCCATATTAATATCCTCCAGTTTTCTATTTCCCTGCATTCCACTACGTAATGCTCCATGCTTATTTTATTTCTGCATAAGATGCACTCCTTTGGTGAACCCCTTCTCAGTATGGCTCCTGTCCTTAACCAAGAGTTTTAATTACATTGTGTCGTTTCTTTGACACTGTGTCAATATATTAACAGAGAACGTTAAGGAAAGTACTCATGTGCATGCATGCTATTATTTTTGTCCGCCTCGGTAGCGTAGATGGTAGCGTATCTGCCTCACGTTCAGGAGGTCCCGAGTTCGAATCTTCGTCAGGGTGAGTTGCCTGGATAAGGCTTTTTTCCCGGTATTTTCTCTTATCCTGAAAGACGAATGTCCAGTGACTCTAAGCTCTATGGATCCTGAACTCATTTGTTCATAATTTCACCCATTTCATTCCTCGTCCGATATGTCAACGCCGGAGGACGAAAATTAAAAAAAAAGCTATTATTTTACATCATCACTCATTCTAAAATGCACACATTTCTGTTAATATGCATCTAAGGACTCTTAAAATAATGCAGAGTCACTTTACTATAACTTGAAAATAATAAGAGTTTTTCAGTTAAAATATCTTGACAATGGGATAACGAAGCAAAGATTCAGGCAAGTTGTATGGACTAGGACTCCTAATAACAGTTTTTATGTTACTCCGGAAAGGTTTATGTAGCCACAGGCGCTCTATAACGGAAGCGCCATACTCTCACTATTTGCATGCAAATGTGAGCAATTGCATCTGTCCGAATCCTTTAGATCGCAGGATGGAGTTCATTCAGATCGAAAGAAATGGATTTCTGATTTGTCATGGCCTCTTTAAAGAGGAACTTAACTTTTAGGTTTAAACCAAACTTTGATTTCATGCTTCAACTAAAGCATTGAGTTCTTGCTGACTGGCGTAGCGATAACGGAATATTAAATCGATGATTTATTCATTTAATTGACTTGCAGATGTCCTTACAAATCATTATTTTAGCCTCAAGTATAGCTGCATTTGACAAAGATTCAACGTTCCAACTGAATCGCTGACTTAAGGTTTTTCATAATTCAAGTAGTAACAGTCACATGGCTTTATTTGTTTCTTTGTTGAAAATTATTATTATGCGCTTTGGAAATAATCGTTCTTTCACACTAGCCGTGTGTAGGTGAAGGTTTGGAAAGGTAGAGTCAGACTAAATAATTCAATGCCATAGCCGGGATTTGAACTATGGATCTCCTGGTCTCCGTCCGGTTGCTCTTATCAATTTAACGACCACGGCAACGTGCCAGCACAATATTAGATTCTCTAACTGACTCGCTTTTTTCCGTTAAACCACTATGGGTTGTGATATACACATGAGACAGATATCTTAATGGAGGCTTACAACGTGTAGGTAAGTAATTTAGTTAAGAGCAACCGGACGGGACCGGCAAATCCGTGGTTCAAATCCCGGCTATGGCATTACATTTTTCAGGAGTTTCCATTAGGTACAAAATTGCATGAATGGTTTGTAGCAGACACCTAAATAAACCCTCGTGACTCTTTCTTCATATGTGATTCTTTCATATCTCATGAAAGTATGGCGCTTTAGGAGGCATCTACATTGTTGTCGGTTCAGCGATGTATTATAATGTTCCTCTCAAGAGAATGTGGCTATAAGGAATCTATTGGCATCAAGAATCTGGAAAAGATTGCGGCTAGAATTCCAACATATTAAGTCTTAGGTCTTTTAGAAAACAAACTCTCTTGTGCTGCCAAGGTTGCACGATGCATTCAATGTAGATAATAGATATATCTGACATCATCATGAGCTACCATGAGGTACTAACCTCCGTCACTCCCCCAGATCGTAGAGCAACTTATATACGTTTTCTCGTCAGTGGTTTAGGTAGCTAGGGCGGGGGAGGGGGGCGGTTAGCCCTCCAAATCAAGTAAGGGTTTAGCTTCTATTTGCCCCGTGGTTCAGTGGTTAGACCGCTTGGCTCTCACCAAGGCGGCCCGGGTTTCATCCCAGGCGACCGCAAAGTGAGATTTGTGGTGGGCAACACGGCCCTAGGGCGGGTTTTCTCCGGGATCTTCGGTTTCCCCCGCCATCTCATTCCACCGGTGCTTCATCTTCATCTCATGTATCATCAGTGTCATCGCCTGCGGTGCCATATGTAGTAAAAGCGGGCGTTAAACACTACACATTTCATTTCCCATCACAAGAACGCAAAGCAGAAGAATGTGTAACGTAATCACTTTTGCTATGTTTATACTCGCCTTCCTGATATGATATGGATACTATAGGTTCATGTAAAATACACAATGTTGTCACTTAGCATAATATTATTGTGTTGATCTAATGCTTACCCTGGCTTTATCTTTGTTAATAGAAACCTCTCAGATAAGGCACTGATTACTACACATGGACATAACATCTATTGTCATTTGTGATTCCTACGCATTCCATTGGCTGAAGTGATGCGTTCATAGGCGCTTAGCCCACGTCTGAGAAGCACGCCAGTACTCTTCTCACTCTTCCGAGAATAGCCAGTGCTTTATCTGAGAGGTTTCTATTAACAAAGATAAAGCTAGGGTAACCTTTTGAGAAATACTATAATACCTGTCACTGCATTTACTGAAACGATCATTAGATCTAACAGCATCGGTGACTCATATGCACCCTCATCCACTCATTTCATACTAAGCAAATCCACTAACAGAGCAGATAAACACGTCAAACCCCTCTCCCTCTTCATGCCCCACTTGCCTTCTTGTGGTGGGGAGACAGTAGAATAGAAGAAGATAGTATTTACTTAGTTCGAAGCAGGTGAGGAGTAAAGATACCTGAAATTTTCAGACTTGGGATATTCGTTAAAGTAAATTAAAAAAATGTCACAAGAGTAACAATGTTGTCCTTAAAAACATGAGAACACTGTGATAGCAAGAATGAACATATGTATCGATCTGGACGTGAGATGGCCATACATACAGATGCAGCTGAAGTAATTCAGAATGTGTATAAATATTGTAAAGAAGGAAATGACTGAACTTTATGTAACTTGATAAACTGCAATTTCATTACTCCATGTAAATAGCAGAAGCGAAAAAAAAGAGACAATTGCGTTTTAGTTTGAGAGCGCTAATTCTGTAATTATTTGCTACCAATTGTAAAACTTTGTTGTCATTGACTTAAACTATTTTATGAAACAGTAACGTTTCCATTTCTTTTTTTTAAAGAACGTGAAGTGCATTTGCAATGACAACCCACAGCCGTGTTTGTGTTATTCCATTATATGCTGAGGTTTCTCGTCTTTTCTTTCAGTACTTATATCCTAGTGATTTTGTAATGAACTCCAGGTACATTAAGTTTGATTTCCAAATGTGATTTTTCAAATCGTTTTAATATTGTTTTATTTACTCTTTTTTACTTGAAGTTTACGTCATTTAACCTGATAAGTTCCCCGGACGGTAGACGATGAATGAATGGAGTGGCTCCAAGGAGTATTGGGGTCCTTTATGACATTCGAATTCTCAGGATAAGGAATCTACACACCATTGAGCTGGGCGTACCTTTTTTTTACAATAAATGGACATATATCATGTGTATTAAACAGAAATGTATAGTTGGATAAAACAGTATATTGTAATCACAGGCAATTCTGGAGGAGGTAATAGACAATGAGTGGACAACGGCGGGAACAACTTCGAGACGACCGGTTTCAATTCCTTTGACCGTTGCACTATTTTGTTCTCTAATTTTTCAATAACCTTTGTCGTCTAGACAAGCTCACAGAGAGCAACACTCAACGAACTCTCAGACTGTTTCATTCTATTGCGCTTGACCTAATGTACTCGATTACCTGGTCAAGCAAACTTCGCAGAGCAGTCATTGTAAGCAGTTTCGAGCAATCACATAGAAGATATCTGGATTTCCCTAACGAGGTAATAAGGTTTTGTTCTGTGACTGTATGATTTAACAACACACGTAATTAAGATCACATGTGGTGTCACAGTCCTGTATTTTATCTGCCCCCGTAAACACTGGAAGCACTAACCAAAAACATCTGAATTCCATCTGGTACTGGAACTCTGTGGAAATTTGGAATAAGGGTTTAAAAACTGGACGAACTGATAACATGATAAAACTAATTTACCAAGTAAATACAAATTTGCTACTTTGCCTTATTTATTTGTAAAGTTATGCTGACGTAGCGGTTACCGACCAGCGTCTGGTGTTCGAATCCCCTGCAAGCAAAGTAAATCGAAGAGGAGATAAGAGATCACACTATTTAATAGGCCATTAAGATACGAAGAAAGTAAAATGACAGAAAAATTGAAATAATTTAATTAGTGAAGTGACAATGTGACCTAAGTGAAGTGTCAGTGAAATCTGGATGAAGTCACAATATATTACTGAAAGTGGTGACTTTTATAGATATTACAGCACTGTTTATCGTACAAAAGTATCAGATGAGACAGTATTAAATAAATACGTTTCTCAAACAGAAAACTCTGCCCAAAAATAAACCGTAACTGTGACTTAATTTAGACCAATAAAGTTATCAAGCCGATCTTTTGATATTTTGATATTTGTGTTTAAGAGCGTTCAACTGCGAGGTCATCAGCGCTGATCTTTTGATGTTCGCCGCTATCAGTTTTTGTCCTTTGCAAAGGGCGGGCTCTCCAAGAAAGGGAACAGAACCGAGAAAAAACTAGTGTATAATAAGAGGGTCAACAGTCCAAAATATCCAATAACTCCTGACAGTTTTTGGTAACCGTAATTGCGAAGCTGTAAGAAAGGCAAAGCTTTATACTATTATACCATTTTGTCTCCAGTTCTCAAGTGGAATACCCTTACAGAATGTATTATATTGTTGGACTAAAGCTCTAACTATAGCTATAATTGTAACAACTTGGACTTTCACGGCCGGCGTCAATCCAGTATTATGTAGAAGTTTTCGGACTTACTGGCCGTGGTCTAGTAGGAAAAACTGAAGTTCTTGAGTTTCGCTCGTACGTGCGTCGAGCATCCTCTGGTTTGCTAAGATTCCTCTAAGGAAGCGAAGCGTCAGGAACTTCAGTTTTTCCTACTAGACCACGGCCAGTAAGCCCGGAAACTTCTACATATTACTGGATATAGCTATAATCAGGGGCGGCCGGTGAGGCATTGTATTGGCTGTGCCATAAATAAATGAATGAAAGAATGAATGACTAAATAAATACATAAATACATAAATTAAATAAATAATAAATGAATTAATAAATAATAAAGGAATGAATGAATATATCAATAAAAATAAATAGATAAGGGTTGTTAAAATATAAATATGTATACCAATTTTGAACGATTTAGGTAATTTTATCAATAATCCATCCTATTTTATAATATACTGTACCAAACAGAACGTACAGGGAAACGGAAATAGATGTTTATTACATGCGTACTCTTGTTACGCACAGGTGTAACGACTACAGTAGATGTTTGATAATACAATTCATGGAGAATGTAATAAGAAGCGCTCGTGTACGATTTCGCGACAGAGAGACGGTTATCTTAAGTCCCGTGCTTTACTGCACTCTAGCGGATAAAACGTTAGTTATGCGCCAGAGAAATCTCGGCACTACCTGCTCCCATAAGAAGCCGTGTATAAGCAGACATCCTAGCCCATAACACTGGCGCATATGTGCGTAGACGGTGCCGTTCTGAAATCGGCACCAAGCCACGGAAAACAAGCAGGGCAGAGAGCTTGCGTTAAAGCGCCTATTCACACGAGGGAGCAGACACACAGAAACAATCTTTTTTGCTCAATTCCTATACACTTCTCTTTCTTTCGTTTTCATACAGATGGTGCCATGGCTCAGCGGCACTACCTCAGACCCGCCCCTGGCTATAATTATTCAGCTATATAAACAGCAAATCCCCAATCGCTTCCGTAAATGTCTGAAGTGTATTAGTGGCGGCTTGTAACCACAATCAGAATTTTGTTCCGAGTTCGTGAACTCCGAAAAAGTGCATCCAGACAACGTACTAAACAAACGTCGTGGAGATGATAAATACTACTGAAGGATAAACAATTAACGGCTGTGTCAATTCCGTATCCGAATCTCAACACTTTGAATGCATGAATGTGTGATGTTTAACGCCCCCAATAAATCGAATGAAGATGGAGCATCGGTGGAATTGAGATGGCGGGTAAAAACAGAGGTCTGCAGAGAAAACCGCCCCAGCACCGTGTCGCCCACCACAAATCTCACTTTGCGGTCGCTTGGGATTCAACCCGGGTGGCCTTGTTAGAGTCAAGAGATCTAACCACTCGACCACGGTGCGGCCACAATAATCTGTTTTTTAAAACTTTAAGTCATATTGGATGATGAATGAAATGGGTGAAATGATGCTCAAATGATCCCAGGATCAGTAGAGCTTAGAGTTACCTTACACTCATCTCTCAGGCTAAGAAAATCCCGGAAACATCTTATCCTGATAACTCACCCTGACCGAAATTCGAACTCGGAACCTCTTGACCACGAGACAGACGCTGTCCATCTACGCTACAGAGGCTGACACTCCATTTTGTTTGCTAATGGAAATGGAGAAGATGAATAGGATCACGAGGACCTTACACTCCCTCACAAGGAGTCAGAATCACTGTTTCCTTCCAAAGAATTAACAACTCTCTCAACTATCTATAGCAGGAAAAATACCGTCCCCCCAATATTGTTTTCACGTTTCTCCACATGTCTGAAAAAATATTCTCGATATGATTTGGTTACTTCTGAAACGGCTTCGTTCAGTTTCTCTAATGAGAGTTCGCCAGTCACATCGTTTCTTACCACTCACTTTAATTTAGCCTCGGCAAGCTCAATAGGCCTCTCACATAAAATACTAGGCGCAATGACTACAAAAACGCGCCACTTGTGTATATCTTCTTCGCGTGTTTCATTTATTCAGTGGTTTCATACAATTCCTAAACTATGCTAGGGTTCTTTTACATTTACAACCAAGAAAGAATGATTTCAAAGCACTACGGAAGGGTGACTTTGTTGTCAAACACTGTAAGATGCATTTTTTTGAAGCGAATGAGCATTTCTTAATTACATTTTCACTGATTGCAAAATTGAAATCCTCTTTCACGTACCAAGTCAGAATTTTTTTTGCAATTTTAAATTTTGTATTTAGAATGTTTTCCGTAATGTACGTACTGTAGTAATTTTACTGTGTGCTTGTAGTTTGTTAGGAAGGCTCGACAGCTTATAATTTGTAACCGCAGTATCAGGCAGCGATTAGGAGGCGGCGAATTAATTGAAATCAGATAATTAAAAAGAATATAAATTAATAAAAATGCTTTGCTAAACTAATATAAACATCTTGTTATATTAATATGAAATTAATATGGATAGAGTCATGATTAAAATAGCGGTTGACTTAAAGAATAAGAAGGGAAGAATATAATTTAATATAGCATACATACTAGCATCCAGGCAAAAGAGAAAGTATTCGTGTCCAAATCAGCACACTTCGGAGAGACAGGAAGGGAGAACCGGTACCTTCTTTGTGCTAGGAAAGGTTCAATGTCTGAGAATTATAGAATACTCCCAGCCAGGAATGTGTTGGGACAAAAGGGTTTTCAAAATGCAGTTGAGCATGAACGCTAAAGGGATTTACTTCGCTGATTTGATAACGATGTATACCGTTACAAACAACTCAGGGTAGGCGTTCCCCAACTCAGGGTGGGCTGAACGTCAATGAGTTAAATGAGTTTTGCAAATCAATGAGAAAATTCGAAATAAATGAGAAACCAATAATAATGTAAGATTTGAGAAGGGTGAGCTATTTTGGTCATGTGATAAAGTTCGAGAGGGGTTCGAACTGAATCGCGAAGTAAGAAAAACTTACTTAAAAGGTGATACTACGAGAGGAAAGACGTGCGGGTACGCGTTAAGAAGGCGAATCGAAGATTTATAAGACCGAAATGCAGGGAAGTTAAGAATAGCGCAAACAGCGCAAGTAAAAGCAGCCTAAGAAGTTTATTACAGCAAAGTAGTCACCGTATAAAGAAGTAATAGAAACCGCGCGGAAGTAACTTTTAACAAGTAATCCAGGGTTTCCATAAATTGAATTTATGTTAGGAATGTTACTAACAGGTGGTCACCGATACAAGTCAATAAACAAACTTAGTAAGAATTAAACTAAATAATTTTGCAACAAACAAAGTGTTATTAATACAACTGAGTAGCCAATAACCACCAAAATCCATTTCCTACAACCATACACCTGAGGATAAGAAAACACATATTATATATGAACCCAATCAATTTAACTCTGGTATGCAGGTTTACCACAAATTTGAACTTTATTATTTAAAATGTGAAATAATATGAATCTTATTATATTTATATTTTATATTTTTTATATTTATTAAAATCTGCTAGGTGTATCCACCCTAGGGGATGTACAAAAATGTGTCTTCTCCTTAAAGTAAATCATTCCAAAGAGTGGAGTTTACTCATAGATTCTTCCTAAAATGTCTTAAAAGGATTTTGCCTCATAATAGAAACCTTTCATTTCTATGGCCCACTCTTTTGCTTTAAAGGACACATATGAAAATGTTAAGTTTTGTTAAAAAAAAGTACAACACGAAATCCATCTATGGATTGTGTGTAGAGATTTCAAGATTATTGGGCTATTAGTTGGTCAGTAGGTTGGTTTCCCAAAATATCCCTGTTTCTTATGTGAATGGGATAGCAGAGCTAGATCAGAACACTAGAAGAGGGAACAGTGGCCACGTAGGAAAATATAAAAAGTGAACCTCTTGTTGATCCCTCAAAAGCAATGCTGCCACCTTTCCATGTAAAATTGGGTATAATGAAACAATTTGTGAAAACTCTAGATAAAGACATTTAGTACTTTATATACCTTTGTGTTACGTTTCCTTAATTAACATATCAAAAAATTAAAGCTGGTGTATTCGTTGGCCCACAAAATTAAAAAACTGATGATGGACAGTCAGTTGGAGAATACTATGAGTCGAAAAGTGAAGGATGCCTTGAGTGCTTTCAGAAATGTTGTTTCTAATTTCTTTGGAAGTGAAAAAGACCCAAATTACGTTAACATAGAGAAAATGATGCCACAAAATTTCAAACAGATTGATTGCAACATGAGTGTTAAATAACATTTTCTTCATTCCCATCTGAATTATTTCCCTGACAATTTAGAAGATTTTTGTGAGGAACAGGGTGAAATATTTTTATCAGGATATAAGAAAACTATGAAAATAAGGTATCAATGGAAGTGGAGTATTCTCATGATGGCGGGCTAGTGCTGGATGTCAAAAAGGGACTGTTCTGAACAACATGCGAGAAGATAAAAGTGGAGGAAATTTGAAGTGCAATACTGAATTATGGTTATGAATGTGCTTATAATTATTAATTAATGGCGAACAGAACGTTTAATTATAACGTAGTTTTTCATACAAAATTCGTGTTGAAAGTAATTTTTATTATGTTTCACAAAATTTTAATTCCATTTCTGTAATTTATGAATAGTTTGAAAACCTAACGTGATGAAGTAAAAGGAGATTATTTTCGAATTCAGCAAGTTTAGGAGTATCTTTCAGATAAAAAAGAAATAATTTTTGAAATGCAGAACAGTATTCTCATTGAGGCAGTATGCTACGTGAACACTGCTGGTGAATGTGGAACCTGACTGCTGTCATTCACTACGAAATGACAAATTTTCTCCTCTCCAGGGGGTCTCACAAACACAACTATATCTCGTAAACAGCTCATTTGGAGCTACATACATGTACTTCCATTAATATGTACCTTCAACAGTTTCAGTTTACATCTATTAGCTTTCATGTACTCATGTAAACACTGATACTGTTTTTGATATGGACATTCTGTCTCTCTTTATACGTTCATTAATCAATGTAAGGGTAATGGTTCTTGATGATTTAGTGCGATTAAATGAAACCCAAGTTACGCAGTTGTGCAGTAAACACGGACTATATTTATCAGAAATACCAACAAACTGAAATAGTTATTTTAATAAAATTTAACTTATAATTGTTTAAGATTGTAGTAGATAGGGAACGAGCTAAAAAACAATTGAAAGTGAGATAGTGATCAGAGTGGTAGAAGAAAAGGGAACTGAATATTAATAATTATTTTTATAATGGTATTATTCTAAATTAAAAAAAAATATTATTATAATGTTCAATAGTGTGAAAAATGATTCAAAAGAAAAATTATAAAATATTGTGACATTGTGGGTTCGTAAAATTAAAATTTAAGTTTGCAGAAATTCAAACTGCTCTTTATTTCCGTAGGAAGACACTTGTACAGCTCTGATATATGCAGAATGACGTCACACATACGAACGCAATCTTCAAGGCCGTCTGCCACACGTACGCACAGTCAATTCACAAGTCCATGGACACTGCACTCACTCGCTGGCACCCTGCCGAACTGGCTATCCAGAGGTCCAGAGGTAGTCCTAGTCGGGCAGGGCTTCTCGCCGTCCGGGTATCTTTATGCCGCAGTACCTAGCTGCTTTGCGGCTTTACTTGTGAAATGAGCAATGTGGTGGTATGTTCTGCTAGGGTGCTTGTTTGAATTTTTTGGGGGGAAATTTGGATTGGGATGCCCTTGATTGATCTCAAAAGGCAGCTACATTTTGGCGTTCCCCCGTTTTGGGAGGCAAGATTTAATGTTTTTGATCCGTTTTGGTTACGGGTTGCATATCGCCTGAGCCATCAGGCGTAAATATGGGTCCTAGAGACATCTGGGGTTTCTTTTGGATTAACTAAGGGGCCCCTAAGACGTCTCTTGGTAGTTTGAAGGATGACAAGCGTTTTTGTTCCCTCTGGTCATATCTGCCCAGGGAGTTCATCAAAGGGTTGTTGTAAGTTTGGATTTTGTCGTACATTGATCGTGCCCTCTCGCGGATGACATCGACAATTTACGGGATCTGTGAGTGCTCATGCAGGATATGAGCAGGAAATCTCCAGTCTGTATCGTATATGATGCGAAGTGCCCTGTTCTGCAGCGTCTGGAGCCTGACGAAAGTGGTATTAGCCACTGCTCCCCAGATCTCACAGCCTTACAGAATCATAGGCGGAATGATCGCCCGATACAGCTGGAGTTTGAGATGGATGGGCATGGTTGAGCGGAATATAGGGTATAGGCTCCGAAGCGCGACGTGCCGTCGCTGGACCTTGCCCTTGACGTGCGGAACGTGTTAATTTACGGTCCAGCGTCACTCCGAGATATTTCGCCGTTTGCACTCATGGGATTCTACGGCACCATAAAACGAAGTTCTGCTGTAACCGGTTGGCTCTGGTTTTCTCCAGGAGAATTACAGAGCTCTTCTCCGGGTTAATTGCCATTCCCCATTTTGCGCTCCATTCGCTAATGGCCCGGAGCTGGGTTTGGATTTGCCGGAAGCTGTACCGTGTGTACTTATTTACTGCGAAGATCATGAGATCGTCCGCATACTGACAGGTATAGGTGTTGTGCGTTGGAATGTCGGCCATGTAAGCTGCGAAAAGTGCCAGCGACAGCATGCTGCCTTCGACACTCCAGCGCCAATGGGCCGCTCTGTGGACAGCGCCCCCTCCACCTTTACTAGGAAGCTTCGGTTTCCGAGGAAACCGGCCACCAAGGAAATTTATGGAAGGGGGATTTCATGCTCTAGGAGCTTGTAAATGAGCCCATCGTGTCAGGTTGTGGCGAATGCCTTCTCCACGTCAAGCAGCACTGCTACCGTTTTAGACCTTTCCTGGAATCCCAGGGAGGCCTTCTCGGCAACCCGCAGTAGCTGCTCGGTCGTGGAGTGGCCAGAACGGAAGCCAAACTGGTGTTCCGGAATTAGGCCCTTTTCCTCTAAGTGAGGAAGAAGCCGGGAGAGCAGCAAGTTTTCGAATACCTTCGACAAAACTGGTAGAAGGCTGATGGAGTGGTAACTGGACGGAGATACTGGGGATGCTCTCAGATGCCACACATCGTAGAAACTAGCACATCGAAGGATTTAAGAAAAACAAATGAACATTCCTATTTTAGAAAATATACTTAAATATGGAAGAATTCAAATTACAATGAATATCTCGGAAGTGGCTCACTCCCTCCAAAAATGCATTTGACATAATTTTTTATTTACTTATTAGCTGTATTGCACCATGCGCCATTATTTATTATTTATGGATTATATAACTGTTTATGTGTTACCGACTAATGCACATATCTACATATTATGTTCCTATATTGAGCGTAACTGTTCAAAGTCTATTTTATTAACAACTATAACCAATGGTTTCGTGTTCTTTTATTAGATACCTGTGGTTTATAGGCCAGTTATTTCTACTTTTAGTTTCCTCTCTGAAGTCACTGCGCTCCTGGTCTAATATGGAGCATTCCCATTGAAGGTGATAACCATCTGATCTCCATTATTGCAAGTGCAGGTTGTACTGTTCATATTTTGAATCTGTAGTAGTACGCCCTCAGTTACTTATGTCCACTTAATATTGTTGTGAAGCTTGGTATTATGGAATGTTGAACTTCAGTCTGTCCTTTACCTGTAGAGAAAGCTTTTTGTTATTTCTTCTTTTGTTTGCCCACTGCTGTTTACCTTTTTATGCCTTTCTTTCTCTCGCCTTCATATACGAGGGGGGACCCAAAAGAAACCGGATTGTTGTCATAAAGACTTTATTGATGAACCTTTCTACAAAATTACTTCAGTCACCTTCAAAATACTCTCTATTACATGCGATGCACTTATCAAGTCTCTTTTCCCACTGTTGGAAGCATGTTTGGAACTCTTCTAGTTTTATACTGTCCAGTGCCCTTTGCGAAGCTGTTTTTACCGTCTCCACATCGTCATAACGCTCCCCTTTTAGCGTTTTTTTCATTCGTGGAAATAGGAAAAAGTCGCACGGGGCTAGGTCCGGCGAATACGGAGCGTAGGGAACGACAGACCACCTCTGAGATGCCAAATAGTGAGTCACTCGTAAGGCCGTGTCTGCTGGAGCGTTGTCGTGATGCAGAAAACAGTCACCTGATCGCCAAAGTTCCGGGCGTTTCCTCCTCACATCCTCTCGCAGACGCCTTAAAACATCCAAGTAAAAGTTCTGGTTAACTGTCTGGTCAGGGGGTACGCATTCCCGATGCACAATTCAACGAACATCAAAAAAGACAATGATCATCGTCTTCACATTTCACCTCACTTGCCTTGCTCTTTTGGTCTGGGAGAGTTGGGGGTCCTCCACTGGCTTGACGCTTGCTTGGTTTCTGGGTCATACCCATAAGACCAACTCTCATCCCCTGTAATGACTTTGTTCAAGAAGTTTGGATCACGTGGAATCTCTGTTTTCAAGTCCTGACACACATTCATGCGCATGGTTTTGTGCTCCAGTGTGAGAAGGCTCGGAACAAATTTAGCAGCAACACGGCCCAAGTGCAAATTCTCCCTCAAAATCCGCTGACACGAGCTCCAACTGATTCCTGTCGCTGCTGAAATTTGATCGATCGTTTGGCGACGATCCTCGTTGATCTTTCGGCGGACCTTTTCAATGTTCTCCTCATTTCGCGATGTTGAACGGCGTCCAGAACGAGCTTGGTCTTCAACACACATCTCACCACGTTTAAAGCGCCCAAACCACTCGAAAACCTGTGTGCGGCGCATAGCGTCCTCCTGGAAAGCTTCCTGAAGCATTTGTTGTGTCCGTTGCAGTTTTTTTAAGCGGGAAACAAAATTTCACACACACTCTTTGTTCTTTTAAAGTTGCCATAACGACTTCGCAGAGGTAACCCACAAACAGTCAGTAATATCATCTAGCGTGAGAACCCTGCATTATGTCTACGAGTGGCAGCACCCTCGGAGTCCGGTTTCTTTTGGGCTGCCTCCCTCGTATGTCTGCACCATATATGCCTGCATGAACTTTAATCCACTTAAAATTAATCAACCAGTTTCGGTCAAGGAGAATTGTCACTATTTGCCGGATCTGTTCTATAATATATCCATGTCTATCATGATTTTTCAGTAAGTCTATTGTGACTTTGCTGTGTGTATAAATAGCCTATGTTCTTTCCACAGTTTCTGTGTCTCTCATATCGTTTACTATTGCAATTTGTTAGGCTTGATTATTTGAGTACGTTTCGTGCACCTCTAGTTCAATTGGCGAGTCATCTTATTTATGAATAAATTGTCTTTTAACGAGTCCCGCAACTTTTTGTGTGTAAGATTTTGTCTATCTCTTGTGGTTTACCAATTATGCAGAAATCACCTAGAATGAAGAGGACTTCTGAGGACATTCCCAATGAATTCAAGATGTAAGCTTTACTGGTCGTGAAAATATCATCGGCGGCCGTTCTCCTTTGGAACATATCGAAGGTGTTAACTCGCAAACGTTGGGTTGTATCATTAGATCACGCACACATTCGCACTCTCATCCACACTTCCAGACTCTGGGGAAGATGGGGAATCATCTTGGTTGGAGAAAAATCCCCACCCCATAGCACGGTAGACAGGTACCCTACCGACCTAGCCACGGGGCCAGCCATCTGAAACATTGTTTAAGCCTCCTTTGATAAAATCAAAATTTTAGAAAGTTGTTCCATTAAAGGGTAATCTTGGGTGAGGGATGTCCTTGAAATCTTCGCGTTGCAGCTCCTTGGAGAATACTGAACTTAAGTACCAAGTCCGATGTTTAGTCGACTATTTGTTTTAGAGTTTCGCTGTTCATACATGCATGCACACAGATATTTTTCTAAAAATGCTTTTCTTTGGAATGAAATACATTATATTTGTGAGAAAGTAATAATTATATTCTTCCTGCTTTAAAATGCATACTTATGCATTCCAAAACAAAATATATGCGGCATTTAAAATAAAATGTGCATCTGGACGACTATCCCTCCCGAATTACACGGAATATTCCCGCAATTAGACATTTGAAATTATCCCTCACGGAACAGCATTTTTGGTTAATCTTTGCTTTCCCTTTCTTTAGTCAGGGTTTCACTTGTGTTAAGTCAGTAATTACGCCATCGCAAATACAACTTTTAGGCAGGAAAACGTCAGCGTTTGATATTTAAATGACGCTTGAGGTATGACAAGGTTTGCAGTGCTCTTAGCACCTCATCTGGTGACTATACCCCTGACAGTACGTCCCCCAGAAGGGAGGGATGGACGAGTTGAGAGGATACTGAGGGCAGTAAGATGATACTACAGTAGAGGCCAAGATCCATGAGTTTCAGATTTAAGCTCCCAGGTGGCAACTCGTACAACCAACTCCATTCCCTTTTTCCGAGTATACCATCCCCTGCGAGGACGGGAACTCGGAAATTGGCCTCGACCACGAGGACGAAGATGGCTATTTCCATAAAATTCAACATATACATACATTTCATTTGTCATGAAAATATCTTAAAGACTGACGAATTTAGGTACTTATGCGCAATCTTTGATTTCCAAATATGCTGAGTTATAATTACTGGAATCTTAAGCTAATGGATTTCTTATTGACTTGAATTCACCGGAACGTCTAATTTCCTTAACACCTAACTTTCATTGTTAATAACTTATTTCCTGACAAAACTGAAACTTGTACTTATTGTATTAAGCAGCATTTTTAATACAGAAAAATTCATTATTGTAATTATTTAACTATCATTTCTATACACAATTATTAAGATTAGCCAATAATAATTTCGATATAGTTTCTCAAAAAAAAAAAAGAACGCTATCGAAACAATTGAATCCCTAAACCACGTGTATCTAGCACAAACTAAGGAAAGACTGCAAACTGCTGAAAGAAATTAAAGAAACTTAATAAAGAAGGGATATTTGCCTACCTAGTTTACTAAACCCTAAGTATCTCAATTTTGAAGATTGCGTAAATAAGGTTACTAAGTTTAATGTAATATTTTATCGTAAGTTTTGAAAAACCTATATATTTTTACGGAAAGCAGATGGAAAGTTTACCTTGGTGTAACTTATCGACAACGATATATTAAGGTGGACAAGATAGCTTTCTGGTCATAGTTTTAGGCAGTTTGAAGAATATAAACAAAGTTTTCCTTAGATTTCTGAAATACAAAAAGAGGGACTACTGGAAAAACTGAAAAGAAAGTAACATACTCTAAGAAGAGCAATGGAGGATGGGATAAAAGAGAAAGTGTACATTTCATTATTCAATTAAACAGAGATGATTTATTTAAGTACACTTGCAACTTTTCTAGTGTAAACTAACAGACATTTTCGGGAATTCAAATTCACTTTTCTCTAAACTAACCCTCCCAATCTTACAACGGGAATTAGCCATTTCGAGTCATTAAGTAAATTAAATCTTATTTTCAAACAAAAGCTGATAAATTAACTTTACAGGTTTAACTCTACATCGCATTGTATTTGTTGGGAAACTGTGTTGTTTAAAAATAATTGAAAAGGGAATACTTATGTAAGGACTGAAACTATTCCAAGCAAACGCACATATGGAGGAGGATGACCCAATCAAGGATTATTTGCTTTAAACACAATTCATGTCCTGGAAGATGTCTGCACCGCAGCTGGAATTGTCACCAGCTAGGGCCACATCTTTATCCTGAGCATATTGTCACCGATCGCATTGTTGTGTTGGAGTCGCCGCAAAGCCAGAGCTGTGCGCGTGGGCAGGAAAGAAAGAGACAGAGTAGCGCGCAGAGCTGGATGCTTGCTGAGAGAGAGAAAGAAACAGAGAGAAGTGTGTAATTTTCCGCTTTTCTGATGCCGTCGCGATTGTTACCGAATGGCCTACTGCATTCTAAAACAATGACTGGGAGGTATAAATAGCGGCAAAGTGTGAGAAGAAGTCAGTTGTGCAGTTATGTAGTTGTGTAGGTTGTGTGAGCGTTATTGCGACACTGTACCGCAGTGATTCTTTTGTTTGTTTACCTGTGGCGGAGCAACGATACGACTTTGAAGACTGCTGTTTGTCAATGTCACGTTTTTTTTTCTGCTGAAAGGGTTGTACAACGCTTCTGTTTACTGCAATAAAGAGTGTTTTAAAATTTCTGCAAACTGGACTTTTGATTCTATGGAACCCAAGAAGTCACAATATTTTAGGAGCAATCACTGATGTTGATGTTAACAACAAACAGAAGTCACCAAAAGTAACTTCAGAACACAATAATGAGGCAATAAGTCAAGTTGGCATTTAATGCCTTCAAACAGCTTGCTTTTCTTATAGCAGCAAGCTATAGCCTCTGGTTAAAATGAGAGGAACATTTCAGCATTGCAGCGAAAGGTGGAGTTATTGTGTTGTCTAAACCTCCAGAGGATCGCAAGAAAACAGAAGATGACCAGATTCGATGCGACAAGCTGCTCCTATTTCCGTATCCCAGATGCCTCACATATTTTCATGGAGGTTCTATTCCAAAGAAACAAAGCATGCGAGAACTGTGACGCAGCCACATATGCGTGGAGCTATGAATTGACTGACACTAAACAGTCACAGGGTAGAGATAACCCGCTGTTTTCCAGTGTAAACACCAGAAATATTACCGAAAGATAACCAGAAAAACTTTCGGAAGTTTCCCTTCTTCCCGTTCTCGAACGTTCTGGAACTAAGTGGACATTTCCAACTGCAACACAGACGAGCGCTGTCGGAGTTATTGGTAAGAAAGTTAGTGCGTTTCTGGTGTGACGTGCAAAGAATGATGTCACTGCAGGAGATTGGTGAGACCTTACATTCGACGCTCCATGATGGGGGGGGGGGGGGGGCATACGGAAGAAGGGGCTCAGTTGTGCATATTTGATTACGTCGCTACGTCGCTAAGGTGATGTGACAGCGAGAATTAAGTGACAGTGAAAACTAAGCGAAGTAACTGTGAAAACTGGATTGCGTCATAATATTCAACATCTACCTCGTATACTAACTGTCCATCTGCCTAGCATTGTAACCCTGAAAGAGAAAGGGAATGAAATGCGTAGAAACTAGGGATGGGAAAGGTCGTGGCAGGATATGATCTACCCGGGATTCGCTTACCGCATGACCAACTCAAAGATCGATGTGACCGGTCCAAATGTAGTTAGGTATTCTCCACCTGAATATGTGCTACAGACACAATATGTCAAGAGGTTACCACAAATAAATCTGTGCTTTCTTTTCAAATCTCTCCTTACAATTGGTTAATTTGAGATAGCAGCATCATCAAGCAAGATGGAAACAGAGCTACTGAGGTAAAAATATCATAACATCGATATGACATACCTCCTTATTTAACAATGAATTAATGGCTGCTCACTAACTAATGATCAATTTACCTATATCAGCAAATAGTGTTTCCCAGGTTTGAACTCATTTTCAGTTTCACTGTAGCTTTTAGTTATATTTTTTTCTTAGACATCAAAAGGGCTAGTATACAAGTTAAATTTATTTTGCCTTATTGCTGTAATTATGCAATAGTATACAATTATCATTTTAGCAACTTGCGCGTTTTATTACAGCATGGTAAAAGTATTGTAAGGTTTCCTCTACAAAATTACTATACGATATACACATTTTCCCCAGAGATATTATTTATTTGCTATTGAATTAACTTATTGCTTTAGTTAAGATGTAACTTCATCAAACGTTTTGCTTAATCTTATTAAAAATGTAATTTTCCTTTAACAGACAACAATTGTCATGAATCCGACAATGAAGCTTCATTAAAATTCACGTGAAGCTAACTCAAAAGAAAACAGAAAATTCATTTACACCTATGCATTTTTTTGTTCCTTTCTAGAGATATTATTTCTTGTGTTCCACGTGTTAAACGGTTTGTTTCAACTTATTCAGAATTTTGTTTTACTTTTAACAGACCATTATAAGTAACTCCATATTCCTTTAAAATACAAATTAAGTTAAGCTAGGAAAAAAGGTAATCCTTTTGCAATTAGGTATTTTATCAATTTATGAATATCTAGATATGAAAATGTTGAATGAAGAGAAGGTTTAAAAGTCGGACGTGACTCTTTTAAATAATCAATCATGAAGTTTTTAAAACGAGAGGTTAATTTGTCTACATTTTTGACAATAGCATTTTAAGTAATGAAGAACGCTGAGGAATATACTTTTGATAAAGACGACATTTATAATTGGTATATACTTTACAGTACTATCTTTGAAGGTATTTATCAGCCCGCAAAGAGTGTCCACTATTAGCAATAGTCAGGGTTGCATTTATTGGGGGAGGAGATATCAAATCGGGATCTACTCAGGGACTAACTAAAAGAGTTTTTTTTTCTATTTTGTAAACCTGTATAATAAACTGGACATTAAACTCAGGCTTATAAAATTTAAATCTCATTCCAGTAGGGTGATATTCATTGTCGCACTTTGGCATAATTCCAACAGCGGCGAGAAGAGGAAGTCCCTTGTTATATAATTTGTGTTTCGGATCTTGGTTATAGAGGGAACTTAGGATATAACGTAATATTTGTATTAGATTTTTTATTTTTTACATGTTTGATTTTAGTAAACACACAATATACTGTTTATCCCTCATAGTTAAGTACACATAAAAGTAAATAAACAGTGCTATACTGTCACAAGTGACTGCTTTGTTTAATTCAAATAGTATGTTGTAAGTAATTATTTGACTATGGTAGTGCATGTGACGTCACGTCACGTGACCTCTCCTACCTCTGTTGAAGCATGTACAAAGCTTCCTTTCAGTCATTGTGTGCCGGCCTTTGGCCGTGCTGGGCGTAATGCCACGTCTGTACCAGGTATGTGGTCCGGTGGACCATCCTTTTAATTATTTAGTTTAGTAAATATTCTTATGAAGTTAATTTTAGTTTTAGTAATTGTTACTCAACCTTTTATAGAAATGTACCAATAGAAGATCCCAACCTCTGCGCAAAACATGAGTCCTGTCTGAACTATTCCCTGTGCAAGGTCTGGCCATGTGGTAGAGTCTGTTTAGTTAACTCATGTGCACGTCGGCCGTTGCCTTTGACGAACCCTTATAATCGTTTTACAACTCAGACCCTTTTTCTGCCAGCCCTTTCTGCAAGATTGCCACCTTTCTCGATACGTCATGGGTGTCGTACGAGGTTTCGTCTAAATGTCCATTACTGCAAAACTTCCTTAGTCTTCTTTATATATCGTACTCCGAAACTTTCTTATATATATCGCCAAGCTAAAATTCTACTGGATTCCATAATAACCCTTATCTTATTGAAAGTGTGGTACTTGAAACCCAACTCCTTTAGGAGACCTCGCAAAGTGCAGTGCCCATAAGGAAAATCACAAATTTCTTGCAAATGTGCAACCAATTCGTCTAAGGTGGGCGCTCTTCCTTTTGTATAGAATCTATAAATTTCTCGACGGATTAAGTCGCATGTGAAATTATCTACTTTAGAGAAACGTTTCCTATTGTTTTCACACTTGATCGGCGTCTTTGATATTCCTTTCGTCACAATATTTCTTACTATATTTCTGTGAATACCCAGAATTTATCATCAGGTCATTGCACGACCCCTTAACAAGATTATTCTTCAGCACATGTTTATATGTGTTCAAAACAAGTGCTTGAATTTGCTTAGAAACAGTTTCCGTTACAACTTTTATTTATTATTTTTTGTTTTGTTTTAGGCTTTTCCAGTAATATAACTCGGTCCAGTTATTCACACTATTTTCATCACTTTGATTATTTTCACTTGACTGAAAGTTATCTACTACTTCATTTGCATTTACCACTGCATTTCCCTCCCACGGTCTCCACATCGTGACACATAACGAATTTCTGCACGTATTGAAACAGATCAACTGGAAGTTGGAACTTTGGCAACTGAGACGCCACGTGGAGTAGACATGCGACTGTCACTTCGAGAAAATAAGGGTTGCTATTGGTCCTCAACGACAGTGTTCCATTTCTGAAGTGTGGAGATAGATTTATGACGGTCATTAGTGGGCGGGAGGGTAGTTTCCTTTGAGGGGCAAACTGCACTCGTGTTCTTTATCCATTAACACCCATGGTTAGGTATTCACAATACGTTAAGGATTTTTTTTTGAGCGTGGTGATCCAGAGGTTGCAGGAGGTCTGAGTACCATCCTGTCGAAATCCGCAAATTAAAGGTGTCAAGCTGGAGTGTGTAGGAAGGTATAAAAAATGAATTTGACATTTCTTTTTCCAGATTTTTGCCTAACTCCACAGGTGCATTGCTAAGTGTTCATTATTTAAATAATATTTACACTTTCTAGAAAATTATTCCTTTAATATTTAACAAACAAATTGTTTTAGTACATTCTGTGTCCCAAAATAACATTTCTAGTAATTCCCAAGTTTTTTGTACTTGAGTAAGTGAGTGTTGTTTGTTCGAACATTTTCGTCACCATGTTATTAATATAGCGAGTTTCCAATAACTACTTCCTTCTCACACCTTCGATACTATTCGATTGTGTTAAATTAACATGCTGCTATTTCCATAGCACGAAAACTTGAACTATGTGATGAACTGTATAAAGTAGTGAATGAAACTGATTTATCGCACATCATGTTGGATCTGTTAGTGACAGGTAAATGTTATATCATGTCATGTCATCTACAGGTGTCGATTAATAATTGTATTGGACAACTAGTCAACGCTGACCTTTGTTCTACGTTTCATCTCACAAGCTATTATTTAAAACCTAGGGCAAGGCAATGTCTGCAGCTTTTTCCTAATATGTTTTCCTGTAAAATTCAGTATGGGAGTTCCGCATTCACTCCGTTCCCCCAGTAGTCATTTGAAAATAGCTCCCTTGAGGCATAATCATGAAATTCAATTAATTATTTTTATGTGTGGTTTTATTCACTAGGTGCTTTCAAGGGTGAAAGATAACTTTAATGACAATAATAGCTTCATAATTTAGAGAAGCAGAACAGCTGTCCTGCTATATTAATACTCTTGCAGAATATATTCCAAAAGATACTATGTAACCTTAACACAACCTTAAAATGAACTTTATGTGCTACATTAACAATTCTTTGTCAACTCACTGTCATTTATTTTGCATAGGGATATATATATATATATATATATATATATATATATATATACATACAGAATGGCACAGGATAAGTAATCCGATTGAATTTTGATCTTACAAGTATACCATTGGGGCAATAGCTTTCAAATTATGTGCTCAACTTCGTGCAGTTTATGGAAATTACTCCAGATGTCGTTACGAGTTCATCGTTTCCGTGTTGAGTTCACCATTTCAGTTTGCTGCGATGGCGGACAAAGGACGGTTGACCGTGGCACAAAAGACGAAGATTGTGTTACTGTTCGCGGCGACGAACATTGTTACATTGACACAGAGAAGGTTTCGTGCTCCTTTGACCCACGCTGGGCTCCCAGCCCACAGACAATACGCAGATTACGTCACAAATTTGCGGTACTGGATCTGTGTTTGAGAGTAAGCGACCACATGCACGCACCGTACGTTCGCCGCAAAACATTGAAGCAGTTCGAGTGGCTTTGACTCGTAGTCCGAGTAAATCAACAAAAAGAGCCAGTGCCGAGTTGGTAATTTCACGCCCATCTGTACAAAGTATTATTCAATCCAAGCTTCGCTTGTATCCATACAAGATGACAGTGACGCATAAGCTTACTGCGAGAGATAAGGAGTGGAGACTACAGTTTGCGAGCTGGGCAATCGAGCAAGACCAATAGGCAGTGCTACACAACACTTGGTTTTCTGACGAAGCGTATTTTTACGTGAATGGTGTTGTGAACAAACAGAACGTTCGATTCTGGGCACGTGAACCTCCGCAAATAATCCACAGAAAACCCGAAAATGCAGCGCAGCTTAGTGAAGCCATCATTGTGGAATTATGCTGCACCATTCCCGAAGACTTGTGTCTAGGAGTCGTCACAAATGCACGTGTGCGACTTGAAGTTGTATTACAAAACGGCTGTCATATTGAACATGTGATTCATTAGGTTGCATTTCCAAGCTGTATTCTTTACTTCTACATCAATAAATGACAAATGTTGTCAACAACAAATGTTATTCATGAAACAAATCAGGTGACCTATCGTGCGCCACCTTATATATATATATATATATATATATATATATATATATATATATATATATATATATATTTGTGAACATCTCGTCTTATTTCTCGACAAAGTCTCCATTGATGGCTATGCGCGTGTTCCAGTGACCTATATTTTTCATCGTTGGAAAAATAGGTTCCGTCAAGGTCTGCGAAATACTCGTTGACGGTTACTATCACTTCTTCCTTTGATGAAATATTTTACCACAAAGCCACATTTTCAAGTTTGGAAACAGGAAGGAGTCTCTTGGGGCTACGTCTGGTGAATAAGGTGGATGAGAAAGCGATTCAAAACTTAACTCATGCACTTTCGTCATTGGGATTGCTGATGTTGCCATGGTGCATTATCCTGGTTAAAGAACACATTTTGCGTTTGAATCCCGGTCTCTTGTCAGTCAACTCATGTTGCAAACGATCCAACAATTAAGTATAATGGGCTACAGTTATGGTTTTGCCTTTTTACAAGTAGTCTTTGAGGATTATACCTTGAGAATCCCCAAAATGCAGTGGACATCACCTTACTAGCTGACAACATGGTCCTTGTCTTCTTTTGTGCACTTTCACAAATCGGCGCAAAAAGTCTTGCGGATTGCGATTAAACATCGCCGGACATTTGGTAGAAGTGTTCTTCCGGATGCGCTTTTGGTCGACTGTGAGTAATCGCGGCACCCATCTTGCACACAGCTTTTTCATTGACAATTTTTCATGCAGAATATTGTGCACTCGCTCATTTGAAATTCCCATAGACAGCAATCTCATGAATTTTGATTCGGTGGTCTTGCTTAACCAGTTCGTGAATATTTTCAATTGTGTCTTGTGTGGTGACCTCAATTGGGTGAGCAGAGAGCGATTAATCTTCGGCACTTCTACGATCACGTTTAAATTCATTGATCCAAAAGTAAATGGTCTTCAATATTGGTGAAAAGTCCGCGTGAACTTCATCCAATTCAGTTTTGACTTGTGTGGCAGTTCAGCCCTTCAAGTGAACAGGTTTACTAACAGCACGAAACTTTTGGTTTTTCCATTTTCAATCGCAGCTATCACACTGACCAGTTCAGATGGCTGTCAACAATGAACTGTATGTTGTAGCACATTCAAATTTTCCGTACAAGTTTTCTAATAATCATGATTACCACCCACAAGTAAATTTTGGTTTTAGAGTGGGGATATTTTGTTGAAAATATTTTTTAGTTTTGCTGTGCAGTAAAGCACTCAAACATGGATTTTTTAAAAAAATAAAACAACTATTTAGTATAACTTTTTTTCCAGTACTTCGACTGCCTATTATGGATATGTGGTATAGATACTGGGGTCAAACATTTTCTAGATACTGGGGTCATTCTTTACTACTGAAGAAACAGTCAATTCATGAAATCATATTGAAATGTTAAACATTACCTGAAACATTAAATTTGGGATGGATGTTCGCCCTAAAGTATGGGTTTACTTATTGGTCAAGTATGGTCAGTTTTGGAGACTTACAGTTGAAGCAGTCTATGACAAGTTGCTTCTGTAACACAAAATATTTCAAGGTAGGATTCAATATGAAGTGTTTGATACTTGCCTTATCATCGAATAGATTATACGTATTATCCTGTACGTTTTGGAAAGCAGTAACATGTGTTTACAGGAAAGCAGAACATTATTTAACGTAATTCCAATTACCAAATATTAATTACTGGAAGTAACAATAAGCGTAGAATGACATGAATTTATTATTAAATAGTGGATGACTCACAATACTTCGAGGCAGTAAAGCAACTGCATAGGATGCTCCAGAAGAAAGGTTTTGTGCATCATATTTGCTCGAAGAACTATTAATTCTTTTGTAGGTGACCAAATTTTGTCAATACTTTAGAAGTATTAGCGAAATTTATCACAACTTCGCAGCTTTTGTTGTCAAACTTCTTCCAGTATTTTTAGTTTTGGAAGCAAACAAGGACATTTCTACAGGGTGTTTCAAAGCGACACCGAACGAACATATAGAAGTAGTGCTCAGCTTCTGTGTGACACATATAGATAGTTTTTACCGTCAATAGAGCCACATAAAAGGCTCCAGAATGAGTGTGGATTAGGCAGTGAGAGAAACGACGCTTCGGAGTTGGCATGCCGTGTCGCATGCTGTAACTGTTTGTAAACATACCGGCATACTCCGCAGTAGCTTGCTATTATTAAGAATTTCTATGGGTTATGAAACCGCAATAAATAAGCTGTTGCTTAATTATTGCTTATGAGTGTTTAACGTGTTCCAAAATTCCGTTATAGCAGTCCATGATGGCAAATAAACTGGTGGACAGATGCAACTTATACCTTTTAGAGGGAAGTTAATGTTAGTGAGGTTGAGGATGGAAGCATTAAATTATAAACAGAACAGAAAACAACATCAAAGAATTGTAGATCAATTAACCAAAACTAAATGGCTTATACAATGAGACGAGGATTTTATTTCACGTGTTTGATAATACTAAATAAAACATTTATAAATGAAAAGGAAGCTGTTGGTATTTACAGTAAATGGTTGAAAGTATTGTACAATTAAGATCATAACAAAATGCTCTGAAGTTAAACAAATAAATATTATCATTGATGCAACTGTTTTTACAATTCATATTTTTAATGAAACTAAATTAATCGTGCGTTCGTTGAACTCCCTTCAGCTCTTCCATCCATCAAAATCATATCCGTCATTTCGACATTCGTATAGCGCTCCATAGTGCTTGGATTTGCTAAGTACGCGCAAAATCCTCGCTGTTAGGACGGAATGTGTAGTTTTACACTGAAGAGCAATCTTGCAACTCTCCGAGTTATTGGTCGACTTTTGCACAAATAACTGCCCTTTGCCCCATTACCTGAAAGGCAGGCTAGGGTCACTGATAAAGTGTAAGGAGTAATGTTTTTGTTTTCGTGGCCGGTGCGGCCCAATAGCAACTTTTGAGGTTCGCACAACTGTGGTTTCTGCGCTGCCTAATCACAAAATCATGTAATATTTAATGCTGCATAAAATTATTCCTAACAGAACTTCGAAGCAGCGACACCCAAATTCGGACTAGTTAAGTTATAATATAATCGTTCGGTGTCGTTTTGAAACAGCCTATATACGGTCAAAGAATTGACAATGATTTGATGGCTTTTAATGGAATTTCTAAGCCATCACTAGCTAATGAAATGCGAGTGTTTACGGAGCGTCACGAAATCTGTAATATTGCTGAAAGAAATAAAGGGTATAAATTAAATTATTTTGTTTGTTAATGACGCTGTCAATTACGAGGAACATATCAGCACCGCGGTGCCCCGGAATTTTGTCCAGAACATTTACTGATGAAGAGCCGTTGACGCCTTTAAGCAAACATCCATCTGGGCCGGGTTTGAACCGATTGTCTCGAGTTCAGAAGGCCAGCGCCCAACTAAATGATCCACCCGCACTGCCTAGACCGGGAAAATCTTACGTGAGCTGATTAAGTTGTACAAAGCTGACCATGTCCATAGTCCATACTTCGTGGACTTCACGGATTACAAGAAGAGAACGACGAAACTTATGGCAAAATTACAAGGTAAATTTATGAGTATACAATAATGCATTAATGCAATGCTATATAGTGCAGTTAACCTATCAATTCGTACTATTTTCATTGTATTTCTTAATCACAATCTGATTTAATGGGTCATATGTAATATGTGAAAAAAGCTATTATATACAGAACAAAATATCCTTCAATATTTTTTATCTTGAACCTGTTATTAAATTATTAGCACGTAATAAACTATAAAGAGCTTACGTTAATGCAGGCCAAGAGCTACAGCGAAACACAGGCTAACCTCTCGTGTGGTATATGGCGCACCACAAATCATTATCTATTCATCTTCTTCCTGCTATTCCCAAAGACTTCCTTTCCTATCCTAGAGAAATAAGTTAACTATTTCTTCATTCCAAAATTTTCATTATCTTATCTTATTTCAGAAATAAGAAAAGTAATCTGCGACTAAAGAATATCATGTCCTTTACAACACCGTAAAGATAATATTTAATGCATTTAATGTTGACAGATATTTGACTCCTTTAACCCTGCAGTAGGAACGCCCTTATCACTTACGTGTTTTGGCGCGTGGAGGACATGTCATCCAGGTATTATAATTCATCTTGAGAGGCCTTTGTAATAGTAACTAGTACATTTTATCTGTAAAAATATTTTTGTTTTTTGTTTTTACATCTAGAATAAACTGTTGACAGTAGTTTTCTACATTACAACATTGTATAATTTTAATTAAATATTAGTTCACCAATTCTGGTTTCCTTTTGCCGCTCTTATCTTCATCTACTTTTTATCATGGTGCATAATTGATAAAATTATAACGTTTTTGTTGTAACCAGAGCCATCTCTTTTTGAAACCCAAATAGAAATGAGTTTTATTCTCTTTGTTTATTTGGCTAGAAATTTGCCGGGATTTCTCTCTTCTTTTCCCTCATGGTTCCGAGGTAAGTGAGTTTCTTTTCATTGAGAACATTTTTGGCATGAGGCACAATTGGAAAGCAATTATCAAGCGATTTGTCCCACTGATAGGTTAAACCAATCGCAAAACAATATCTTGAGAGCTATTGCTTTGTTGGTAGGGATAAGGGTATGGCTCCAGATTTATGGCGTATACTGTTTTGCATCCACATTTTCGCACCATGCTTCTCTGGCTAATTTTAAATATACTGTTGAAGGAAACAGTTTCATTTAAATACTGGTAGTGCATTCACTGGGAACAAACTATTACTGAAAACTGTTTACCATAAGTTCAAATAATTCTCTTACTGCAGCTAGCTTGTCTACGACTCTGCGCGCAGTTCTATCATTTATATCGTCAAATCTAATGCATCGCAATAGAAATCGAAATAGTTTCTCTCTCATGGTCAAATAACAAGATTCAAGGCCATTTCACCGTATTCCAGGCAACACTAGCTCGCAAAAATCCTTATAAAGGAATCATTTTTAAGTTGTCAAACAAAATGGTAATAATACTTAGAAATGGAGGCATTATAAGAAACAAGTAAGTACATACAATTGAACGCGTTTGAGTGCGTGGATATGAAACTGAAATGTGTAGTATTTAACGCCCACTTTTACTACACACAGCACCGCAGGCGGTGACTCTGATGATACACAAGATGATGCGGTGGAATAAGATGGTGGGGGAAACCGGAGTTCCCGGAGAAAACGTGCCCCAGCGCCGCGTTATACACCACAAATCTCACGTTTCGGTCGCCTGGGATCAAATACGGGCCGCAATGGTGAGGGTCGAGTGGTCAAACCACTCAGCCACGGCGCGGCCCTGCATGACCATTGGGTCATCCAGACTATAAAATTAATTCACCACAAACACCACGTTCGAAAGCAGCTGCTCTAGCTATGCTGGATTGTAGCTAAATCATTCGTCTGAGAGGTACATAAAGTCACACATGCGCAGTGCTAATGGATTTCGTAAAATATTTAGGAGAAAAGCACTGGATGACATGCCATCCACGCGCCTAACCTAGGGTTAATTGCCGGAGAGGAACAGCACATGTTATCAGTGAAATTTGATTATTAGTTTCCAAAAATCCGGTGAAATGGCCAACAATTGGAAAATACGTTCGAATGTATATTTTTTGCGCCATCAAAGAAGGCATGTTCAGGCATTCTTTGTATACTTTCAATCAGCATCCCTACAGCGTTTATGAGTATAACTATTTCCATCTCTACTCCTAGCAATTCCTTCCACACTTATTGAAATTGGGAGCAACACACTACAGTCGTTAAGCGTTTGCGACATATTCTTTGCCTTTGTTTTGATATTTAACCTTTTCAAGTGGTAAGTCGTTATCTTTTTTTTTCTGTCTCTCTCAAGCACTGCACAGGAATTTCAAAGCCATTACACAGCGATCTGCTTTGTAAAATTTGAACCATATATTTGGCCTACTGCATTCCTCTTACACTTGAATTAAATATGTAAACACCCAATGAAAGAAGAAGTAGATAGTTAAGCGGACAGTTAAGCGCAGAGGTTCTACTCCAATTAGTCCTGGACCCGTAGGACCAAGGACCCGGGCCTCCTTCTACCTGGGAGTGATGGATACTCCGGGGTTCTTTCCATAGGACAATACCTGATTTCTTAAAAAGCCCCCCCCCCCCGCTGAGCACAACTTCAAGACGGGATGGAAGTGGGTACGCCACTTACCGCGTCAACCCCGCAGGGAAGACTACCGAAAATCTCGGTGGGGCCGCCTGGTGATCTAGCACACCTACTAGTTCTGCGGGCTAGTACCCGAGACATGTGAGGCAACCCTCTACCCCCTCGGGGTGGCCGTAGCCTGGCCAAAGGTACCCAATTCCCCGTGGGTGTCGAGTCCAATCCAATCCAAACAACTCCCCTACGGGAGGGGCTCGGCAGTTCGGCCCGAGGTTTCTCTAGTAACGTCAGAGGTACCACGAGTGCTAAGGGTCCGCAGCGCCTGCACCTCGGCAGCTGAAGGGGACGGATCCCCTCCCCTACTGGAAGAAGTAGATAGGAGAATAAATGTTTATAGAAATTGTTTGTAAAATGGTGCTTAGAGACAGTAATGAGAATGCAGGTCATAGATTTTTAGAATTGCCGTATTGTACGAGTTTGCGGTAACAAAATGTTCCCTTTACCCCTTTGGGATTAACGTGGTTACATTAAATTAACACAAGGCTAATTTGCTACAGCAGAGGGTCACAAAAAATGAACTAGGAGAGCGAATGAAACAGTGAATGGGGCTGCGATTTATCGCACATCACTTTTGGATCTGTTGGTGACAGCCCAATGTTAAATAATGGCAGGTCGCCTACAGGAGCTGATGGGTTGTATCGGGAGACTGGTCAATATGACGCGTTATTATGTTACATGTTGTCAGGGATAGCGAAAATACCTTTCTTCCCAAACACCAAACGTGCAGGAGAAATAAGGGGTCATTCACAGCAAAAATTAAACTTCACCGTAACTACGTAAACATGGTCATTAAATTAATTCGATATGTTGTCCAACAAAACACAAACAAAAGCATAAACACCATTCAGTTTTAAGAGAGCATAACACCACTGAGATAATCTGGCGCCCAGCTAAACAACCACCGACAGCATACACGACAAAAGAGTTTTGTGCATAGATAAAATGAACAATAAAATTCACAAAAAATGTTTTATCATTACAGATCATTTTGGTACCAGTTTTAGAGATGTTCCAATGATCCATAGCCATTGATGTTACACATAAAGGCAGTTAGGCATATGGTGAAGGAAAATCTGATGTTAGACTTTCATACCTGAATTATTGACTAGTAAGATTAGAGATGTAATAAAGAAACGACGGGGATATAAATAATTTGAGTGTTCATTTAAGTATGATAAAGTCAATGCATAATATAAGAAGCAATAGCGGCAATTTATCATAAAGATCTCATTAGCCAAGTTTCATGCTGAGATATAATTCATAAGTAAGGGCAGAAATTGGCCTTCTAGTGAAACAGAGCAAGTAAAACATCCATTGGCTCAAGCTATCAATACTTAGAACTCAACGGTTTAGAAATCACAAGGTTTGTAACTATTTTAGTTTTGAAAATTAGAATGGAGAAAGAGATCTTGGATGCAGTAAGCCATAAACGAAATATTGCCTTCAATATGCGCACAAGAAGCTTATAATTTGGCAAAGTAATTTAGAAACTTTGGTTGGGATTCATGAAGCAGATAAAAGAAGGCGATTTTATAAACTTCTTCGTATATTACAAAACTGTTTTTCTGCGATCAATTATTGGCAGTCCGTAGTGCCTAAAGACGGTGCACATGTTAGCGCATACTTGGTAGTCACCGCAAGTGGATTCTCTGCTTCACATTTCAAAGACTCACGTCAACTTACGCTTCATTGTTATTGTTATTTTAAACCAAATTGATACTTGAAGATCTAATAATTCAATAGTTACAGTTTCTTATGCTAAGATTGAGAGACAGTGGTATTCTGCAACTTCCAATAGTCGGCAACTGGCTTCAAATATTTCATTTATTAGCTCCCATTAAATTTATGTACCAACTATTATCGTACAGACCACACATATCTTGGGAGAGAAATCCCATAGCTCCTCACAGCAGCCGATAGCAGTTTCATCAAAGTCAAGGTATTGCAGACGACATCAAAGGCGTTGCACGTAGGTAAGGTGATGCCGAAGTATAGGGTGGTTAAATTATAATCGAACCCACTCGCGGGCTGTCTCTACTGTGCAAGATGGCCGGCAGTCGCCGGGGAACTTACGCAGACAGAGGCGGACTAGAATCCTTACCTTATAATAGATGCCGGAAATGATTTCCTGCTCTCAAGCAGTCAGCATATTTCGTGTAAATATTCTCGCTCACTTTCCGAAGTTTGGTAGCAGGTATTCTTGAGATTTCTTGTACAATGTTTCCTCTAAGTTATGTAAGTTCTCCGGGATCCCCGGTTTCCCTCGTCATCTCATTTCACCGATGCTCCATCTTCATCTCATGTAATATCAAGTCACCGTTTGCGGTACCGTCTGCAGTAAAAGCGGGCGTTAAACACTACACATTTAGGTACTGATTGTTAATTGGAAGAAACTCTCCGCCTGGTCTTGTAGCTCAATCGGTAGACAGCTGCCTGCTATGCAAAAGATCGCAGGTTCGATTTCCGGCTGGTTGAAGGGATGAGAATTTTTCTATTGCCATATCGTTGCCGATATATCTTCCAAAGGTAAAAGGCCACCAATATAATATTCCAGTAGAAGGCGTGGTATAAATGAAACACTCACTCACTCACTCACTCACTCACTCACTCACTCACTCACTCACTCACTCACTCACTCACTCACTCACTCACTCACTCACTCACTCACTCACTCACTCACTCACTCACTCACTCACTCACTCACTCACTCACTCACTCACTCACTCACTCACTCACTCACTCACTCACTCACTCACTCACTCACTCACTCACTCACTCACTCACTCACTCACTCACTCACTCACTCACTCACTCACTCACTCACTCACTCACTCACTCACTCACTCACTCACTCACTCACTCACTCACTCACTCACTCACTCACTCACTCACTCACTCACTCACTCACCTACTCGCTCACCTACTCGCTCACTCACTCGCTCACTCACTCACTCACAGAAGATGAGTTTTGAAATTGTCATCTGGCAACTTTGAAATTCAATGCTGTTACATAGTAAAAAAGTGTGTGTGTGTATGAAAGAGAGAACGAATAATAATAGTCCGTTTAAGAAAGGTATAGGTGTCTGAAAATTAAGATCAGTAACAAGAGGAAACTTCGCCCGTCTGTATGGTGTAGGTGGTAGTGTCTGCCTCACGTTCAAGAGGTCCCGAGTTCAATTCTCGTTCAGCTTAAGTTATCTGGAAATGTTTTCTTCAGGGGTTTCCCTTATTCTTAAAAATGAATATCGGGTAAGCCTAAGCTCTATAGACCCTGGGCTCATTTGAACATCATTTCACCCTATTCATTCATCATTCGATGTGATCGAACCGGTTAAAGGACGTTAATTAGATAAAAGCTTCACAAAAACATAAATTGCATAATAAATAAGTATAGGTTTGGCCCTTCTCTTACGGCTTGCTTATTATGCAAGATTCACTCAAAATAAAGACAATTTTAATAAAATGAAATGTGCGGTGTTAAACATCCAGTCTTACTATAGAGACATGCAGCACCGCAGCCGGTAACACTGATGATACATGAAATAAAGATGGAGCACCAGTGAAATGAGATGGAGGGGGAATCCGCAGACCCCGAAGAAAACCCACCCAGCGCCGTGTTGTCCACTAAAAATCTCACTTTGCGGTTTCCTGGGATCCAACCCGGGATGCATTGGCGAGAGTCGAGCGGTCTAACCACTCAGCCCCGATGTGGCGAGACGGTTTTAAGGATTATCCCAAGAAAATTAAAAATATATTTCTAATTTGGCATGAAAATATTTTAATAAAATTTCTTGGTGACATAAACTAAATAAAATTTTTCTTGACATTTTGAGAAAATTATAAAATCTTCGTGTCACATCCTTGGAAAATAATGAACTTAAGTTTAAAGTTTGGTATTTAACCCACTTTTAGTTTTGAGTTATGCCTACCCTTGTTCTAAAACACTTTTTGCTTCGTTTTATTCTGGGGGTCTCAAAACACATATTTTCAGCGAAATCTGTATCGAGGATCTGATTGGAATACAGAACTCTCACTACTTACTTTAGACGTATTTAGTGGAAAATAAAATATACTTATATCAAATATCTTATTTCTGTTTAAATATCTTACGTGCACCAAGTGTGTATGATTAGTTTTAAATTGTTTGTGTACAAAAATTGTTTTTTGATTAAGAAAAACAAGAGGAATCATTTTATGAACAGTGTAGCATACAAAGCATATGTATAAACGGTATTGAGCTCATGGAGTACGTATGTGGTAATCGGCTTTGTGGCTTTTGCGGTTTACCTCACCAATGCTTTATAAGCGGAAAGATTAAATAATTTAATGGCAATAATCTCATCGAATTTTAGAGGAAGACAGAAATACTGTACTGTAATATTAGGAATATTTCGAAGTGGTTAATACTATAAACTTGTTATCTCGGAACGCTGTTACTCGTTTTCTCTTCAATACCACAGAAACTCGGTAATATTTGTGGTGAACCCAGTTCATCTCTGCTGTAAAGTTTTCTCTCCCTCTCTTCCGGTTTCTTTTATTGGTATCACATCAATTGTTCGTGTAAACGAAACCTGAATCGTTTTAATGTTCTTTTGGGCGCTATTTTTTGTTGTTGTAATGTTACGTCCTCCAACGTTAAATCATATCGGGCGATGAATGGAATGGGTGAAATGATGCTAACATGATCCCAGGGTCCATAGAGCTTAGAGTTACCCTACATTCATCTTTCAGGATAAGGAAAACCCCGAAAAAAACCTTATCAAGGTAATTCACCCTGACCGAGATTCGAACTCGGGACCTCTTGAACGTGAGGCAGACACTCTACCACCGCGCTACCGAGGCGGGCCTTTTTTTTGGGCGTTACTTGACCAATAAAATCCACTTTCTAAGTAGCAAGATTTGTTTTATCTGATAAACCAAATATATGTGTGTTAATGAATATTACATTACAGCGTGTTACATATATGGCCGAGGATTAATGAGGAAACTATCAAGTTTTAGAACTTTAGGACCAAGGCTCACTCTGGGCACTTATTTTATTCACATGTTTTGAAGTTCCGAATTCAGCCGAGTGGCTAAATTAGCAGCTGGCGGACTGCTCGCGTGTGTTTAACATCAGAAGGTGACTGCATGTATTTTTAGAACCATGACGTACTTTACATCCATTTGACATAATATGATTGGGGGATGGCTACGTAGTGTTCTAATCGACGTAATGCCGAGTTGACGCGGTAACGTCATAGATCACCCATATATTTAAGATCTCTGAGTCCCACCATGGGGGTCAGTCAGTTCAGTACGTCACCTTTTGGGGTCAGTTCTTGTCAGTACAGTCCAGGGTCAGCTCACGCCATGCCGCCTTCAAGTGATGCGACGCTTCAGTACTATGTTGTAGTATCACTATTTTCATCCCTAAGCCCCTTCAGGGCTAAGGAATGGTTTGTAACCCATTTGTACCATCAAACAGAATTGGTATCCAGTAAACGGGGTTAAAAATGGATCATACTAGCTTGTATTGTTCCCGTCTCCGGAGTTCTATCCCCTACCTCTTCCCTATCTCCTAGCTACGCCCCTAGTTACCGGGTGGGTGGTACACCTCCCTTTTCCACAACCAACCCTAACGTAACAAGCAATTGGGCATATTTAAGGGCTAAGATCTTCTTCAGTATTTTTAGATATAAACTTCTTCATCGTTCCTTTAAAACTCTTCATAATGAGCGAAAGAAACAAAATGAAAAATTTAATTTTAATAAACAAAAGTCTAAGAAGAAATTTGTGCATCAGTCGGAGAATTAAGGAAACCAAATTTCTCAAGGAAAACACATCAGTAATAACGAATAAAGATAGTTTGGAACGTTCAGCTTTGAAACTTGAAATCTGATTTGGCTCTCTACTAGGTATTTATTCTTTATTGTGTGTTTACTTAGTGCTTATGTCCGGTGTTCAGAAAATGGGACATAATGCAACAGTCACTTCCATTTCAATTATAAGATGCAAGTAGCATGTATTTATTTATTTGAGATAATTACAGCAATCAATCTCTTTCGACCTCCATTTAGGGTGAAAGAAATTAGATAAGATAAATTTATTGGTATAAAATTATTAGTTATTACGCAAGCAATTACTACACTAGTCGATGATTGTATACATGCATATTTAACATACAAGGACAACAAGGTCTGCACTTTAGCCAGAAAATTACCAGTTTTGCTGATTACTTGGATCCTAACAGGCCAATCTCCTTCTATTACATTTTCTGTGAATTTATTTGTCCACTGGCTCTCCCATTGTGAGCATTCTGCTAAAAGATGTACCCAGTCTTCATCTAAAGCACACAATGGCAGACTCTCCTGTTAGAAGTACAGTCATTTTCTGTGTTATCCAGACTACTAGTCTAAAGCATACTATTTCTGATATTTTCCTTCCTGTGTTTTCTCTTTGTTGAAGTCAGAACATTATCAAGGTGCAAAAATCGAAGTTGCATACAATATAATTTCGAAAATTACTCATGAATATGATTTATAATTAAGAACAGATTATTTATTTTCTGAGGGGATTAGAAAATGTATGAAGTTCAAAATGTTTCTAGTACTACCTTGGAAGGGATATGCTATCTTCATATTTGCAAGTTTCGCTCCTACTTCGTTGACTACTGTTATCGTGGAATTATGTGTTTAGCTAATCTGAAAATGGTTTAGTTACATATTTAACTTATATTTTATGTGGTGAAATAGTAAACATAAGATAGAAAGATATATATGCCTAAGAATGAATTTAAGAGATGCTTCCTTATGTAGTAAAATCTCCACGAAGTGTGAACGAATTACTTCATTTTATTAAGATAGACATGAACGATTATTAAATAAAATTAGTAAAATAAATTAAAGGAAAAGTCAAATAAGAAAATAAATAATTTGGGAAGAACCAGCATTCAGAACTATGGGACTAAAGAGGAGATCGGTAAGTAAAAAACTTTATTTGCATTATTTATCTATAAATTACTCTATTAAGGAAGCAAGTAGACCTTCATGGCTAGTGTCATTGCATAAATTTGAACTCTGGTGTAGGATGCCATGGTCGAGGGCTAAAACTTGTGAGTATAGTAATTTTGTGGTATAGATTATGGGTACATCTGACAAGCTAATGAGTTTTACTATTGTCTTTTGAAGGAATTCGCCACAGTCCTATGCGTAGCGTCAAGGTTACCACAACATCCTACATCTGAAGGCACATTTTACTTGATTATTCCAATACTTGAATAATTATCTAAAACATATTAGCGCACTAATGATATTTCAGCCCTGAAACTAAAACTCAGTTTAATTGACCAAAAACCTCTATTAACAAATTCAAAAACTTTCAAATATAAATTATTGATACATATCTTTTTTTCAAAAGTACATATGTGACAAAAGAAGTTGTTGAGAGTACTTTTGTTCCTTCTCTTAGGATGGTATTCACAAAATGAAAACCTTTCTTCTTGTGGCAACCAAAAAGAACAAACAGATGAGTCATTTGATGTCAAGTCATATGCAGATGTCTTGACGGTAGTTTCCATTCTGCGGCTGTATGTGAGGGTGCATTGTTGTGGTAAGATATAAAAAGGGAGGGGTTAATAATGAATACCCCACCAGTTTTAAATTTCTTTCATGCAAGAAAAGGGTAAGAGAAGCATTTCACTGCGGAATCTTGGTTTGTTTCAAACATATAGATGTACACACGTTCTATTTCCAAGAGACATATCTACTGTACCTCTTAGTCAGAAAATCGCCCGCCTCACTAGCGTAGATGGTAGCATGTCTGCATCACGTTCAAGAGGTCCCGAGTTCGAATCTCGGTCAGGTTGAGTTACCTGGATAAGGTTTTTCCGGAGTTTTCCCTTATCCTCACAGACGAATGTCGGGTATCTCTAAGCCCCATGAACCCTGGACACATTTGAGCATCTTTTCACCCCTTTCATTCACCGTCCGATATGACTTAACGTTGGGGGACGTAAAATTACAACAAAAAAAGTCAGAAAATCTACAGTGAATAATAACAATAATGATAATGATGATAATGATAATAATGATGATAATGATCATGATAATGATAATAATGATGATGATAATGATGATGATAATGATAATAATGATAATGATGATGACGACGACGATAACACCCAGTAACCGATTTGTTTTAAACAAGACACTCCTAGGGTGTTTGGTGAAATCAGATCAATAAAACTGATGCCTTACAGTGTATGATGTTTAAGATGAATGAATTGAGCTCATGAAGAGACGATTTAAAGCCCGAAATGAGATTTCTCTGAGTTGGTGGAACTCGCGTCGAGTCCTTTTTGTAATTTGTGTAGGAGAAGAGCTTTCACCACCAACCAAGAATGCAGCAGATGAGGTACTTACAGACTGAGTTGTGGCTAGAATAAAGCCATTCAAGGGCAGGTGCATTTCCCGGAGCTTTCTTTGTCACCGCAACACGCACCTCTTCTCCGAGCACTTCACACACCCATAAGCGGGTGCTCTGCCCCCGAGCTGTCACCGGTGTGGCTCTGGTATTTCCCAGTTCGTAACAATATCACCCCACCTGCTCCTTCTGGTATATTTTCTCACATTCATCTTTCTCTAACCCTTAACCCCTTTACATTATCACCTTAGTATTTACAACTTTTTCCTTTGTTAATTTAGCCAATTTGTTATTATATGGAGGGACACAAAAAGTCGTTGATCGGTCTTGTGGCGATCTGGGTCCTTTCATGCCGTTACGTACCTGTGTTTGAGTTGTATTTGGTGCTATGTGCATAGTTCTAAGGAAATTATAAGAAAGTGAGCTTGTGCCACGATATACGCGTATTCTCTAATATGGTTCTCTATATTCTCTAAATGATTCTCTGACGGTTCCTCCTCCTTGTTAGTTGGGGTGAAATTAACGCCCCGGATTGAAAACATTCAAATGGTGATCTTTTTTCTCAATCTTCAATATGTTTGATAAGAAATTTGGTTAATAATATTACAATAAAAGAAATTATTAAAAATTAATAATATTAAACCTATAATTTGAATTATTTATTAAAAATATTAGACTTTTTGATTGGAAATCAAGTGTCGTCTGTATCCAAATTTTACAGACCCGATGTTTTAGAATGTCTCAGTTTCTGCCGACGTTCCTGTAGCTGCTACAGTAGAAGCATGGAATTATACACTTCAGGCGTGGTCTCGGATAAAAATCTGAGGAATCTAATTTTCCTTTTAATTATGAAATAATTGAACCAATTTTTAAATGAAAATAATCCATTTTTTCCACTCTGATGACTTGCAATACTCGTCGTAACGTAGATTAACAAATACATTTTTATCCACGTCATTTAATTAACCAACATGGTATGAAATATATGTTACAATACATTCACAACGTAAAATCTGGCGTCGTATTAACTTACGTCCGTCCTCAATCGCTTCCAGACGCTAAGTAACGCTTTCTTCTCCCTAAACGAAGTTTATTAATTTTTACCGTTACTATGCAAATTAAAGGATTTTCTTATTAGCCACGTCATACTTAACGACGAGTACAGTCATTTAAACAATCTAATACTCAATGATTAGATGTGTTTAACTTCTAATGTCGTTAGAACAACTTAACATTATTGATTTTCTCCTCTTCTTAACCCACTCTCACACGTTTTTCTTCCACTCGTTACATAATCTCGTTCACTTTATTATCACTTTCAACTATTTATGATGATTTCTTTTTTTAGAGATTTTTAAAATAAATTTAAAATAACAAATATAAAATTGACCAGAATGTTTTGGGGTTTGAAATTAAAGCAAATGTCTTATCTCTGACAAAAGATTAACTGAACCCATGTAATTTAAAAATAAACCGAAGGTGCATACATATTTGAAAAACGAAATAATACAACAGCAGTCTTGATTTCATGCTATTTCAAGTGAAACTGTGATTATTGTGAAATACATTTCAGTGAAGTTATTTCATATAACCAAAGTAAGATTTTCGCTCTTTGTAATAAATAATCTTCTAAAAGAACCGGTTTCTAGTTAGAAGTCAGAGCAAAAGATTATTCGTTTTAGAAGAAATAGTGGGTACCAGATAACCATAAACCAAGACCAAGTGGGGCATATTGAAAAAATCTGCAAAAAGTGATACATCTCTCAATGAAGAAGTACTATGTCGTCTAATAGCAATATATTAGATTTCAGAGAAATCCAAATCTTACCATCGTCTTTTGTTTTCAATGTATGCTCGAAGATGTTGTCAAATCACAATACACTGTAGCAGTACTTGTTTCAAGCATTTAATGTGTTTTTGCTAAAAATAGCTTTCAGCAAAAAACACTTTGCTAAAATGTTTAGCACATATGTACTAAAAGAGGTTTTTAAACCTCTCTCACTGGGATTTACGTACGTGAGAACTATTACGGTTACCATTCCACCCAAGAAGAAGGAACGAGGTAAAGAGACTACAGGAGACTACAGGTCGCTAATTGATAGGCCACAAAGATGTGCTGAAGTTCCTAAAAGTGTCTGACTTGAAGATCTTCCACTCAAGGAGAACTCAAATAAAATAACGAACTATGTTTTCCACTAAATGGCAGCTTAAGTTTGGACAATTTGTCGTAAAGATTTGTTTTGTATCTTAGAAAGACGCTGAACTTAAATACCCGACTAGGGCATTCGAAATTTCCTATATTAGTCATGCTGTACACACAGACTCATGCACCCGCCTCGGTAGCCTAGATGGTGGCGTGTTTACCTCAGGTTCAAGAGTTCCTGAGTTCAAATCTCCGTTAAGCTGAGTTACCTGGATAAGGTTTTTACGTTCTTTTTCTTAGCTAGAAAGACGATCGGATAACTTTAAGCTGCATGGCCTCCGGATTCACTTGAGCATAATTCTACCCATTTCATTCACGTCTGAAATTACATAACGTTGGAGGACGTAAATTGAAAAACAACAAACAGACACACGCGCACTTGCACATACACATATGTGCAGTTTGTGACTTTGTGGTATCGCAGAATTAAAAGTCCAAGTTGCAAAAATTCAAAATGCTCTTTATTTTCTTAGAAACACACTTTGATCAACCATTACAGTAGCAGAATTACGTCACATACACAATTACAATCTTCCAAGGTCGCTGTCCACAAAACAAAAGCGTTCACTTTCAAAACACAGCTGCAGCATCACGATTCAGTTCCGAATACAACTCTGACTATGACTGTCCACTCAACTCACCGCGGCATCCTTTTATACGTCCATTGATATTTCCAGACATTTCAGGAATGTTCTGTAACAAACAAGATATCGATATTTCCAGTCAGCTATCTGTCTCTTTATCTATTTCGGCAAGCTTTTATCTCTGCGTTGCACTATCTGTCCCTTATCTCCGCGCCGCACTATCTGTCCCTTTGTGCGCCCGGCCGCAACAATGCTCGCGACAATATACACACGCGCACACAGTTGATCTGGGTGGTTCAATTGGTTAGGCGCTGTTGTAGGATCAAATTCGGATCAGACCCGTGTGAGCTTAAAAATGATAGCCCAGTATTAGTAGATTTACCAGCATTAAAAGAACCTCTGTGGGACGAAATTCCAATACCCCGGAAATTGACAGCGTCATTAGCATAAAACAATTTATATTACCCAAATAAAAAGCATTTTAAATAAATATATAGTTCACTTTTATTCAGGAGATGATATTGAATTATATAAAAGAATAGGTACTATAATGTATTTACTACAGGTGAGCATAAGATAAGAAGGTAAAGATTGGCATATCCCAAGAAATCTCCAAATAAACTTTCTTTGTATTATTTTTATTTTGCAACTTTTCTTAGCACACGATTACTCGTCATAATGTACTTATTAAAATTTTTCTTTTTAACTGATTTTAGTGTTGAAATGATTTTTATACTAAAAGAAAAAATTGTGAAGTTCACATGGACTTCAAATGCGGGTTAAAAATTACATGTTATTTCAATCGGGTTGTACCAAATGAGTTCAAATTGGCAAACACTACCTATACATTTTATATTTAAGCCACGTGGTTTTGAAAATTACACTTATTTCGGTATTGCTTTATTTACAATATCAAACAGATTCGCTGGACTAGTACTTTTCTCTTGGAAGATTCTTCTGCAACTCATTTGCACGCAGGTCATCGATTTTCTCTCTAGAAGCAAATCTGTCATCTCACTTTTTCTAAGCATTCCTTCAGCCACTTGACCCAAGTACCTACGGATCACTGAAGTACGTACTGGCTGCTGCTGAGATGGATCAGTTCGGTCTAACGACATACTTAGGGCTCACACGTCTGCACCATGTATATACATGTATGTGAGTCAGAGATATAAGAGAAACAATTTAATGGCAATTTCCAAGAACTAAAAATGGCTTATTATACAGTAAATGGCTCACAACCTCACCATGGGAACAACAATTTTCAGTAAATCAGTCAGTCTGAAAATCAAATTTTGTTTTGAAACAACCCCAATTTTGGTTTAAATCATTTCCCGGTGGTGAATATCAATTCGTATTCTATTTAATGGGAAATCGTGTTATAACAACAATTAAAATGTGTGGAACACCTTTTAAGCACTAAAGAACTAATTCTCAAAACTAATGTTTTATTCAAACTGTGTAAGAGTTAGTGAATTAATTTACAATTCCAAATAAACGCACACGTGCGTTAAATTCTACAATTGACTACAATTGACACCAAATACGGTCATATCTTTAATTTACATATACTTTAGGAGCAGTTGCCAGTACTGACGTAAACTATACAAAATGAAGACACTTAAGTAACCAAGGATCACTATAATGGAGTAAATATATTACAGTTCGCTCTTGAATTCCAACAGCCTTTCGCTGTAAAATCAGTATCAGATATTGTTTTGAAATCAGTAATCTAGAAGCGGAAAATATCGCAATTATTTAAATCCAATAGTTTCTGTTGCTAGCTGAACACAGTGCTATATTTAAAATACCCTTTCAAGGAATGTTCATGTATAAAGTCACACTATATTTTCCGTTGCTCCCGTCTCTCGTTTCTAAGTTACGCATGCAGGACATTTTGGTTTTTGATTACTTAAAATAGTAATATGGATGGATTACATGCAGGCAATGAAATATTAATATACAGTTTTACTTAATGCTCAATATCATAATAGGTAGAAACTAATTCTGTGGGGATCAGTGTAGCAGTGGTCTATTCCATCCTTTCTAAAACTGTAGGAAAACTGACTTATATACAGTAAGGAAAATCGCCTTTGAATCACACTGATTGTTCAAGGATATTTTCCCAACTTAGTAAACAATACGCTGATCAGTGAAAATACGCTTTGAGATATAGTAGTGTTTGTTAGTGCCGGGAAAATCTTTTTGGGGTTCGACCACTGTTGCACTGAAACTTTTTCTTCTGCCTTTATGAAAAATAAAAGAAATCGTGCAATTAATTTGTGTTTCTTCATTAAAATGAAACCTTTTTATGTATGCAAGTTCTCAAAGCTTTAATATTTTATTTGTATGAGTATTATTAAATGGAAGGATATACGAGGGCTATCCAGAAAGTAGATTACGTTTTCGTCTGTTTCCGCTAGGGGCGGGGCTAGCGCGGCCATCTTGGGGTCAGAGCGTTGCGCAGCTTAGTCGGCATCTAGCCGTGCTAGTGAGAGGTTCGTGCTGTGCTCCGTTCAGATACTGTGACGGTTTGAAATGTCTGCGTTAATTGAAAATCCCGCGAGCTGCGAGGTGCGTGCGGTAATAAGGTTTCTGACTGCAAAAAACTGTAAACCGATAGAAATTTATCGGCAGCTTTGTGAAGTGTATGGGGACAACATTATCACTGAAGGTGGAGTGCGTCAGTGGGTCATCAGATTTAAAAATGGCCGAACCAATGTTCACGACGAAGATCGAAGTGGGAGACCCAGCATAGTGACTGCCGAACTTGTCGAAAAAGTCGATGCTAAAGTCCTTGAAAATCGAAGGTTCACAATAACGGAACTTTCTTTGAGTTTTCAACAAATTTCGCGAAGTTTGTTGCACGAAATCATCAGCGAAAAGCTTGGTTACCACAAGTTTTGTGCAAGATGAATTCCAAAAATCTTGACAGAGGACCACAAAAATCAGCGAATGGCTGCAGCGCTGAACTTTTTGGACGTTTACCATAAGGATGGTGACTCTTTACTCGATCGCATCGTTAGTGGTGACGAAACATGGGTGAAACACGTGAACTGTGAAACGAAATTGCAATCAATGCAGTGGGGGCACACAAGTTCTCCCCAAAAACCCAAGAAATGCATGCAAACAATGTCGGCAAGGAAGATGATGGCGACTGTTTTTTGGGACAGAAAAGGTGTGATTTTGGTGGACTTCCTGGAAAGAGGCACTACAATAAACTCTCAAAGGTATTGCCAAACTCTCCAAAAACTCAGAAGAGCCATTCAAACAAGCGCAGAGGAATGTTGAGCTCTAAGATCTTGTTGATTCACGACAACGCCCGGCCCCACACGGCAAATGTCACTCGTGAAGTTCTTGAATCTTTTAAGTGGGAGTTGTTTCCTCATCCGCCGTACAGTCCCGACCTGGCACCGAGCGACTTCCACCTATTCCCAGCAATGAAGAAGTGGCTGGCTATGCAGCGTTTTGATGACCACGCACAGCTGCAAGAAGAGGTAACGAAGTGGTTGAAGGCGCAGGCGGCCGAATTTTTCGACGAAGGAATTTCCAAGCTCGTACATCGCTACGATAAATGCCTTAATTTGAATGGTGACTATGTATTTGAGTGTGGCTTTCATCTGTATATAATAAAATTTGTTTCCTATACTTTGTTTACTTTTTATTCCAAAACGTAATCTACTTTCTGGATAGCCCTCGTATTAAAAACAATTAAACATGTTTGGATCCTATTAGCTGAACAATCAGGTATGTCAAAGCACGAAAGATTGTTACGAATATTAGTATATCCATTTATTTGTCCCACACAAGTATCTTTATTTAAAAATTCGGACTAGATAGATGTCTGGAAGTTTCGTCTTTTCTGATGTCATCAAGATTGTTACCGAGCATTCTACTAATTTCTAGAAACAGTGACTGGAGATATGAAAAGCGCCGCGGCTGTCAAAGCGGTGTTAATCGCGATTTGAGCTGTTGTGTGTGTGTGTGTGTGTGTGTGTGTGTGTGTGTGTGTGTGTGTGTGTGTGTGTGTGTGTGTGTGTGTGTGTGTGTGTATGCGCGCGCGCGCTCGTGTGTTTTCAGAAATTTTAAGTGTACAGCAAGTGAATTCTTTTGTTTGTTTACGTGTAGTGAAGCAACGGAAGCAACGGGAGACTGCGTTTGTGCATGACACGCCATTTTAGAGTCTGTAAGGGGTGTACAAAGTGTGTTTTTTACTGAAATAAAAAGCATTTTAAATTTCTTCAACCAGGGCTTTTAATTCTACGAACCCACAAAGTCACAATATGTCTTTTCAAGAGTAATGTAAGATATTTTATTCATCAAATGTGATGTTAAAACAGTCAATTTGTTTATCTATATATGTTATATAACCAGGAATGACAAAATCTTCACTATCCATTTCCTTTCTCAGTCGCGAGCAACTGTAAAATACCCGATAATTGGTAGGTAGGTCATGTTTTAAAAGATCATAAATATTCTTTAGATTTTTTGAACTGATCTTTTCGGTTTCATATATTTTGGCTCAACTTTAACATTGTTAAGCTCCAGAGTGTGCTTATTTTACTCTTTTGCTTGTCATAGGCTATTTATGGTTAAATCACAGTTGCACTCAAGCAAGATGAATTTTCGTCTGAGAGAAAATAGCTTCAATTTAGTGTAAGGAATGGATTTTGATACAAACCGTATATAAGAAGATAGTTTACGTGAGAATCTTACAGACAGTGCATATCAATATAGTAAATTGGATGTCCGAGAGTGTTATATATCACCGTTGCCCTAAACTCCTCAACTGTATTCTAACAAAAAGCTCCATATGTGTAGAAGTGTTATAGATATAACGTTTGGGTTGCACTGTATCCATAAAAAGCAGAAAAATGGCCAGGCACTTGCGTTTCGGTTTACCTTTTGTGAACAGCACAAATAAATAACAACTTTTTAAACAAATACCAAATTTCATTATTTAGTTAGAACAGCAGACTATCCTTAACATGGAAGCAAGTTCTTCTCAAAAGTGGGTCTGACAATTATTTTGATTGTACTTGGAATATTTATGTTGCAATCTAAAAGCGATCTTAAATTTTCTATAAATATTCTATAAAATCCTCTTCTTACTGATAGAAATTTATCCAGTTTTGTATAACTGGTAAATCACATAAGGCAGACAAGAATTACTAAGAAAAGTACGAGAGGCCCTATTTATATTTTGAGCATTGGCAACCCTGAATGTTATAGGTATCACCTGACACTTACAATGGAAAACATGACATTTCTGATCATTATCTACTTCAGAAGTTTTGTCAATAGAGCGTCATTTGTTTTCGTTTACGTTAATTTGAACATGTGTCTCAAAAACATGGAGTTAACTCCTGAAAATATTGGTGCAATGATTTATTACAACGTTCAACGTGGATTATCAAGACAAAAGTGCATCGATCAGACAACTTTTACATTTGGCGACGAAGTTTCATCCCTTGCCAATGTGAAACTCATTTAATCGTGCTCGCTGTTCACTCAATGATGAAGTTCGTGAAGGTCGTCCAAAATCGGTTATTGTGCCAGAAAACATTGATGCTGTATGAAAACTAATAATGTAAGATCATCATGCGACATACTGTGGGATTGAGTCAGCCCTAGGCATTAGTCCCCCCCAGCATATATAAAATATTACATGACCATTTAGCCTTGAAAAGGTTTGCTCTCGTTGGATCCCACATAATTTGACCCAATCTCAAAAAGATGCTCGAGTCGACGATTGGTGTACAAAAAATCTCAATGGCGGTGCTTGCCAATGACGTATATAGGATTGCAACAGGTGATCAATCATGGATTTATGCGTATGAGCCGGAACGTAAACAGCACCCGACTGTATGGGTGTTTCAAGATGAAGCAAATCCAACAGAAGTTGTTTTCCCTCGAACCATTTCGAAGCAAAACTGGCCATGTGGCAACAGTGTCTTTAGAGGAAACTAAAATAGTCAATGCCGAATGGTACACAACCATTTGTTTGCCGGAAGTCTCCATTGAAGTAAGAAAAACCAATAAGAACCGTAGGATCGTTCATCAGGGCAATGCGAGTGCACACACATTTCGTGTAACAGCAGACTATTTGAAGTCTCAAAAAATCGAATTGATGGGTCATACACACTACAGTCCTGGTTTGGCATCCAATGACTTCTTTTTGTTCCCGAACATCAATTATAAATTGTGTGGACAAAGGTTTTCATCGGTAGAAGTCGTTGATGCCTTCAAAACCCATGTTTTGGAGGTATCTCAAGAAGACTGGAATAAATGCTTTGGCAAATGTTTCAAACGGATGCAAAAGTAAGGATATTTAGAAAAAGTAGTGCCCCTCGTATTCAATTAGAGAAAAACCAGAAAAGTTGTAGGTTTGCCTGAAGAATATTATCTCATTTTAAATTTTATACGGCGTAGGCCATTATAGGCACTAAATGACTAAACAAAGTGGAAACAATTCGGTTACAATGATATTTAGAGTTGTGTGTAGGTAAGTTTTCTTAAGTAGCGTTTAACGCGGGATTTGAAAGGCGGAACTCAATGAATTCCAACTTCACACGTTACCACGAAACAATTTCGATCGGTCTGTAGGCAGTGATTTACGTAATAGTGGTTGGTTATCTGTCTGAAATACCTATGTTAAATCTCTAAAGTTCGAGGTTTAAAGTACCTAGGAGATGTACGTACGTCCCCAGTGGAATGGCCGCGCCGTGGCTCAGTGGTTAGACCACTTGGTTCTCACCAAGGCGGTCCTGGTTCGATCCCAGGTAACCGCAAAGTGAGATTTGTGGTGGACAACACGGCGCTTGGGCGGGTGGATCTCGGATCCGGGATCTCCGGTTTCCCCCGCCATCTCATTCCACCTGTGGGCCATCTTCATCTCATGTATCATCAGTGTCATCACCCGCGGTGCCGTATATAATAAAAGCGGGCGTTAAACACTACACACCATACACGTCGCCAGTGGGATATGTAATCTCAAAGTCAACTTAAGAACGCTCTGTGTCTACCTAAAAAACGAGAACTAATTGGAAATTTTTAAATGGAGTTCTATTTAATCAAAGTAGGGGCACAAAAACCTCAAGTGTTTCAAATCTCGGCTATGGTATTAAACCTTTCTCTATGATTCTATGTATCCAATTTGCTTATATTTATTAAATAATAATAATAATAATAATAATAATAATAATAATAATAATAATAATAATAATAATAATAATAATAATAATAATAATAATAATAATAATAATAATAATAATAATAATAATAATAATAATAATAATAATAATAATAATAATAATAATAATAATAATAATAATAATAATAATAATAATAATAATAATAATAATAATAATAATAATAATAATAATAATAATAATAATAATAATAATAATAATAATAATAATAATAATAATAATAATAATAATAATAATAATAATAATAATAATAACAATGATAATAACAATAATAATCATAGCAATAATAATCATAACAACAATAATAATAATAATAATAATAATAATAATAATAATAATAATAATAATAATAATAATAATAATAATAATAATAATAATAATAATAATAATAATAATAATAATAATAATAATAATAATAATAATAATAATAATAATAATAATAATAATAATAATAATAATAATAATAATAATAATAATAATAATAATAATAATAATAATAATAATAATAATAATAATAATAATAATAATAATAATAATAATAATAATAATAATAATAATAATAATAATAATAATAATAATAATAATAATAATAATAATAATAATAATAATAATAATAATAATAATAATAATAATAATAATAATAATAATAATAATAATAATAATAATAATAATAATAATAATAATAATAATAATAATAATAATAATAATAATAATAATAATAATAATAATAATAACAACAATAATAATAATAAAATAATAACAACAATAAAAATAATAAATTATTATTATTATTATTATTACCATCATTAATTTTCTATGATTACTACAATTAGTTCTTAATACTAACCAATTGAGGCGCTCAGAATAATAAAGGCATATCCCAACCAACATAACATTTTGAAATAAAAGTATGGCCATGCTCAGCTGCCATCTACGTTACATATGATGAAGTTCCAAACAAATTGGTATATGCCAAAGCTTTCATTTTCACCACACACTCACACTCACTCCACGTTTAAAATTTGTCTGTAGTGGAAACGTACACATTTTCATTGTAAAAATGACATATCGAAAATATCAGTGCTTTATTTATGATTCATAGCGTTTTAGTGAACAGTAGTGAATGTGGCGCCATCTATAGAAGTTATTCCTGAATCTAAAAATAAAGAAAAAGAAAAGAAAGAAACAAGTGATAAAGGAAACTGTATGGGCAATAAACAGAAGAAAATTGATGACGAAAATATGAAGATTTGGAAATACTTGGATTAGATATTTGAAGATGTTAAATGAAGCAAAAGTCAATTTTGCACCATTTTTTCTGTTTTGTATATTTTTTGTTCTAATAAAGAACACAAATTCAAGGAAACTATTAATCAAAATGGTTCAAAAATTTCCATATATACTTGAATTCCCTTAATTTAAATACCCAGAAAATATCAACAACATTCCATGCTTTGGGAAAAAAACAAACAAAAAACAACAACAACAACAACAGAAAATGACATTTATCTCAAAATGAACATTGGTTGGGATATGTCGTTATTATACTAAGAAAATCAATTTAATTCTTTTCATTATTTCACTTCTGCTCTAAGTAGGTCTGAGTAGGCGTCTCATGCTTTGCACAAGATAAAATACTCCCATCTGGTAGTGGACATTTGGAGAACTTTAGGAAAGAAGTTATGGCAGCACTGCTTTTAAAAGTAACACAACCTTCAGTCTTGCACATGTGTCAGAGACGACAGGTATTGCTTCCCAGCTTATTTCGCATGTTAACAGAAAGCTAATGGAAGATATTTAATTCGTCATTGTTTGAATGAAATGTGTATTTGAGCAGCTGTCAGAGTTAGTACTGGGATATGTGTCTGGGCCAAGCTGGAGCATTGCAAACGGTGAGTAACGCTGTTGTAAAGGTCAGTCAAATGGAACATGTATGTAAGTTATTTCATGTATGTGAAATTGAAATGTGGCATTCGATAAACTGTCGTTGGATATTGAAGTAGTTCTCATTGGTGTATTTTTATAATTTGTTTTCTGATTTGTAATTAATAGTGTCACATCATCAAAACATAATGAATTAAACACCGTTCTTTTAATAAATTAAAATAGTCCAACGTTTAGTCATATCGGACGATAAAAATACTATTAATGGTGTTTATCCAAGTTTTCGGTTTTTATTTTATTTTTCTGTACTCTCATACACACATATATACGTCTAAATGTAGATTTTCTAAAGATATTAATTTTTTGGAATCAGATAATCTCATAACTAGGGCCCGGAAGTTTAGCCAAAAATTCGTGAAGTTAGTTGTGCACGTTCAACTGAGATAACTCGCGTTACGGTGGTGAAGCATCGCGCGCATTGTCTACGCCAAGGAGGGAATACTTCTACAAGCGCTGCAGAAACTAAAAAGCGTTCTCCAGAAAAATACAAGATATTCCACTTTGTGTAAAATTAGGGATGAACTACAAGGTTCTAGAGAAAACTGTAATGCACAAAAAGGAAACAGTAGATCACCTTTTGGTTTAAATTTGCCACAGTCACATCTTGCGATGCAGAGAGAAGCTTTTCCCAATAAAGAGTTTTTGGAGAACAGAAGATCGTTTTCATTTGAAACGTTCCAAATGTATATTGTTCAGAGCAACAAGGCATATGCACAGAAGTAATGTAATATTGTCACAAGGAATTTTGCATTTACTGTGCACATTGCAAATGCATAATGATTCTTTTGTTTATATTTATATATCTGAAAAGATAAGTTTGTTTTGTTTAAGTTAGAGCACCTGCCTGCCGTGCTAGGGGTCCCGGGTTCGATTCCCGGCGGTGGGGGTGGGGATTTTTCTCCCTATCTTCCCCAGAGTCTGGAAGTATGAATGTGTGCGTGATCTAATGATTAAAAACCAACAAATACGAGTTAACACCAAAGTATGTTCCAAAGGAGAACGGCCGCCGTTATGACCATTGGAGTTAAAGGCGGGGTATAAATGGAACAAAAAAAAGTGAAATATTGTCACGGCAACAGGCATTAAAGTTTCGGCACAAATAAGAAAACAGACAAAGTTTTAGATAACGAGCTTGCATAAGCAGATAAACATAGGGCTTGAGATAAAAGATTTGCCGAAACAAACAAACTGAGATAAATGGAAATTTCTGGTATTTGGTTTCTTTATTCTTCCGGAAATATCTCGAATCTAGAATTAGGTATTTAAGCAAGTGACGGCTCGCAAAATGAATCAGAGGTGAAACAGTGTTGTGAAATGAGAGACAGCCAGCTGTGTTGTTGTAGCGAGAGCTAAGGATGTAATCTGCTGTCACTGGTAGACTGATGGTACATGTAACGTAATGCTGCTGTGATCTATAAGAGTATTTCTACGAAAATAAAGGAATTATTAATTTCTGCAACTCGGTCTTTTAGTTCTACGAACCCACAAAGTTACAATATATTCTATGACACTGTCCATCGTGTGACTACGTTTCATATATTACTATTGGTCGTGATCCTGGTTGTGTGAGCGACTGCATGTCACTAAACTCCCTCCCATATGTTTACAAAACATAGGTAGCGTATAGCCCGTCAGTACCAACTTGTTTTGTTTTTCTGGCTAAATTTCCGGGCCCCACTTGCAATATATATTTGGTAATATATGTAAAATATGTGTAAAATATCGGTAACTATCAAGTGTTTGGATGGGTGCAATACAGTATCTTGTGTACCTACTATGTACGCGGTAGAGAAAGTACGTATAAATCAAACGCTTTTCCATACAGAGTGTTTTTTCCCGAAGGGAGAGAATCCTTGAAGCATCGCCAGTCTAAAAGCGCTGCTCTTGGTTACACAAGTACAAAAAGTAGACACTCCTTTGAAAGTACGATATATGTAGCTGTCATTGGTCTAGAACAGGGCTTACTAAACTACAGGCAACGAGATGCTTTTTATGAACAGTTTACACTTTTCAAAGAGATATAAATAAAAAAAAAACCCTTGCACCTATACTATAATGATTTATTCAGAAATTTTGAATCATTATGACCAACCAAAAGGACCAAGGTAATGACCAAACGAAGAGAGAAAGACTAATTTAGTTCATTTTTACAAATGTTTGCTGACTGAAATATTTCCTCGTTTGTAAGATTTCATATGAAGATTAATATAAATGTTCACATATATGTATATCTGACAATGAAATATTGCAAATCTGAATATAGATCCGTCAAGACCGATAAAAATTAAGACTGCTTTTTTATTACATAAAAAAATTGGAACAAAAATATCAGCAACTGTAACACAGAAAGGGGAGTTGCATTTTCCCAACTTTCCCACTTTCCCTAAAAGTGCTTCATGTAACAGTATTTCCCGAGTTATATTGTCACGAGATTACGAATGAAAGACTATCATTTAAGTATGTTGGCCATTAACTGTAGGTATATAGTTTAGTTCAATAGAACACTGTGTTTGAAAAGTAACGTGATATGTGCACCTTGTGCCTGTGTGTTTATGGTTCTTCAATAGGAAATGTTAAATTTAATGGAGATTTATACATAACTTACTCTAAGCCAGTTACCGCTGTTTTGAGGATTTACAATTAAATGTTTCTGAATATAATCTCAAGAAACTGTAACTGTATCTGCTAACTTCCGATGTATTCATTAGTTTACCATTTAAATTAACTGCTTTTGCAATAACGGCGAGATGTGCAAGTTGCCGGGAGTCGCTGAAATGCAAATTCGAGAATCGTCTTGAGGTGTCCGTCAAATATAACCCAGCACGTTCATAAGGCTGATAATCCATTACAGTAAAACAGTTCTGTAGGTCACAAGAAAAGGGACACCTTTTAGAGACAAAAGCAGGTGAGGGCATCACGGACTTAGGGTTACTCTATCTATACGAAACACCTTAAAAAACCATAAGTCAAACTAAAACATTGTTACACCAATAACAAGTTAAATTATTAGTAAACAACAATTAAATACATTAAATGTCGATTACAGATGAATACTGTTCACATAAAACTACATATCTCTTTCCACTGTTATGGTCTTCCCCAGTGGTTGAGGATTCTGAAGAATGGCACCCTGGAAAGTAATATTTTCTCAACACTTGCACCACGTAGCAGGGAGTACACTGCGGCCTATGTGGGTATATCTGCTTCACATTCTCGAGAGTGCATCTTAGTGTGAGCTATCTAGCTAACTTCAGTTAAAAGTGAATCTGAACAAATCAAAAGTGAATCTGAACAAATCAATTTTACTTCATAAACTCAACATTTATAATAGATTTTTCTTAACTTCTCTGTACAATTGTTTTCTAGAGGAACACATGCGGGAAAAACAAAAATGGTGCAGTTTGTCCACCAGATAACGAGGGGCTACCTTGTAATTTGGTTTCATTTCTAATACTTCTGAACTTAAAAGAGCACTCGTACTATGAATTTAGCTTCCTTCCTTTAAAAATCCTCAGACACATTGGAAGAAAGGTGGGAAGACATAAATGTATAATAAATGCCTCAGATGTGAAAAAAGTATGATATTTTATAGACTAGTGATAAACAAGATTCGCCGTCAATATAAATAAATAAACGAATGAATGAATGAATGAATGAGTGAATGAAGTAGGTAGGTAGGTGGGTGGGCGGGCTGGATTTCGCCACTTTACTTCCGATGCTTTACTGTATGTCTTTTATCTGCATAAGTCCCGCCTGCTTCATGACTACTTAATAAAAGTTCTAAATCATAGTTTGCCAAATCTTAAACTACTAATTCAATTTGCAACATAATTTGTAATGTGTGACTTGATAAATTATTGCCCGTTTCTAATTTTCAGAACGTTGTATACGTGCAAATAAAATTGAGTGCAATTCCAAATTCGGAACGGCCTAACTTTTATTGTACTGGCACTTTGAGCTAATAGATTTCTTCTCGACTTAGTTATACGGAACGCCTAATTGCCTTAGATACCCTGACTTACACCTAATTATTTTCTTTGCAATGACTTCCCTTATACAAATATAACTATTTGTAACAAAAAAAAAACCTTCACTTATCTTAAGAAAAATTATGTCGATTTTTCTTATTAGTAGAATTAGTTAAAGTTGATTTTTTTAATCGATTTCACGAACCCTTGTTCGCATTGTCAGTCAGAGAAAACCACAGGAGAAAACAAATTCGTCGTTAAGGAAGTTACTATGTTATGTTTTTTCAGTATTACCAAAATCTGAAAATAAAACAAACATAATAACAAAATCAACTGCTGGTCTATCAAAATTCATTACGCGATGTTTATTTTTTAAAATAAATATATTTTAATAAACCATTAAATATATCGGGACATTTAATTGTTTTAATAATTTAACTTCAGGATTTATATTATGGTTAAATGACCAAAAATGATCTGCTACGGCCGATTTATCAGTTTGTTTATACTTAATGTTACAAAAATGTTCTTTCGTTGTGGTTTCCAAATTACGTTTCGTTCTACCAATGTAAACCCGATCACAATATAAGCAATCAAATTGTAAATACCACATTTTGCATTATTAGGAGTTTCATCTTTTCTGAGAAATGTAGTGAATTTTTAATACTATATTTGTTTTGAGGAACCAAAGTTATACCAAAATATTTAAAAACTTTTTGAAGTTGTTTATTAAACCAAGGATGGTAAGTAAATTTTTTAAAATTATAATAATTTTTTAATTTTTTAAGGATATAAATATCATTAACGGTTTTTTGATATTGTCACGGCAAGAGGCATAAAAGTTTCGGCACAAATATGAAAACAGTCGGTGGACAAAGTTTCATGGTAATACTGAGCATTGCTAAGCAGTTAATGATAGCGCGGCTATTGTAAACAAGCGCCAGCAAGCAAGATAACTGAGGTAAAGGCCTCGCCGGCATAGATTAAGTTACGCTTCTAGAATGTGATAGAATATTCGGATTACGTCATTAGATGCTTTATTTTCCAGAAACATCTAGTGATTGACAGAACAGTCTGGAATTCATGAATTGGTGTATAAAAAGAAGCCATGGCTAGTGATGAGTGAGTTGTGAAACAGTGTTGCGAAATGAGAGACAGCTGTGCTGTTGTAACGAGAGCTAAGGATGTAATCTGCTGTCACTGTTTGTTATTGTGATCGACCTTGTTAGACTGATGGTGTATGTAACGTAATCTGATGTAATCTATAAGAGTATTTCTACGAAAATAAAGGAGATTTTTAATTTCTGCAACTCGGCCTTTTAATTCTACGAACCCACAAAGTCACAAGTTTTCAATATTATTTTGTATAAAGTATTTATTAAAATCATTAATTAAAACCGTATTAATAACATGTTTATATTCTTTATTAAGTTCCTCTTTATTGAGGGGTATATTTATTTATCTATAAATCAAACTATTAAAACAGCAAATTTATGTGGAAAAGGGTTAAAACTTTTATTTTTTATGTAATTATCGATATGAGTAGACTTCCTGTAAATACTAAAATCCAATGTGTTATTATTTCTTATTATCTTGAAATCCAAAAAGGAAGAAAATCATCAATTTCACTTTCTAATTTAAATTTTATAGCTTTATCTTGTAAATTTAGTAATTTTAAAGCATCATTTATTTATCAGGAAAAATGGCAAAAATATCAACATATCTATACCAGGTTTTAAAAATCAAAGGGAATGCTTTAGTGACTTGCATTTCGAAAAAAAGAAATTCATAAAAAGATCAGCAAGAAAAGGTAAAAGACGATTACCCATTGCTAAGCCAGAAGTTTGTTGAAAAAAATTAAGCATTAAATATGAAACACAATTTGATCCAAACAAAAGGTATTAAGTTTAACAAAATCAAGCTTATAAGCCCTCATGTAAATTTATTGAATTTAATAACTTTTTAAAATCAATCAGAAGTTTTTCTGTAGGAATACTAGGAAATAAGGCAGTTACATCAAAAACAAGTTTATAAGTCTTAGTACAACACTGTCAATCTTTATAACTAGTACAAAATAATTGTCAATTCTTAAACTCTCAAATTTATCAAAATTACTAAATTTATTATGTAACCATTTAGCTAAATTGTAAGTTGGTGAATTTATACAATTTACAATAGGTCTCATTTTATTTCCAGGTTTATGAATTTTAGGAAAGGGCATAAATTATAGGTAAAACAGGATTACTAACTTTTACAGAAAGTTTTTCTTTATTTGATATGACTTCACTTCATTAACTATTTTATTAAAATTTGAAATAGAAGGTCCGTGAAATCGATTTCAACCTCAACTAATTCAAGTAATAAGAAAAATCGACATCATTTTTATGCTACAAATACTTATATTTTTATAATACTTATTGCCTCACTGTAACTAGCTTGCTAATGAGTTTCTACTTTATGCATTGATTGTAACATAAGGATTTTATTTATTGCTATTATTTCTTTACATTTCTATAATTTCTTTACAAAATTATTAATCTTAGCTGTCAATAGTTCCGGTATCAGAAGTTTGGAGACGACTGATCTAGGAGATTTGTGTTAACATATCTCGTTATCTCGCTTTCTTGCGAGAGTGCCATGGAGCTAAATCTATGTTAAATGTAAATGCTCTCGAAAGTATTGCTGAAGCTGCAATAAGTACGGTACCCTACTGATCGATGTAGCCGTGGGAAGCACTGTTGTTAACAGCTATTAAGTGCCTATTACTCAGTTTCGATGACAGCACTCAACACTTCAAACTGTTGCGGAGGTGTTACCGCGACCCTTGAATGAATGAACAGTCCAGTATTCTGGAGTTATCTCGTCCGTGTGTACAAATAGAAGAGCACACTAATTATAATCTGATGAAGGAGTTCTGCTGATTTAGAGAGTCCCTAGTCTGTTTCTAGTTACTGTTTGTTCATGGAATCCAGTCTGCTTATCTTGTTTTTCTAAAAACTATAAATGATAGACATTTTGGGAACGATAACAGGGTGCTTCTGCTTAAATTTCAGGTGATAGTCTAAAGGTGACTTTGTCTGAGTCACGGTTAAGACAATAAACCCATGTTGTGTAGTAAACACACAAAATATTGTTTTGTTCAATGTTATTGGCACTATACAGCGATATGGGGTAAAGGCACGGACGGAGGGACCCTCAAACCGGAGTAGAGCACATCAGGCCTTTTGTGCTTCTACTGTGACCTCTGGGTGGTAGAGATAGACTCGAACGACGGCTGCATCTGGATGACCACGTTGCAACCAACGGCGGGGGCCCAAAGGGTTCCAGTTCTAATGCATCCGGCACCACTCAAGCCCATCGTCAAGCCTATAACCGTGAGGGTACCCCGATAGGTCCCTTGCCAAAAAGGACCCAGAAGTGGGCTGTAACTGAGCAATCCCGACTGATACTAGAAAGAAACCTCTACAGAGTATACCTCATCCACCCAGTCGCAAATCGCCTAACACTATTGTCTGGTCCTACAACTATTAAACACATGACAATGAAGGAAGTAATGGACAGAGAAAACAGGCAATACAAAAATAGAGGGTATAAACACCTACAGACATTTGATATAAAAATATTTCTGCCGTACACCATGGGGAGTAGATTGAACTGTTACCCATCGTCGGCGCGTAGGTTAGGCTAATGGAGAGAAAGGGGCAGAAAGAGAGAGAGAGGGGCTGATTGAACCGATACCTTTCTACGAGGCGGCTCCAGTAGTGTTATTCAGAATAATCCCGGACTAAAATATCCTTCAGTAGAACGTATAGATGTGCCGATAGACCACTTTCTCGATTCTTTTTATAAATGAAAATGTCTGATACAATACAATCGCGTGACTTTATAATAATATCAATAACAGCAATCTTTTCACAAAAATCTTATTTTTATACTTGTTGCTAAGCGTGATAAATGTTAAGGTATTTTCAATATTCACTTTGTTGTAATAGTTGAAGGGTATAGAGGATGCTAGGACAGCAGTCAAGTGTTGTCATAGCAAGCAACAGTTTCTCTAAAACCAAATTGCAATACGTAAACTTCGATTTTTCATAATCTTAACCTAACGGAAAATCAAAGGCTTCCACCAACAGTTAAAACAATTTTAATACCTAAAATGCCGCAAAAGTTATTAAAAATATGGGAATTTTAACAATATTTATACTTTTTATCTAGAAAGATTTTATTTAAATTTATAAGACATTCCACATACAAATAGGCATAACTTCTCAGTCCAAACATAGAAAATAAATATATACCTACATTTATTTATATCAAATTTGAATCATGCATTTTAATCAAAATTGTCAAAGCCAATATGACAAAATAAAACATGAAAATTCTTCTACACGAATTGTTTGGGTGGTATATTTGAGGGTAATCCTGGAAGTAACGATCACTTACCTTCAGGGCATTCAGAAAACTACTAAAGAAAACTTTATACTTAAAGTATGTTTTATTTCTTCACATAATTATATCGTTATTCAGGTACTTTTATGTCTGTTCACAAGTTTTAGTACTTTTTTTGGCTCGGCTGCCATCGGTCCATTAGATCAATATTTTTAAACAGTTTTATTAAGTAAAAATGGAGAAATATTTGGGAGAGAAATTTGTTAGGCGTCTATCTTCTATAATTTTGCTATTCATTTGATTCCTCAAAACATCTGTGATTAACGAAGAAGATTTGGATGAAATTTCGTCGTATATAATTATCCGTTCATGGCTGAACATTTCACATCATTTTCTCAGCTCTTGTTCATTACTGTATCACCATATACTTCGTTTAGTTGTAGATAACGATCTACACGTTTCAACTGCTGAGCATTCAGTAGCTAGAACGATCAATCAACCTTTTTAAGCAACCACAAAATGCAAAAGGAAATGTGCAAACATTTATTAATTCCTGGATTATCCTAGTACGTGATGAAAATTTGCTCCCACATGTTAACAAGATAGGCTTTAATATGAAATTCGGTACGTCCCAAAATTTTTAAGACGGTGCTCTTTGTACAAAGACATACAAATATTTATACTTTAGAAAAGCAATTCATTTGCTTTCAGAAACCTCAAAATACATATAAATTAAATTAGATTGGATTGCGTTCAGTGGGTTCACTTAGTAGCCACAAAAGCCTATGAATATGTCAAAGAGGTGTACAGTTTAATAACATACATATATACTTGAATTTTGAACATAAGAGGCACATTATTTATAGGCAATATGAAAAACAAGGCAGGGATAATTACATATGATACAAAACAAAGCACTCCTCTGCAGTTAGCAGCTAGCATATGTGTATATACATTTGTTATATTTGTAATTTAACTTTCACTTGTCTTTTGCCTTACGTCTCAAAATTTTATATTGGATTTGAAATGGATAGAATTTATTGTCACTTCTTCAATACATAAATATTAAATAGCTTTTGCATAGCCATCAAAATTGGTAGTGATTTACTATTAAAACAGCTAGATTCTTCTTGCAGATCTACATAAGAATTATCAGGATAGTTTGTGTTTCAGATAATCTTGTTCAGAATAAAATGATTTTGAGCAGAAGTGCACTAGCAGCATTTTCAAAAGCAGTGAAACTATAAATTGTTCCTTTAAGATTTTAAGGAAGTGTCAAAAATTTTGATGGTCTCATAATACACACCTTTCTGGAAGCAAGAAACGTTAGCGCTGGGACGATGAATGCTAATACTTTTTCTGGTATTTATTCTATGAATTTAATTGTTTGTCATAAATGAGGGCCAATTGCATACAAAGAACTTTAGGATCGAGGTATATGCATAACATGAAGGGTTAAAATTAACCTAACATTAACATAGCGTCTGTTATGTGTGATAGAAATGATTCTTATAACCTTCGTTTGCATTATATATACTTTCTACTATATGTAGGTGGGTGGGATGCAGTCTAGCGATATGCATCACAAACGGGTGATACAGGAAGTCGAAAGTTGTTCATTACAGCCTGAAATGTTAATTGATACATAGGTACCTTTGTTTATGAAGGAGTTAGTAATTCGCAAACTCTTCAGCAAAGCACTTTACTACAGGAACATACGTTCATTGGCTGCTGTCGCTGCCACAATTTATTTCTTGCCCAAGTTTCTTCATAAGAAACTTTGAAAGTTTAAATAGAGGAAGAGACTTAATTCTTGTGAGGATGGCACAAGCTTGGATATAAGGGCAGAGTTCATTTTATTTGACCAAGCAAAGAAGAACAAAGAAGCGGTCGACCAAGGCAACCAAAGCTTCTAAATTCATTAAATGGAGATTAAATTGAACCTCAACGCATCTGTATAGCTCACGATTGTGGAAAACCTTAACAATTTACATGTTCCTTCGTTTAAAGTAATCAATGTAAAGTTTCACAAGTGAGTTTAATTAGTTAGGGAAGTTCATTAGCTAGGTTTCATGCCTGCTGTAATAAACTTAACGACATTTTCTTAGTGAAAATTAAACATAAGCTGTATTCTTCAATTTCATCGTTGTATCACCTTTAGGTTTGCTGTCATATATGCTATCTTAATATCCCAAATTGGATTTTATTTTTATAAAACATGCATTTTAAACCAATACACTTAAGTTCAGTAAATATCCATTTAAAGCCGCACTTCCCTTACACAAATATGCATGTGCCGTAAAACTTTAGATAATTTTTGCACTGCATCCGCGTTAACTGTGAGTGCGTTTTACGATTGTTCTAGAATGATTTCAACTATCGCAACTTTGCTCAACATTTTAACTCACTATTCAAAGTAAGAGATGTAATTACGAATGTTTTTAAAATCACGGCTCCTTCAAATGTTTTATTCCGAAAATCGGGATACTTCCAGAAAGAGGTGATGTTAACCTTACAAAGTTGCCAATGATAAGTCACTTGAATTCTTATTTTGGCAATAAACTTAAGTTAAAATTGAGTAGAGTTTTAAAGTGATACAATTCAGAGAAAAAGGTTGAGTAGTAAATGAGCGTTGAGGGTAAACAGAGCAGGAAATCCTAGATAACATGCTTATACAGGAATATTGGAATGTTCAAAATATACAGGTTATTAAAGCACTTATAGTGTATTTATTTGTATTTGTTTTATTTAAAATTGGAGCCTATGGTGCTTAAAGTTTGCTAAATGTCATAAGAAGTACTTCGGAATTGCCACAGAGTAGATAATGTTTCGAAATTTAAGTTTTCTCATAAACTACTCTTAACAATTTAGACAAATGCCGACTTTTAAACACATCTATAGAAGGAATTAAATATATTTTGAGTTTTCTGGAAATATATTCTCTTCATTCGCGAGGATTTATAATTTACGTGAAAAATCATAAAAGATAGGCAAAACAGTACTACACAAAGAGGTGGATCCTTCTAAGGGGAGATCAAATAGACAAATCGGGTTAAATGACTTTGTTTTAGAGTTATATTATCATTTGACACTTTGTGATCATTTTGATATATGCTCGCCGCGGTAGCATGTCTGCCTCACGTTCAAAAGGTCCCAAGTTCGAATCTCGGTCAGGGTGAGTTACCTGGATAAGGGCTTTTCCGAGGTTTTCCCTTATCGTTAAAGATGAATGTTGGGTAAGTCTAAGCTCTATGGATCCCGGGCTCATTTGCGCATCATTTCATTCATCGTCCGATATGACTTGACGTTGGAGTACGTAAATTACAAAAAAAACCCACACATTTTGAAGTATAGTTTCATCGTTGCGAACGCATTAAAATTTTTTAAATATGTTTCTCCGACATTCATCGTTTTACAAAAAAAAAAAAAAAAAAAAAAAAAAAAAAAAAAAAAAAAAAAAAAAAAAAACACCTCATAACATTCTAACCAGTGGGTTAACTTTGACATTTATAATATAAAGTATTAACCGCGCTTGTGGGCTGTGGTCTACTGGGCTCCTTCTTCATCTTCCCAGACGTTTCGTCTGCGGCTGCGGGAGACATCTTCAGTGGCAGTGCGATCGGAGTGTCCTGGCGGAAGTCTTAACAGCAACTGTCCACGGCCCATGGTAGACCACGGCCCACAAGCCCGGTTAATACTTTATATTATACTGACACCGGCCGTGAAAGCTTATGAATTTCAATTTTAAATTTAGCTCATTTGATACTGAAATTTACTTTGCAGCGGGTGGTACCACTGCTACTAAGATGGCCATTCCTGTGCAAGGCAAAAACAGTAAACATTGACATTTTAAGAATGATTTATATCTTTAATTTATTTTTACTGTATTTTAGTATTCCCGTAACATACAATTTCTGTTACAAAGTGCAGTTTTCTCAAAATACTATTAACGATAAACATCTCATATTTTCAACACATACGAAGAACATTATAACAGACTTGTGAATCTACTTTTGTGTTGATCAGTGAAATATTTGTATTCAAAATTGATTTTTTGTATAGTAAACTAAAGAAAATTTTGCTATTGTAGAAAAGAAGTCTACCATTTACATAAATAAGCCGTACCAAAAAGCTAGATCAACACACTTAAAAGCATTTCCTTATTCGATCAACCCAAATTCTTAATTGGAAAATTATTTCAATTTTATCATTAACAGTGATATATCTCTATTTTGGTTTGAATTAAAGCTGTAAAAATTTCACATTTATATTTGTATATTTCCAGAGAATCGCGCACCTTAAGTTAGCAATTTTAACATTGGCGGTATAGGGCTTTTAATTTACCCTTAAAACTATTTATTTCAAATAACCTGTTGTCAAAAGCCACTTTCGAGATTCCGTTGATATTTGTTGGAAATTTTCAATACTTCCTCATTTTAATGTGCCGTCCATATTCAGTTGTTTCTTGTATTGTCATAGAAATACGGGATAATACAATTTCAAGGTCAATACTGTAGCCTATATTATCTCATCAGCATGTGTTAATGACTTTTAGGCGATGGGTCGCTAACTATTGAATCAAAGAAAAATCAGAAATGAATGTTCAGGCAACGATTTTAAAGAATTTTGTCAAAACTCAATCCTACAAATATCAGTGTAAAGCAAAATGCATGTTATAAAGCTACGTTAACCCGCCGTCCAGCTCTTCGCATTAGATAAGGGTGAACTAAACTATTTCTGTTATGTGCATGTTAAACGTTTAAATATCGCAACGTGTAGTATTTTTTTCTGTAATTGTACATTAGGCATAACACGTGCTTCAGAGCTAAACAGCTGGTCCAGTTGATGTGTAGTGTTTAACGCCCGCTTTTACTACATACGACACCGCAGGCGATGGCACTGGTGATACATGGAGCACCGGTGGAATGAGATGGCGGGGGAAACCGGAGATCCCGGAGAAAGCCCGCCTCAGCGCCGGTTGTCCACCACAAATCTCACTTTGCGGTCGCCTGGGATCGAACCCGGGCCGCCTTGGTGAGAGCCAAGCGGTCTAACCACTGAGCTACGGCGCGGCCCGCCCAGTTGATGTGATAGTATAAATGTAATAACATTTGAACAACCAATCACAATACAATCGTGCCGAAATATATTTGATATTTTGTTTACATCCAATATTAGTATAATCACGCTGCTCCTACGGTTACCATGGATTTATCTTTGTTAATAGAAACCTCTCAGGTTTATTCTTGTAATAGTGAGAGAGGAACTGCCGCGCTTCCCGGCCCTGTGCTAAGCACCAATGAACGCATTACTTCAGCCAATGGAATTCGCAGGAATCACAAATGGCAAATATGTTCACTCCAAGTGGAGTAATCAGTGCGTTATCTGAGATGTATCTATTACCAAAGATAAGTCGATGGGAACCGTTCGAACAGCATGACTATACATCTAGACAGAGTATAGCTGTAACTTCTAACATGCGCTTCTATAAGTTGACGAAAGCCACAGAGCTGGTTGTCACCACACCATCCAATTAAAACCATTGTTGTATCACATCTTTGTTACGTCTGCTTTAGAGAACCTCATCTCCTCAAACGCAAGACGCTTGTACTAGGTCGGTTGGTTTTATTGGGATGTTCTTTCATGGTATCATTTGAAGCTTACTGTCAATCGATAATTCCCTTTACGGAAGTCCAAGCACGTACTTTGTGGAGATATATAGAGTTTCTCTTGTGTTGAAATGTGTGACTTACCAGAAAAACACCGTTCAAAGTTTGTCACAAGCGTCACGCGTGGAATATATTAAGCAACTTGAACATCAGTGAATGCAATCATTTATCTATTCGATTCATGTGTAAAAAGTTGTTCTGAAACTTAGTTTCTATCTGGATACTCATCTCGGAATACGGCGCCGAAAGGAAATTTAATGAACCTTTGTCAATGTTTACTGAACTGTTAAAATCTCAGGTCGAGCTTGTTACCGACTGTATAGAAACATGGGGCAAGACCGGGACCCTAAGGAAACATGAACAAAATATTGGTGTTATAATATATTTGATATCAGAAGCCGTATTTACATGAACAAGTGTCTGAGGCAGTATCCGAATTACTGATTTCTGGATTTCTCTGGGTAGATCAGTTTTCTACATATTTACCTTTTTCAGGTTTCTTGCTGCTTTCTTTTCCGATGAAATTATTTCTATAAGTAGAATCAAGGTCTTTCCTCCTGATCCTTTGGAAAATGGTAGCTGGTATGTTGATATTGGGACTATACCTCTTAGGAGAAGTAAAAGGAAAATTTAGGCAATTGGTTTTATGAATATAAATCCCTAGCATATTGAGAATGTAACTTAGAATAATAAAAACGGTGTTAAACACACTAAAATTACATTGATATGTACTACTTTCTTTGAATCAAGAGCAAAATTTCTAAATGCATGGGGCTTAACCGATTCTGCCCCACACGGTTCTACTCCCATTGCCATATTTTAGAATATTCTGGATTCCTTTCGAACCACAGCCAACAAAGAACTTTCAAAATATGCACTACCACTAAACACACCGACACATTTTTCATGTTTGTAGCTTCGGTGAATAAGAAGTACAATTAGATCACTAACTCGGCCTTCCTTCAACACGCAATAAATCAGTTAAATCATGTGAGACCGGCATGGGCACGCTATACATGACTGATAAACATGGGAGCAAGAAGTTACATGTCTGTGTGCCTTAGTACTGTACTCTAGTAAAAATAAGTGCGTATGCGGGCCTACCACAGGTTCACCTACTGCGTACTAACAGTAAATAGAAGAAATTAACGTTGTGTTCCACCAAAAATTCCATAGTAAAATTTCATCGCAAATGCATATTTTGTAGCTCTCTGAATCCAAAAAATTCTTCTACACAAAGTTTGGTATGTATGTCGGTCTGTGAACAGCACATATAAAAAGAGTACAATAAATATCGTTGGCATAAACTTACGTATCTTCCAAAGATGGTACATGAAGCTGTTCGAGAAAATCTCCCCTGGTTTAAATACCTTTTTCATGGAAATTGTAGTTTTTATTGCAAAAATAGCTACATGAATTTGTTTAAAACACTATAGTTTAATATTTTTATTACAAATAGAATGTATATTGTTCTACAAAAAATACAGCTCTCATTAAGGAACGCACTGTATGGAAAAAGCTTTTTGTGGCATTTATACATTTCCGCGATATTCTTTTTTGTTGATTCGAATTGTCAAGTACTCATACTTTTCAAGAGAACATTTTTAATTTCTTTTATAGGCTATTTCATAACGACATGCTCTTAAAATTTTAGATATTTCGTTCTGCACTCCGCTAAAACCTTTTCATTTAGGGGAAGTATGAAACGAAACCGTGTTTTTTTTAACTGTGTTGTTGTTGTTGTTTTCATATGCTAGGCTTTGGCAATGAAGCCATTAGCTCTCTTGCTCTCCAATATTTCTGTGTAGTGGGTCCGGCAGGTAGGGCTTCACAGGTTAAAAGATGTCCTTCAGTCATTTCCTCTTCTTTGTTGCACAGAGGACAATTTGGACTTGTATAAATTCCTATTCTGTGTAAGTGTTTGGCCAAATAATCATGTTCCGTAAGTAATCTAAAATTTGCTACTGCAGCTTTACGTGGGATTTCTGGAATAATTTCTGGATTTTTAATTAAAATGTTCCGTTTTTTATCTTTGGCTTTGTTAGATATTGATTGGTTTTTTAAATGTTTGTATCGATCAACATAAAGTGCATAGAGGAATAATGTTTTATAATATTTTTTTGAAGAATGAATAGAGAATGTGAAAGTAATGCACTGGCTTTTGTTTCCTGCGTTTGGCACACTAATTCAATTAAGAAAGAAGTAGAAGCGTCAATTTGTATGCTGTATAAAGTGATATTCAGGTGCCAGTTCAAAGTAAACAATTCATTCCAGTGGACTATGAACTAACAATTTTAATAAATTGCCCAATCAAATACTTTTCTTTATAACATTTATTTCATAAATTGTTGAATTCCTCATTTCTCACATTTTATTACTTCATTGCCTCTTGCTCCATTTTCCCTCCCTTATAAGTATTAAAGACAACAGTTAAGGAAATAAAACTGAATTCTTCCTAGAATTTGTGGAATAACCCGCACCAGACCGGTTTACCTGCTCATCTTACGTTTTTCATAGATGTGAATAACTTGATGTAATATTAATAATTATAAAATAAGTCACAACGAATGGATTTCTATCCTGTTTTATACTAATGCGTTTTTAAATTTTCTGAACAGATAATTAAGTTTTAATTTTTAAATTAATTAATTTATAATAAATACTACGAATTATTTGAAGAAAAGGTATAGTTTTATCCACTCAGTACGCTTCAACCACCAATTAACTGAAATTTTAAATGGAAGGCGTATTTATATTAATAGATAACCCAACTGTAAACTTTGTAAACTTTTTGTCCTCATTTTAGAATTTTTCAATACATAAAATGCTTCATGGGTTCAATGTTTTACTAATTTATTTTACTGCCTCTCAAAAAGACATTAAGAAAACAACCAAATAACGTTTCAAAGCAGCGCTGCAAATTTAGGGAAAAAATACTTTTGAAAAATTTTGAATGTCGGACAGTAAAGTATATAATAGGTTCTATGATAATTAGGGATTGCCATAATATGTAATATTATTAAGAGGTTGTTATATCTTGTTATTTTTATCTTGTGTTATGGAAAGAGAATGAAATAAAGGACCACCGTGTAGCGCCTCTTTAAGCAGCTGACTACGAGTATAATGTGGTTTCTTATCGCACTTGTACCTGCAAAGAAATGTTTAAAGAAACTATTTATCTCGATTAAATTAAGTGGATAGTAAAGTAAGAATAGTGAGCAGAAACTATTTTAAAATAACACGATAGTGGGAAAAGGAAATTAAGGAATATAATAAGATCAGATGTTTCGTTAGTCGTTATTTTGAACTGTTTGTGGATGGAAACGATTAAAGTTCGCTAATTCGTCTGATGAGAGTTGAGCATGATATTAAATAACAAAATGTTCCTCTACAGGCATCTGACTGGAAGTTGTTAAGTTGTTCAGTTCTACCTACGAGGACAGTAAACAGAGGATGAAGATTAAGAAACAATTGGTACAATAATAATTCCGCTTCTGTATCATTGAAGGCAAGTTCAATTTTTTTTATAAGAAAGCTTGTAAAATGATAATATTTCTTAAATTTCTATATAATTGAAGGTGAGCATACGTTTACAGTCATAGTTTTACTATGCACATACAGAGGAAACGTGCGATAATGCCATTAGAGAGATTCTGGGTGATTCTTGGAACCGGCCACTCTAATCTTAAACTTTCTCTTGTCCCTGGTTAGCAAAGTGAATACTAGGGTGGTTTCCCATCTAACAGGATTTTTCTTTCAGTTCCAGTAACCTCTTTTCGTTTTCGTGTCTCAGGCTGTGCAATGTCAGACAAAGAGCGCAGATGCTTGCTCGCTGAGAACTTTTCTTGGTCCGACCAGATGGCGCTTTCTCTGATCTGCCTCAGATGGACAGAGTTCTCTTTGGTTTCGCCAGAGCGTAGACTCTTCCGAGCGCCCTGCCTGTGTGATTGGATCAACTAGCTTGGAATCGTTATGGACTTCTGCGAATCTCTACCGCCGGGCTGCCTGTGGCCTGTAGACTCTTGCATTCCTCCTGGGGGTCCTAAGCACAGGAAGTCCGGCTTGATTTGAGGTGTTGCGCGTCTCCTCCGTTCTCTGGTTACACTCATACTTAATTAAGTAAACAGTTCTATGCTCTCATACTTTTCACTTGTGTTTAACCACTCTGCGTAAAGTCCGGCTATTTAAGACAAACGAGAAAAAACAATTGCAACCTGTTGTGTCTCTCAGCAGCAAAAATCTCTCTCGAATCACATGCAGACTCTTTTTGGAACTTAAATATTCTGTTTTCCCACGTCGCACTTCTATTGTCTTCCTCTCCATCCATCCTACAGACTACTATGCCCCCTTCACTACCGTACATTTCTCTTCCTTTTCCATATTCTCATACATCTTCCTCCTTAAAATTCTTCCATTTCAGCATCCTTGAAAGTGAAACTAAAACTAAATTGTATACACGTACCTAATATCTGTTTCCGATTACACATTAAGTTACGAATCAAAGTGGAATTCATTTAGTAGAAGTAGACCACAAAAAGCACTATAAACAATTGCAGCTAAATCTGCGACATCAATGTGATAATGACCCTTTGAGGGTTAACCGCGGGCCAGATGAATTCCGGAACTCCTGGTATCCTGCGAGTTCGATATATCAACAAGCACAGATATGTTTTGCCGGCACATAGGTAAACGGCAGTCAAAACCTCTATTTTGCTTCAGCTTAAATTAATATTATATTTAATCTATCAGCACTTGAGGTGCTGCCCACCTCGGTAGCGTGGTGGTAGAGTGTCTGCCTCACGTTCAAGAGGTCCCGAGTTCGAATCTCGGTCAGGTTGAGGTACCTGGATAAGGTTTTTCCCGGGTTTTTCCCTTATCCTGAAAGACGAATGTCGGTAACTCTAAGCTCTATGGACTCTGGGCTCATTTGAGCATCATTTCACCCACTCCATTCATCGTCCGATATGACTTAACGTTGGAGGACGTAAAATTACACACACCAAAAAAAAACTTGAGGTGCAGCAGTACTTCTATAACGCATGCTTTATTTAAATGCAGATGTTAGATAATTTTTGCGCAATAATAAAATTTTTCTCCCTTTCTTGTCAATGCTGACGCTAGGAGGCGCTTGGGTTCCCTTAGAGCGAGGTAGCCGAAGCATCTGACCTGAGATGAAATCAGGGTTGAGGGATCGGCCCAACGCCTGAGATAAATGATCGATGGAGCAATTGGTGGAATGGTGCTGAGGGAAACCGGAAGACCCGGAGGAAACCCACCCCAGTGCCATGTTGTCCACCACAAGTCCCACTTTGCGGTCGCCTGGGATCGAGCCCGGGCCGCCTGGAAGAGAGTCAAGAGGTATAACTACACAGTCACGGCGCAAACGCAATAATAAAATGAAAAGAAAAGTTACTAACAGTCACAAAAGTTCCAAAAATATATCCTGTTTAATCATCAAGTTTGAATGAACTGACATACAAGCTTCAAATTTGGTAAAAATGCAGCTTTGGTTTTGGGTTGGCAATAGTTGTGCCGTTTATTTAGGTGAAGTGAACAGTTTCGATACGTGTCAATTGTTACATACGAGGGTGGGTCAAAAAGCAGTGCCTCCTATTTTTTTTTGCTTAAATAAGTAAGTTATGTGAAAACTTTGAATTTGGCGCAATTCCTCAAACCTTCTTCTCCAACCCCTGCAGTATTAACTTTCTAAGTCAACAGGTGGCAGCACTGCATCCTCTTGCAAAATAGCTGACATCGACATTCGAATGAGAGAGCGTTCTGCGATTTAATTTTTACTGTGGAAGGTGAAACGCCAATTCGCATTCACGAAAGGCTAACAAATGTATATGGTGATGCAACGGTGGATGTCAGCACTGTTAGACAATGGGTTCGTCGCTGTAACGAAACTGAAGGGCAAACACCATTGGCAGATGAAAAGAGAAGTGGCAGGCCGGTGACTGCAGTGACTCCATGCAAGATTCAGCGAGTCGATGACATCATTCGTGGTGATCGCCGGGTAACAATAAGTGAATTGTGTCGCATTACCTCCCTCAGTTAAGGCAGTGTGATGATTATTCAACAGCTGGGTTATTCAAAAGTTTGTTCACGTTGGGTACCAAGAATGTTAACCACCCAAAACAAGGAAACAAGGAAGACAATAGCCTCCGAACACTTATAGCCCTTCAATTTGGAGGGAGAGGAGCTTCTGGAAAAAATTGTTACTGGAGACGAAACGTGGGCTCATTTTTTGATTCTGAATCAAAGAGGCAGTCAATAGAATGGCATCACAAAACGTCACCGAAGAAGAAGAAATTCAAAACTCAGCGGTCGGCAAGTAAAGTTATGGCGACAGTGTTTTGGGATGCAGAGGTTGTGCTTATGATTGATTTTTTGGAGCAGGGGTGCACAATAAATTCTGTCCAATACGTCAGAACTCTCAAAAATCTGAAAGCATGTCTTCGCCGAGTTCGCCCAACAAAAACTACGGCGGATGTTGTTCGTTTGCATGAAAATGCAAGATCACACACCAGCCGTTACACCACTGCAGAAATTGAGAAATTGGGAAATTGGGATGACAAGTCTTACCTCACCCCCCATACAGCCCTGAGCTGTCACCATCAGACTTCCATCTGTTTGGGCCGCTAAAGGAAGCTTATCGTGGGATTCATTTTGAAGATGAGGAGGCTGTGAAAACGTCCGTGCGTCAATGGCTTAGGAAGCAATACCGTGTGGAATACATGCTCTAGTTAAAAGGTGGACCAAAACTGTGGAAAAGGACGGAGATTGTATTGAATAATGACAAATTAATCGTCAATTTGTAGTTTTCAAGCTATGTAAATTGGATTCAATTTTTTGGGCAATTAAAACAGAAAAAAAATTAGGAGGCATTACTTTTTGACCCACCCTCGTATTTCAACAAATAGGTGCGGTTTATCTCGAAAACTAAGAACATAAATTTTAGCTGTGACCGAATAACTGCATGGGGATGAGAAGCTTTGTCCTAAATCAGAATCGAGAAACACTAACCAAAACAAGCAATGAACTGTAAATATATTTCTTATGTTACATGTATTACTTTATAATACCTAGCAGGAATTAAAAGAGCTTATATATTACATTCATAAAGTATTCTACTTTTCGTTGTTGAGTGTTCACATATGTCCTCTAACGATGCCATATCAGACGATGAATGAAACGAGTGAAATAATTTTCATGTGGGCCCAGGGTTCTTAGAGCTTAGAGTTAACAGACATTCATCTTTCAGGATAAGGGAAAACCTCCTTACCCTGACCGAGATTCGAACTCGGGTCGTCTTGAACGCTACCACCTACGTTACCCAGGCACGCCCACCTCACCCTCAAGAAGTCCTGAGTTGGAAACACGGTCAGGATGAGTTATCTGGATGTTTTTTTCCCCTAACTTTTGCTTATCCTGAAAGATGTGTAGTGCATCCGAAGTATGTTGGTAACATGGAGACTTTCAACTCTTGATAAACTTTTGAAATGTCATGTTGGCACTAAAAATTGTTATGAATGTAATGTCAGATAACTCTAAAGTCAATAGGACTTATTTGAGCATAATTTCACCGTTTTTATTCCTTGACTGAGAACTTAGGAGCATGCTAATGAAAGAAAAATACGATCTTTTTATTAAACATCTTATTTAGGGGCCTCATAAATGATTTTACGGTAAAATTTCGATATTCAATTTTTGGGTGGCAGATAATTCTTTCTCTACCTAAATTCGTGACAGAAAGTAAAGATGATTGAAATAGATAACACTTACACAGAATAGCTATAGCATAAATGATGATTCTATAGCTAAACTAATGTAGCTACTCACTTATAGTGATAGGATGAAGAGCTCTCAGTTCTTGTTAGGGACTCCCATACGTCTCTATCTCCTGCTTCCTGCAATTCCCTTCCACGTCCCTTTCTCCTGGTAGTATTAGCCATAATAAATCTGTGTGGAGCGTCGTCCTTAGTTTATGAGAGGTGTAAACAAAGCGGGAAAATATATTACTCCGTCGGCGACTGTGATTGGAGGGAATAGTCGCGCTATTTTATTCCCACATGGCAATCATGCACGTTGTCAACGAACTTCTATGTAAAGTTTTGCTTTGCTGTTTTCGATCTTTTGAGTAGCTTATGCGGTAGCACTTTTGCGTTAAGATTAAATGCAAAGTTGTGTGTACTGTGTAATGTATTTTCCATATTTACGTTAAAAAGTGACTGAATGTTTACAACAATTACCAATTATGGTTATTTGGGTTGCTCTTGATGTGGTCAAATAAAGATTTGTTTAACTATCAAATCTGTTTTATTTGAAGTTATTTTATACAGAACAAAACATAAGTGGTAACAATACAAAAGAAAGAACATAGGGAAACACAAAAGAAAAGTTCAGGATAGCCAACATAACTCCAATCATCTTAGGCTTACTAGCTACGGACTACTTAAGTCGAGTATTTTTCACACAACTTGCAAAATACGTGAGAGGAATACAATGAACTTAAATACCAAATTTGCTATTTAAATATTTTTTCATTTTTGAGCTATGCCGTTGACAGACGCGTGCATGCATACACCAGGCACACACCCTCGCTCGCTCGCTCGCTCGCTCGTGTTGGCAGGCTGTATACAGCCAGAATGTTTTTGCTGCGTGCCCACCCGTTAAGGGTTTTACCGCAGGTAAGAGTTTAGATTTGAAGTTTGTAGGATAAAGGTGGTGTAGGTTTTGAGGTTGGGATTAATTTATAGGTTACAGAATGTACCTTCGTGTTGAAGGGGAGGATGCAGTACTTTGCACCCAACTTGTTATTTTTTGTTTAATTTTTAGTTGGGGAAATTTAGATGCCAAACAGCTTAGAAGAGGTCAGCTTTAGCTGCTGATAGGATTAGCTCCTGGGTTATCTGGGGTGCCCGCATGCCATACGGGGGACCCGGTGCAGTCTAGATCGACGTCTAGTGGGGTCATAATGTCCCAATGATCTAACAAGGGCGCTTCTGTGAGATGGTAAACTTGCGTATAATTTTGAAGCCACACACACCCAAATAAATTATTCTACTTTTATATTCAGAGAGTCTCAAAAGACGTATATCGATGAAAATAATTTTTCGGCTTACTATATAAGTACGTAGCAGAGGAAGTAAAAATATGTTTGAAAACCTCTTATGGATTACCAGAAAAATTGTGAGCTAATTGGCGAATTTCATGCTCAGTGGATTTACTGCGATAGCTCAGTTGGTTAGAGCAGTATCATGTAAAGTCGCGAGTTCATGCATCAAGTTCGATTGTGACTGATTCTATCTTTATGAAGCCCATATTAACAAGTTTTTTTTAACGAAAACTAGTAAGTACTAGTAAATAATATATTCCAGGATGTACTCGTACCGTTATTGTATGAGCTGCGAGAAATTTATTCAATTTGGGGTTCATAACATTTCGTAATAAATATCTCTCTTTGGAGTTAGTTTACTAAATGATAAACTTACCAGTGAGTAGACATCTTCATTTTGTGAGAGCGCTGTGACTGTATCCCAACCAAAACCACGTACGAAAGCCAGGCGGGCCGGATTATGAGATGAATCTGGTGCCACGGTGCGGTAGAACAGCGGAAACTCTTGTCGGTCACTGAGTGCTGGAGATGTTGACCCAAATGAGACCTGAAACACAACATTGATCCATTACTTGACCGTACTGTTTCTCTTCATCGACGTTATGGGGACGTTTACTTTCCATTTACACGCTTTTTCGTGAATCACCGGTCGTAGCAGAATGAGCTACAGCGTTTGGCTTTCAGATTCGCATCGCAGTCTGTGGCGTGTGAGGCACTAACACGTCTGCTGCTTTGTACCGTTCCCACATCGTAATGGGTATCACCAACATTACTCTTAGTTTCCTCTAAAAGTTGCCTCGCTGTGTGGATATTTATGGATTAACAGATGCATTCGCTAATTAGAGCTTATTTTTTGTAAATCCCTTTTACAAAAGAGTTGGCTAGGCCTTCATGGGTTTAAACCTATGATTTTTAGTTGTGTTTAAAACCTTGCGAGTGGCGGCAAGTTAACGAGTGTAACTTGCATTCGGGAGATCGCTGGTTCGTCCTCCGTCAACCAATCACTTATACTTCAGTATTCCCTTTTCACCAGATGAGTGCTAGGGTAGATTCTCTACTCCATGGATTCCTTTCTTTTCTTTTCTTGTTCCACTTCTTTTTCATCTTTCAGATTCAGTTGATGACACTGTAGTTCAGGCGGATAAGGACAATTAGCGCAGATGCTGACAAATGAACTATCACCATGCTTATACCTGTTTTCGTTGGAGAGTTTGATGGGATCATGTCTGCTCTAGTGCCAAAAATCAGGTGCGCAGTATAGCTAGAAGTATCCGAAAATGAGTTCAGAAACGTGGGAACATATATGCATAGTAACACAGCATTGTATGTGAGGTACTTTTTATCCCTGAGGGCGGCGTAAGGAACGCAGAGCTCACGAGGGATGTCCAGCAGCTACTTGCAACTGGTCGCATACGGCACTTTTCAGGCTTCAGTTTTGGGCTTTGCGGTTCTATTCCGCAGTAGATATTTGGTGCACAGGCCCCAAAAGGACATGATGCCATTAAGCTCTCAATGGAATACAGATATGAGCATAGTGATAGTTCCCTTGTGAGTTTCACTGGCCTCCATTCGGCTCACCCCTTCCCCTAGGGTGTGGTAACTCATAATATATCCCTGTCGCTTCGGCATGCCTCTAGCAGTCCCCCTTCCGCTTCTTCAATAGTAATTCTGCAATATTTGTGCCTGAAAATAACATTACGAATTCAAACTCATTCCAAAGCGATCGTCTTTAAGCGCACTTAGAAGGGAGTATATTTACTGGCATGTAAAAGACTCCTGTGGGAGCAACGGTGCTGATGTGATTTTGAAAATTGGTATCGTCGTTAAGAATAAAAGCAATTCCTTATTTGTAAAAATAAATAAATGGGTAGCATTAGGAGGAAACTTTGTATACACTTCCAGAGGAGCAAATTTAAAATTGTAGGAAATAGTCTTTCGTAGTTTGTTATGGTAGTTAAATCTGTTGTAGAAACATAGATTTGAGTTATATTGTTAGAGAAGAAACAAAGTAGAAGAAAGACTGGTTTTGGATAGATTAGATGAGTAGATATGTAAGGTTACTGGAATTCAGTAACCTGAGGGCTTAGCTAAGGTAGCAAATAGATTATATCTGCAAAATTTGTAAAAGATCAGAGAAATCTGAAAAGATTTTATATAATATTTCGAAAATTGAATACATGTAAAAATAGAATTTGCATAATAAAGCATGGAATAGATTCTAACAACCGGGCTATTAGGCATCCAGATTTTATTTTATGTTTTCAAAAGAAATATAAAAATGAAGCTACAGAGAATGAAGGGGACGTCGGAGGCTTTTCCGAGAAAATTAAACATTTACTTTTCTATTTAATGAGCATTTTTTAAATTTAATTGTATATTAATGAAAATAAATAAGGCCATTTCTTTAAGAAAGGCAACTTTCTCGAAAAACATTTATGCTAAGTGCAGTTTCTAGAAGATATTCATGAAGGACGCTGAAATTAAAGAAAACCTTTTACCGAAATGCAGTTTTGTTTTTCAGAAAGCCTCTTAAGAGTGAAATAGAATTCATCGTTGGGAAATAACTTATAGTGAAATTTTCCAAGTTGACTGTTAAAAACATTAATTCATTGAAAATTATTCTTGAATTAATTTTTGAATTTTAAATTTATTTTATTAACTTCATTGATGTGGTTATTTTGTAATTATTTGAATTTCCTCTATCTCGGTTTGGACTCAATCGGTGCACGAAACTCTTGCCTCAGAGTTGTGGTCTCGTGGCATTTTATAGTTGATTTGTTAAAATAATAGTAAGATTTTTTTGTCCATAACAATTTACTGAATGATCACGTGATACAAAAGAAGACAACACAATTTAAGTAAGAACACCTCCTACACATTCTTTCTTAACTGCTCTCATGCGTCTCTTATAAAAGAAAGATAATTGATTTTTTCGTCGTCCTGGATTCCATTCGTTTTCTTGCTCCTTTAAACATTCATAGCCTACTATGTAGTTTGTTTCTCTTTCACTCATTGACTTTTATATTTTTACCACACTCACAGTATAAACATATTATCACTTTTCATCGTTTTTGACTTTTAACGTTACTATACAATAATACAAGTAACATAACAACATACAAATGTATATTCGAGGCCAAAAAAAAAACCGACTGTTTCAAGAGTTATTTTAGCTGAAACCCTGATTTACCTTCAAGGTTATATCAAGCGAAAAATTGATCGATTTAATTAAATACATTTTCAAGTCCTATTTCACTAATAACATGTAATTGTTTTGAATAACAAATTTGATGTGTTATATTCACATTGAGTTTTCTGCCCGTATCGTTTATCACTTCTGCATGATCTTGAGAGGTTTTTCGTTTATATTTTATATTAATGGAGCTAGAGTTTTGCAGAAATTGTTTCATTTCATGTTTCGTTACAGATGCAAGACGGATAAGGAAGGCTGAAACGATAGGAAAAGTGTTGCAAAACTCAGGTGTTGATGAACTTCACCGAAATAACTACAGCGATTGTAGACGTGACTAATATAACCAAGTTGAGATAAGCAATGCATGGTCTGCATTGTAAACATAACGCAGTTAATTGCATTAAACGTAATTTTATTAGCATCAGATGCTGAAAAATGGTATTTAAACAAGATGGGTAAAATTATTAGATTATAATGTCTTAAAAACTGCTTTCCGAGTATAGAAATATAGATTCGTAGTAGCTCGTTATTGGCGTTTCCAAGATTTAATGCAGGGGAAGACAGGTAGTGGCGGTGTGACAGCTCTGTCAGCTCTAACCGCCAAATATGCTCCCGAACGAAAGGCAGGTTAGCGTGTGACGTCACCGCGCTGTTTTCTGCTGCCCAAGAAGGAAATAGTTTGATGTGTTGGGGTTCCGACAGGGTAGGGAAAACAGAAAGCGTGTCGGGTATTAATAATATGTACAACTTATATCTTGGTTGTAATATTAATGCTGACTGCTTTAATTACACAATTGGTCACAGTTTATGAGCAGTTACATTTTGCTTCTGTGCTATGAGATAATGTATAAAACTTCAACTCGTACTTTATCTGAAGGTCAGGCATGTTATAAAGTAAATAAAATAAAACATAAAATAATTTTCTCTGCAAATTAGACGAGACCCATTCATAACAAAATTACGTAGATATTACGTAGATAGTTTATCAATTTCAGGAAGTAATGTCTGGGAAATTTGTAATCGAAGACTGCACGTTAGATTGTGATATGACAAGGTACTTCGGGGCCGAATCCCAAAAAGTGTCATCAGGAAAAATATACGAGAAGAAACACTCAAAAAATGGGAAACAGAATGGCAAAACACATCAAAAGGACAAGAGACAAAACAATATTTTCCCACAGTGGGCTTAGCTAATTTCATAACAGAAAAAAAAACTGTTCGCACACATATGTCGAGTCAACATACACAATGTCCGTGCGGCAAGTGAATACAACCTCGGAAATCTGTTTGGGGGACATTCTTGTAAAAATCAGCCAAATCTTTCTAGTTTTATTAAGAAGAATTGTCAATTGTCTTTCTAGTTTGCATATTTGTCTTTCAATAAATCGTCACATTGTAAATTTAACAGTTCCATTTGGTACGTGGCAGCTACATTGTTGCCATCTGACAACCCTCAGATTCTGTACTCAAGCGCCATTTATATAGGCAACTTGTACTACACGGTTCTTGTCTCACACGCACTGCAGGCGTCGCTCCCGGCTGAAATACGTCACATTTCTCGAAGCTGTCTTCCTCCGATTTAATGCCTCAAAGATCTCTCAGATCTCAAGCTAATCACATACCAATGCGGCATTGAACGGCAATTAATTGCCTTCTTGCATCATGCAGCCTACTCTTAAGTGCTACTTCCGCAACTGTTCTGGTGTCCCAATCCGTAACGCCGTAAACTTGTGATCCTAAGTAATTGGTTCGATTATTGTCACGTGGTTAAGTTTTTTCCCTTCGTCTTTTTAATACGCAAATTCAGATAGAACAAATGGTGTGATTCGTAGCTAACTGCCCTAGTAATATCAGCATGTGAAGTTATTCCACACACAAGGAATTTGGAACGGAGTACCAAAATCGTTCCTCTGCATTCAACACTCAGGTCGCCATTCCGAGCAGTTTCTATAAACATATCGTAAAGAGTTGCAATCACTTTTTATTTTGTGTAACTGCGTTCCCCCTTTAAGCCATCTACCATTTAGCATGCGCAAGTATTAAGCAGGACTTAACCGTTGTTAGAAAAATTGTAATTATTTGCATTGATAAGGTGAAATTACTTCGTAAAATGTATACACTTATACCAGAATTAAAATCATTTAGATCTGTGCGCGTGTGGCATTTTACTACAATGCTATATTTTATGCAGTGAACTTCAAATCACGTACTTAAGCTGAAACTTTATGTAGTTTTAAATAAATTGTAATGCAACTCTACTCATAGGTGACAGAGAAAGTAAAATATTGTATCATTTATTTGAATACCTTTTGAAAAGTACGGCCTTTAAAGGAAAAGTGGCATGAAAACCAAATTTATACAGAAGTCTATCTCAAGTCCCCTTTACGAGAGGCAATGGCTTGTTTAACTAGATTTTTTATATTTTTATTTGCTGAAAATAATCCCAATAATTTAGTTTATAGTAACCAAATGGGAATGACTCAGATGGTAGATACATCTATGGCCCATATCCAAAAAGGTAAGGTTTCGATTTCCATGGACCGATCATTTTGACTTTGGTTTTGTGGTTTTCTCTTGCAGCTAGACGAATGCGGAGTTGGCTTGTTTTATTCCAAAGACTACTTTCCTTCCGTTCTTTATTTCGTTCCTTTGTCATCTTCCAGGACTGGTGTTTCGGGCAGATACGGGCAGATTAAGTGGATGCTTGAGCTCTGGTACGATTGATGTGGCCTATGGACCTTAGGATTTCTGCACGCCTCTGTGACTTGCTCGATCCCCGCCGTTTGCCGCCCTTCATCTTTCTATTCTCCATCGGGAACAGCAGCAATTCACAACAGATGCATTTTGGGCCTGAATGCATGAGATAGCCCCCTCAGGACGATATAAATATATTAAAGTACAGGATAAGATCTTGCGTAACATATCTTGGACTTTCTGTAATTAGTCATAATCACTGAAATCCTCTTCAAGATTTATTGCATTTTATGTGCCCCAACAAGCTTAAGAAACGTTTCACTAATAATTGTAACCTTTCTCCTAATCAAGTTTGTAACCAAATGTTTATACCTCGTTACCTACTATGTGAAGGTCAAAGCATTACAGATTGTTTATACTTTAAGTGCATTTAGTTTTTAATTTTTAGATTCTTTCCATATTGAACATTTTTAATATTTTCAAAGCCAAATTTGTAGAATATCTGAATATTCTACTCTCTTATTTTAATAGGAGACACAAAGCATATTTAAGCATATTTTAGAAATATTTAATTAATTAAAACTCCTATGTTTCATTTCAAAATTTCTTATGAAGTCTTGAAATCTGTTCATATATGTATTAGTAGCATGTCTTACAAAATAAATGCACAAGACATGCAGGTAGCTTATAAATAAATGCTTGCAGTGGAACTTTGACCAGTGTTTATCAATATTATTACAAAACGTTATATTAAATGTAAATAGCTACACAGAGGTAGAGATAAAGTAACGGAGGAGACAGTTAGTATACAGACTCTTGTATGTACATCCCCGGGAGGATGAGAAGGAAACGCATGATATGTGGGAACGGATGATGTAAGCGGCAGAGATGCTAAGAGTGCCTGAACTGTTAATGGTGGGAGCACGCGGCCGGGATGCGCTTGCAGATGACCCGCTAGACGTGTCAAAGAGCGACTAAGAGCTCCAATATGTTACCTAGGAAATCTCTACTCGGCAATAGAGAGTTGAATCGCCATCTTCTGACAGACTCTAGAAGTAATTCCAAATCGCAAGTTTCTTGCCATCTGCCCCATCGAGCGACACACAGTCTCGGAGTTGGCCTGTGACCTGAACAGAGGGAGAAGACGTAAGCTGAAAGAGGAGAGAGAAGAGCCATACTAGAAGGCGCCATTCCAGACTTTGGCTAGCCGACCAGAGAAAGTAGGGAAAAATACCCATGTTTAGATTGAGCAGCTACGAGAGACTACTTTCCAAGTGCAAGCCTCGCGCGATACCATGGAGCCATGACATTTGGTTAAATAATTTGGGTGAAACCTCTCTAAAACGGAACGCGATTGTTTTGTCATTTATTTTCCGTTTACACATTCCCTCTTACAGAGGGTTGTATATGAATACAAAGAAAGTACAGAAGCTATAGTCCCACAAGTTTAAAGTGATGGAATAATATAAAATGAAGTATAAGTAGATGGATTATGTACCATATTTCCAACTTAAGTAAAATAATTGTAAGTAGTTTATTACCTAGTTTCCCTGCCTGTTATCAGCAGTAACTAGTGCAGAAGAATGAACTAAAGCAGAAACAGGAGTAGGAGCAGCTATAGCTGCAGCAAAAAATGAAATGAAATGTGTTGTATTTAACGCCCGCTTTTACTACATACGGCACCGCAGGCGGTGACACTGATGATACACGAGATGAAGATGCAGCACCGGTGGAATGAGATGGCGGGGGAAACCGGAGGTTCCGGAGAAAACCCGCCCCAGCGCCGTGTTGTCCACAAATCTCACATAGCTGCAGGAAGTCATGCTGAAAATGGAATTTGAGCACTTTTTCCCTTTCCAATCTGCGACTGTCTGCATAACATCATTTGTTTCACCATACACACAGAATTCAAACATGTTAAACTCTCGAGCCATTCTTTGAAAGCTCTGAAATGGCCTTTGCTTAAATTTCTTGCTGTCTCTAAAGCTTGAGTTGTGAACAATGGTCCAGAAATGAGAATTCCTTTAGTGCGCGCACTAACAGGCCACTCGAACACAGCACGACTTAGCTCGTCATGCTCTGTAGATTTTATTATTGCGTTTCACATGTCCTGCTTCTCTTTAGCCACTAGTCTTTAATTATTTTGTTTTTCAAAATCTCATAAATCTGAGCTATTCTCACTTTAAACAAACAGTTAATTCTTTAGCTGGAGGCGTGTTCTTTTCGTGATCTTCAATAACTTTACTTTTTTTACTCCAGTGATAATGTCTTATATTTAAAACTCCTTTTACAGTATTTGTGTACATAAAACAATGTTTTTAAATATCACCAAAGTGCACAGTTTTCTTCTACTCGTACTTCATCACCTGTAAGAACGAAACAGAGAGTGAACACACTGAACAGCAGTTGTACCCTTACCATGTGTGTTGGAAGAGAGTTGAGAGAAGTAATGATTTGTTTCCCCTTTCCCTCGAAGGATTATAGTTTATGACTTTATATTCATAGAACTTCGCTACAAGTGCAGTTGAGCACAAAATTATTGCATTTTTTAAAATATTACATTGTAACCCATTATACATAAAGTAATCCGTTTTAATCAGATTATTTACGCAATTGGTCCCCGAAAAATATTTCCGTTTCCGCGATAGGCCGTTTTCCGACATAGAGTATAATTTTGCATGGAAATAGCTCTGTTCCGAAATTTATTTCACATTTTTCCAGATCTAAGGGGTCCGTTTTAAGCAGGTTTTATTGTGCATAACTCGCAAAGAAATGGATTTGAAAGTAAAATTAGTACTTAGGTGACCCATACGTATCTATTACTATTCTTATGCACTATATTGCGACCTTGTTCACTGTTCAGTGCCGCTTCGCTAATGTGATTTATTTCAGTTCTCACTGTAACGTCACTAATGTTCTGTCCTGATTTTTTTCGTTGCCTCTGGGAGGCAACTTCATTCCAGTTTATTAGCTGGAACCCTTTATGTTGGAATTTCCTGAGGTTTCACAGTAGCAGCGTTTACGGTAGGTTACAACTGTCACCACAACTTCAGTTGCAACCATCATTTTGTCACCTCAATATCAAGTCACTCATTCACACTCCGTTACGAACCCGCGAGCCGATATGCAGCAACTGGAGAGTACGAGTTAAGAGAACGATCCAGAAATATCTAAACTATATCCGGATAGCCCTTGCAATTTGCGTTGGATAATAGCGCTCTTCCGTCTCTTTATCTCTTCACCAATTGGTTGGTAGTCCTCTATGCCATAAGACTGGATCATAGCTGCGACCTCCTTTAGAATATCTATTGGACGTATTTGCTACCGCGAATCAAGCAAATTCTTTCGTTGTATAAAAATGAATATCCAAAAATTGAAATGGGCAATAAAAATGATTTATAACATTTTTACGGATTTGTAGACAAAGCTTCGTATACGCCAATTATTTTTCCTATACCAGTAAATCACTAATTTTTCGAAGTTATATTTACTTAAAATTTATATAATTCCTGCACGCTCACCTACAACTTTTAGATAGAATGTTTAGTTTTCCATAGCTTTGCGTGAGTAAACTAGCTGTGAGTTAAGGTGGCAAATTTAGCAATGCATGCACCTAGGTTTCTAATTAAAAATGAATAGCGCAAGAGACAGAGCAAGAACGGCGACAGAATTCAAAGGGCAGATCGATGGGTTCATTCGGCCATGGCAACATGGTCCTTCACAGGTGAACGGCTTTGTTGAAACAATAAATAAATTGGGCTGCTATGTAACAAGGGAACAGTAAATCAATCACCGCTAGCAACGCTTGTCATATCAACCTGGTTAGTGATAACATGCACCCAAACAGGCACTTGATTATAAAACATACAAGGCTTCGTTAGTTGAGAGATTAGGGTATGTTGTTAGTAGATAGCCTGCCTATTTCTAACTCGATTATCTAGCCATGCATGAAGTGGTTTAGAAACTTCGATATTGGCTTTGTCTATCATCTAGCTTCAATGGCCTTTTTATTGATGTTAGATTCTGTAGACCTCTGACAAGAGAACATCTGTGGGTGTTTAGATCTGTGTAGGAGTGACGGAAAGGGGACTGTATCACATAGAAGGTCGCAATGATATCCTAAAAGTATATTTACAATAACATATCGCCCATCATTAGTACTACATGGTAAAATGTTGAGGTGTATGGACCTGCATGAATGAGCTGCATTCGCTTGTTATGTTGTTTACTAGAAGATGAGATGATCCGGCCCGTAGCGAACCACGTTGATCTCTCCCTTGTGCTCAACGCCCCACAATTAAGGATCGGTGGCGTGAGGAGGTTAAGGAAAGGGAGATTGTAACCGGTTCGAGGTGACTTGTAGCTCCCACATGAGAACTCTCATTTGTACCTCAGGAGTGGGTGCGTCCTGATGGTTGTGGGTTAATGATGACACCTCGAATCTGGTAGACAGAAGTTTCTTGTTGTCCTTAGGCTCTTTCCTCGCCACCGTAAAGTCGTCGTCGGTGTGGTTGCTGTGTTTAGCGTCACGGTCAATATTGTGATGTAAAGCGCAGAGGCAGTAGCACTGCGTAGTCGAACTGGATATATTTATCGTCTTCTCTATATATTACTCTTTGTGCAAACTCTCACTGGAGAGATTGTTAGATATTGCACTTTGTCTCGGTGCATGGCGCGGAAGTGTACTTGTTAGGCGGCGCCAAATGCGCGTCCTTCTCACGTAGAACTCAGGACCGAAGTGCTCTTACTATCGAAACCTACTTTCCGCCATCACTTTGAATTACCCCCACTCTAGGTAATTCTCGGAGTTTGCGAAATCACATGAACAAGTATCAGTTTTCTATTGGCTTTTAACTATCCCCACTTGAGATCAGTGTTCAGAATTTCCAGTTTAGGACCTAACAACAGAGACGCTTTCTCTAACGGTTCGCATGCAAAAATTTATGCATAAGCATGCGCTCTGCGCGTCGGTCAAAATTTTATAGCCTTTTGCCAGAAGCACGCATGGGATTTGGCCCAAATGACCTTGTTGTCGACGGGCCCTAAAACACCACACACTTACTTACTTACACGCATGGGGTTTTAACAATGGCTTGTTTCTCTCGACTGGATGGCACCAAATTTGTCTTGAGGGCAAAACAGACAATAGAGTAGGGTTGTTTGTTTACAGGGATTGCAAAGGGAGATTACCGACCTTCGCAGAGTGGTCTTGTCACTGTGACGATCTCCGAGGTATATGCTAGCATTATGGCATATATCTATTCTGGTATTTATTTATATTTATAAATATATCATTTATTGATATTTATTCGTTTGTGTCAAAGTCTTTCTGATATCAGGTTGTTTGTCGTCTCAGTGTTCCTAGGTGACAGGGGCTGCGTCAAAAAGCGAAATGCTAGTTATTTGGCGTATTGTTGAGAGTTGTGTGGGATATGAAAGGTTGGCCCGTTAATTATTATAGTCAATTGTAAAGTCCCATTACAGACGTCCGTTTTGTCGCTTGGAAAAAAGGGATTTTGATTCCTCATCTTTCTCCTTTCACACAATTCGACAGCAGAGTTGCATCTGACTCATTGTGTATGTGCGATATGATCCCATAAACAGGTTCACTGCTTCACATACTTTCCGATACACCTCCTCGCATTGCCTTGTAGTAGATATACCAGCTTTGCTAAAACAAAGTGCATGGTTTCTAAGAGGTCTAAGCTCTGTAGGTATGTTGAAAGTCTAAACGTAATCTTTCTCAGATAAAGCCGAAGTTGATGTCGGCACATTATTTACAGTCACGTTCTCCTAAGAGGAAGGATATTTCATGTGCGGACGTACTATATAGGAACTAACGTATTGTGATGTTTGGCTATAGGCTACATATTAAGTTGGTAAACTGTTGTGTGACGTATGAGTATCGCAGTATAGCGTAGCGTACTATCACAAAGTAGGTGTCTCTAAAATTATTTTCAAACATGGAAATTTTAGAAAAGTCACCTCGGATGGTTGTAAACTCACAAAGCAGAAGGATTATTCAGAATGTTATCCAGTTCTGCACGGATGAAAAGCAACGTGGTCTATTGAGTTCCTCCTTTGGAAAGGTAGCGGCTTGAGCGGCTACGGCAGTAGGAAGAAGTGAAGCCAAATAAGAAACTGAAAGAACCGTTAAAGAATTTAAAAAAGCTAGTGTTTCAGATACACGAGTTACTTAATCCAGGAAAACAATGTCATCGAAAAATTAAGTTTCAAATGACGATTTCGATAAGTGTGTCGTATTTTTAGAGTATTATCAAGTGCGTAAAGAAATTACAATATTGAAGAAGTTATTCTATGCAGTCAATGATAAAATTAATTTCGGTTGTGAATAGAAAATATTCTGACAATAATGAACGAAATAGTTTAAAAAAATGTAAAACTACGCGATACATTTTAGTGGAACGCCAGAATATAAATGGTCGTCTTATCACTACGATTTAAGCTTCATTGAACTGATATGGAATATCATGAAGGAAACAGTAGCAGAAAAATGTGCTCTATGACTTGAAACGATCTTAAAGAACCAGGGAGGCAGTGTATAAGTGACAACATTCAAGTAGATTGGAACAATGCGTGCATCAAGATTATGTCAATGAAATAAAAATACTGACACCGAGATGCCTTCATGGAAGAATAAATAGAAAGAATAGTAATCAATATGGGTCTGGATATCAATGAAGAAGAGGAAGAAAATTCCGTAGTCGTCTTTCTAGAGTCTGAAGATAACATCAATTCTACAGAAATAACAGCGATAAGTATCCATCCTTTAGACGACCTCATCACAGATGGAAGCTCTTCAGATACAGCAAGTGAAACATACAGTAATCGAAACCTTGATGTCAAAATTACATAATCAAATTTTGTCTTGCTCCTTAGCGCAACGCAGCCTTCAATTCTGTACATACCTTCTATGACATGCTGTACACCTCCCCACCCCTCCGATAAACAACGGAGTGTTATAAACAGGTAACAGCGCCACCACTCAAGGTATCCTCCTAAATGTCGCGGGTAATATTGTCCGGCAGCCAGAATGCAAGCAAGAGGAATATACTAGGGGGGGGGGGGACCAAAAGAAACTGGATTGTCATAAAAACTTTGTTGATGAACCTTTTTAAAAAAATTACTTCAGTCACCTTCAAAATACTCTCCACTACATGCGATTCACTTGTCAAGTCTCTTTTTCCAATGCTGGAAGTATGTTTGGAACTCTTCAAGTTTGATATTGTCCAGTGCCCTTTGCGAAGCTGTTTTTACCGCCTCCACATCGTCATAACGCTCCCCTTTTAGCGTTTATTTCATTCGTGGAAACAGGAAAAAGTGGCACGGGGCTAGGTCCAGCGAATGCGGAGCGTGGGGAACGACAGACCACCTCTAAGATGCCGAATAGTGGGTCACTCGTAAGGCCGTGTGTGCTGGAGCGTTGTCGTGATGCAGAAACTAGTCACCTTATCGCTAAAGTTCCGGGCGTTTCCTCCTCACATCCTCTCGCAGACACCTTAAAACATCCAAGTAAAGTGCTGGTTAACAGTCTGGCCAGGGGGTACGAATTCCCGATGCACAATTCCACGAACATCAAAAAAATACAATGACCATCATCTTCACATTTGACCTCACTTGCCTTGCTTATTTATTCTGGGAGAGTTGGGAGTCCTCCACTGGCTTGACGCTTTTTTGTTTTCTGGATCATACACCAACTCTCATCCCCTGTAATGACTTTGTTCAAGAAGTTTGGATCACGTGCAATCTCTGTTTTCAAGTCCTGACACACATTCATGCAGATGGTTTTGTGCTCCTGTGTGAGAAGGCGCGGAACAAATTTAGCAGCAACACGTCTCATGTGCAAACCCCCCCCCCCCCTGAAAATCCGCTGGCACGAGTTCCAACTGATTCCTGTCCCTGCTTAAATTTGGTCAATCGTTTGGCGACGATCCTCGTTGATGTTTTGGTGGATCTTTTCAATGTTCTCTTCATTTCGCGATGTTGAAGGGCGTCCAGAACGAGCTTGGACTTCAACACACATCTCCCCACGTTTAAAGCACCCAAACCACTCGAAAACCTGTGTGCGGTTCATAGCGTCCTCCTGAAAAGCTTCCTGAAGCATTTGGTGTGTCTCTTTGCAGATTTTTTAAGCAGGAAACAAAATTTCACACATATTCTTTGTTCTTTTAAAGTTGCCATAACGACTTCGCAGAGGTAACCCGCCAACAGTCAGAGAAACACAATACCACACTTGCACGTTCAGCCTTACACTGACGCCGTCTGTACAGCTGTTTCATGAAGGTCTCTACTAACACCATCTAGCGTCAGAACACTGCATTACGTCTACGAATGGCCGCGCCCTCGGAGTCCGGTTTCTTTTGGGTCCCCTTAGCATCTCCATCATGTTTCCGCACGCTAGCATCCTGCACGATACACAGTGGAGTCTGATATACGTATAATACATATCACAGCAGTTTTATGCAAGTTCTTGATCCGCCAGCATGGATAATTCATATACACAGAATTTTAAACCAATATTAATGTAAACAACTCGTTACCTATCAGGAGGTACGTCTAATCATATAGAACATTGAGTGGAATAACGTTACATTAGCCTCTTAATATTAAACTTTTAAAGGGTTTTAACGTCCTTTAACCGGTTACGTCGCTTTGGACAATAAATGAAATAGATGAAGTGATGCTGACATACCCCGGATTCATGGAGATTCAAGTTACCCAACTGTCACATTTCTAGATTATCGGAAACCCCTATCAGGTAAGTGAAGTGTCCCTTTACCGAGATTCAAACTCAGAAACTATTTAATGTGAATTGGACGGGCAAGAGGCGAAGGAATTTTATTTGTTAATTTGATTTTAAAGTAAATCCTGTATATACTGGATAACAATGAACAAATCTTTGACTTCATGAAGCAAGAGCCAAAGATGAAACAATGAATGAAGATGTGGATCAGTGGATACATAATCAGTGTAGGTATTTTTCACGGATTGTTCCACGCTCTCTCAGCATAGAATTGGCCGTTCACCTCCTGATCTACTAGCTTTCTTAGTTGACATTACGATTTTTTCTGCTGTGCCAAGTACACTATGAGAACCTTTAGCCACGCTCTAATTGTTTGGGTTTTCACTTTCTCCACATCCACTTTCTCTGCCTCTCTCACTCGCATCATATGAAAGAATTATAACTCATTTTAGCTTTTGCATTCCTATTTCAGTACGAAAGTCTTCGGTACTGTTGGTCACATTATACTTCAAATTTAGATTACGGTAAGCTTTGTATATTTCAATTCATTTATCATTTTTACATCGTCCTCATCAACTTTCGTGGTTGTATACCAATTTTTATTAATGCTTAAGATTTACGAAGCTGCAGCAGCTAAATAACTTGAACAAAATCTTAGTTGTTGGTCTATTAATGAAACGTCAAAGTAAAGTAATTTGTTTTCTCGTTGAATCTCCTTAAACTTTTAAAATGTCCAATTCACTTTGCTCTTGGCGAATGTTTCGGTAAGTATCTGAAATCATTTTATCGAATGTGTTTTTTATGTTAGTACACAATAAGTAAGATTTGAGTTTAAATATTTTCTTTAGTTTTACACAAATTAAAACAAGTATGGTTTGGTTTTAGGTATAGTTCCTAAATTAAAAATATACGAGATACCTCCCTTGGAAATTAAACTCTTTAGAGAAAGCATTTTAGCTTTTGTACAAAGACAAAAAATTCGCTGTAATTTGGAAGCTGAAGCTTGCTGGTTATACGGCTGCGCTTTGGTTGACAATAGGCATGCCTGGAACAGAGAACATGGTCTATTCAGAAACCGTCGCTGTTACCCTTCGTGATGAGGTTACGTGAACAGCGGCCTTTATCTGGTTGAACAAAAGGAGGTAATGTCAAATGAAACATGATGCCTGGTAGACATGTATAGCCTAATACAGCTGCAAAGAAAGAAAAAGAGGAGAAAAAACCATAAACAGTGAGATATTTAAGTATATCGTTTGCACAATATACGCTTTCGTATATTAAGCAATTTATCCATTTATCCAAGGAAGATATTTCACAAATCTAGCGCACTTGTAAAAAGGTTTGTAACTTAGTACTTAATTTGTAAATATTCTACAAGACATACTCGTAAGCTATATATGAACACACTGTAAATATAGAAAAATACAGATTCTTTTCTCCTTCATAAATTCCCTAGGTTAACCCTACAAAGGTTAAAAGTTTGTAATATCCATTCTTTAAAAGCAGGGCCAGGACTGTATTTTGGATTGCAGCATTTTAGAGTTGTCCTGATTTTTATTATTTTACTTTGTGATTGGTTTTTATAAAAACGTTGCTTATGCATTCTACTGAGTAATAATTGGCCTAATACGTCTATTCTTATCTATTCAGATATGATTTTCAGTCCAACATTCTTGTATTTTGGAGGCTATCCAGTCTGTGTAGTGTGTAATAATAATGATAGTGATAATGATAATAATAATGGTAAATGTATAGATATTTTAAAGGCATATTCAGGAAGATATATGTAATATAAATATGCATAGCTGTAGTATATGAAACCTGTTTCAAGAGGGAAGAAATGGTTCAAAGGGATATAGCACAGCGAAGTGACTGGTTTTGTTACTGCAGTGGGATTACGAAATGTTTATAGTTATTGTTATAATCCAAAATTTGGGAAGAAAGACCAAATACTTGCTGAAGTATGACTAGCTGGTTATAAAATTGAAGGCTCAATGCTCAAGTCAACATATAAATATAAATTTGAGAATTACCAGTAAGTGATAAGCGAAACTCAATGTCCAAATAAGGGAAAACAATTGGTCACGTTGTTACGACAGAGTGTATTCAAAATGTGGTTTTAGGAGAAAATCAATTGTGTGATTCAAGAGGTTAACTATCACGATAGCACAGGAATATCTGAGCATTAAAACTAATACAACTGGCTGTTGGCTATTAATGATTATAAGCAGTGACGTTGCAGATAACATATCAACCTCGCCCCTCATAATTTGGCGTTTGCAAACTCATTCGGACTCATAAGCAGACTCATATTGGAGACACCATATCTATCTGCCAGTGACTTCTGTAGAATGTATGGACAGAAAATGATGCAATAGTTATCTTAATGTTACTGAAGCACCAAAGATTGTAACTTCTTACATAAAAACGGTTACCAAATTAAAGAGGACAAAGCGAATTATTCCAGTAATGCCACCGAATATGGATAACAATCATTCACAGGATGTACTTGGGTGTCACTTAGCAGAAATTGATTTTTTACTTGGCAATAATAATATTCATTATCCTTTACTATATCTGTATTATATGATGTCTATGTTTAATTTTCCATTCACCTCAATTCACCTGTACAAACTGTGTATATGTGCAGAAATATAGAACTTCTAAAGCTTTTTAGAATAGGTAGATCATCGTAGTAATTTAGTTTTTACATTGTATCAAGGTCTGCGTCGACATCGTGGCTGTACTGTAATTTCAGACGCCGTAAACATTAAAAAAATTACTTATTTGTTACTACTAACCAATAAATGCAACAGTTTATGCTCAGTAACTGCGACAGTTGTAAGCGTTACCTGAAAATCAGGGGCGGTTCTTCTTTGATGCGTTTGAATCGCCGAGTCCCCTACTTATTTTTGAATAACTTACTGGTTATGTTTTAAGTTATAGCATTTAATTTTCCTTTATAAAAGTTCTCCAAGTTATATTTTGTAATGGAACCGCTCTTTTGGCGCTCGCGTGTCGGTAATGCAGTTAGTTTACTTCCCCACCAGTGAATCGTTATTAAAAGGTCAAATGAGCGTAACACTTGCGGCGAGTGAGGAGAGGTTGGAGGGGCAAAATGCATTGCTGGTTACCATGGCTACGGATTCGATTCATAGAAGCGGTATATTCCGCACCAACTCGTGTTGCCAACACAATACAGAACCTTCTTTCTATTTTTTCGTTTATTTGAAAAGAAATTTGTTGATAGGAGTGGTAACTCGCTTGAAGCGAGTCCCATGTGTCATGTGCTACTGTTTATTATCAGTTTACAACCTGTGTAAAAACGTAACTTTTTATGTGACCAGTGATTGTGTAATATATGAAGTATTTAATTTTTCGTGAATCCAACACACTACTTGGTAGGTCTCCAAACATCCTTTTCTTTATGTAAAAATGATGACAAACGCGTGGTAGTAAAATGTAGGTAAGGCAACACCAGTGCTATGTTTAGAAAAACTTTGTGGCACACCAGGAAATTTAAGAGTCCTTGGTATGAGGAACATAATTGTGTCGGATTGAAGGGTCTGAGAAAGATCACTAACAAAATTGCAGAAGCTCTTCGGGAAAGCTCGCGTCCATATATTGTAAACTACAACGATAACGTTCAGCTTAACAGGCTTTTCATGCAATATCAATACCATTCTTCAGGTTGGTATCTATTGTTCACGGTTTCTAATGCTAGTGCTTTTAGTACAGGTTTGGAAGTTTCAGATTTTGTAACTATTTGTTCTAAATCTAATTGAATATTAATTGGTTCAAAAGTCAGTGTGTTTTATTTGATTAAAATGTTTTCTTTAGAATTAGGAAGATTCAGATCTTTTTTTAATTCCACAACTCTGTGTAGATAACTTGTTTGTGTTTTCATCTTGATTGGTTGTAGTAATTTCTCCCATTTTGCTGCTTTTAACCGCAACATTTTTTCATGTTGTATTAGTGCCTGCTCCTCTAAAGTTAGATGTATAGGATAGTTCCGAGTTAAGGCTGGCATTGCCGTGATTGGAGTTGATTTTGCTGCACCGGTTATTAGTCGCAGGGCCTGATTTTGCCATACTTCTAGGTGATTTATGTTAGAACTGTTTGCTGTAATTATTACCTCTGCATTATAAAGAAGTATTGGCTTGATCAATGTTTTGTATGTCTCCCGATTACTGCCCCACTGACTCCAGCTAATATTTTCAAAATTGAAATTTTTGTTGTTGATTTGTTTACTACTGCTTCAATATGATGTCTCCAATATAATTTTGAATCAAAATTTGTTCCTAAATATTTTGTTTCATATGTTTGTTTCAGAACAAACAGTTCTTAATATTAAAATTAGACTTTTATTCAAACACAGCGTTTGAAAACTAATGGATCTGTGTGGTATTTTCCTGTGAGTTTATTGTTCCTGTCATAAGCTTATTTTTAAGAACAACCATGATTAGTCCAGAGACGGTTACTATGATTTGGCTATCTAAATGGACAATGAAGTGGATATTTTCCCCTTCAGAAATGACACTTTTGCAAACCTACAGTAAGTACACTTTGGCTGCAATTCTCTAGCAGAAATAGGTATACCAAAAACGATGCCTGTGCAATAGCAGCACTATAGCAGGCACTTGAACAACAGCCATCACCTCGTTGCAGCTTTTTGTCACAGAACTGTACTAGTGAAACTTCCATCATCAATCACTGGCATAGTTGTAAACTTGAGCTATGCGAACCTTTCCAAGTATCAAATGCATGCCACCGTCACTTGTTTAGTTTAATGATGTGCTTGTGAATTTCGGGGACGTTAACGACCTCTTAAACAAAAATTATCTTCCATCACAAAGGCAGAGATGGATATATTTTTAACATATAGGATTAGTGCAACATTTGTTACTTAAACTTAAAAACCAATTTTAATTAAAAATTTTTCTATATATTTCATAGCCCTACACCTGTCTCGTTATTTTAGTTATAATCGAAGCTTTGGAAACAAATTATTGGAAAATATAACGAATTTATAAAGAATTCTTCGTGAGTTTTATAAATTAAAAATATGTTTTATAAAGATGGGAGAACAAACATTATAGAAAATTATGATCTGCGAGGTACCCCTAAAATCTGTTGGAGGAAGAAAATTTCTGTTTATTTATTTCCGTGAGGGACCATAGCTTGTAGACAGTGTTACTTCAATTATGCTTTACAATTATGCTTTATGCTTTACAGAAGTAAAGCAATGTTCATTGTGTTTATTTATTTACATTCTTATGAGGACTTCTATCCTCTCCTTCAGGAACTACTAGTGAGCCTGTCGAGGAGCAGAGCAACTATAGATCAGAGAGAATCACCAAGATGGGTAAACCGGTTGAAACCGAAGTTAGTGTTGGAAAAGTTGGTGAATAAACGGCCTGGAAAACCAAATAAACCGCGGAATATCCGCCCAGACACCATTCTGCCCAATTCAAATCATACATGCAGTCTCCCTGGAATCGAACTGGTCATGATCGATAGCTTGGTGATAGGCGCCACGGTGCCGCCCGCCAAAGATAGCTGTTAAATATTCTAATTCAGTGTTATTATGACCAAGAAGTTAGAGTAAATCCGTACAAGTAAATCCATCTGCAAGCAGAATTAACTGAAAGATGAATTTTTTAAGTAAACAGGAATGATTTTTAAAAATAGAGATCTATACTGCTTGCAGCAGGAGAATAAAGTAGATGTAAACAAATCCAGGTGACCGTTGATCGTAGAGCGCCTTCTTCACAATTTCCATGATGCCTCCGCCGTGTAAATAATTCCTTGAAAAAGTACTGCTACTGAGGTGTGGAGTCGTTGAGTTCGTTTTGCTAAAGAGCTCAAGTGCGTACTAAGCATATTTCAACTATAAAAACATATACTAGTACATAGTTAAGTTAGTTTGTAATTAAAGTAAATCATGCTGTGCGCGCATATTGAAGCTGACAGATTTATTCAGTTGTGAATCATGGCGGAACTGGCGAGTATTGTTAAACATGCGTGCGGAAAGCCTTTACGAATTGGTGAAAGGATAATAATATTGAATGTATTTAACACGTTCATTGAAAATTTCCAGAACTTGCTATCGGTGGAGTGGTGAAGTTAACATTTGAGTTTACTAGTGTGTCGGTTTCCAGCATTTATAGTGCACGTAAGCAAAAAGCCAAATTTGGTGAACTTTCAACTTCCAGCAAGAAGAGATCACGTGCCAGATCAGGCTGGATGTTGTCAATGATGGGTTTGTGAGGTCAGCAATCCGCCAAGAAGTTCATCAATCCCCAAAATTACAACCGAATAGCGTTATTGTGATGGACAATGCCCCCTACCACAGTGCGAGCTTAGAATGCATACCAAACAACAAGTGACATCATAACATGGGTACAGAGTAAAAATATAATTTTTCACCTAGGTTATTTTAAGGCAAAATTGCTGACAATGGTCAAGTTTCATGCTAAAGAGCACGAAAAATACCTAAGTAGCAGTTAGTTTTCATGGATATTAATAGTCTGCTACTTGATGCTTAGCTCAAAAAATGTGACTTCAGTGTCCAAAATTTATATTAATATTATACGAGGGTGGGTCCTATTTTTTTCTCTTTTAATTGCCAAGAAAATTGAATTCAATCTGCATAGCTTGAAAACTACAACATTGACGATTAATTTGTTACTATTCAATATAATCTCTGTCCTTTTCCACAGTTTTGGTCCACTTTTAACTAGGGCATGTATTCCAGTACGGTAAAACACACGGTCTTGCTTCCTAAGCCATTGACGCACGCACGTTTTCACAGCCTCCTCATCTTCAAAATGAATCCCACGATGAGCTTACTTTAGTGGCCCGAACAGATGGAAGTCTGATGGTGCCAGGTCAGGGCTGCATGGGGAGTGAGGTAAGGCCTTCCATCCCAATTTCTCAATTTCTGCAGTGGTGTAACGGTTGGTGTGTGGTCTTGCATTGTCATGCAAAAGAACATCCGGCATAGTATTTGTTGGGCGAATCGGCGAAGACGTGCTTTCAGCTTTTTGCGAGTTCTGACGTATTGGACAGAATTTATTGTGCATCCCTTCTCCAAACATCAATCATAAGCACACCCTCTGCATCCCAAAACACTGTCGCCATAACTTTCCCTGCCGACCGCTGAGTTTTGATCTTTTTTCCTTCGGTGATGTTGTGTGATGCCATTCCATTGACTGCCTCTTTTATTCAAGCTCAAAAAAATTAACCCATGTTTCGTCTCCAGTAACAATTTTTTCCAGAAACTCCTCTCCCTCCAAATTGAAGCGCTGCAAGTGTTCGGAGGCTATTGCTTTCCTTCTTTCTTTGTTTTGAGCGGTTAGCATTCTTGGTACCCAAACTTTTGAGTAACCCAGTTGTTGAATAATCGTCATCACAGTGCCTTTACTGAGGGAGGTAATGCGACATAATTCACCTGTTGTTACCCGGCGATCACCAGGATTGATGTCATCGGCTCGCTGAATGTTGCATGGAGTCACTGCAGTTACCGGGCTGCCGCTTCGCTTTTCATCTGCTAATGGTGTTTGCCCTTCAGCTTCATTACAGCGATGAACCCATCGTCTGACAGTGCTGACACCCACCGTTGCATCACCATACACATTTTTTAGACTTTCATGAATGCGAAGTCAAAAATTCAATCACAGAACGCTATCTAATACGAATGTCGATGTTAGCCATTTTGCAAGAGGATGCAGTGCTGCCACCTGTTGGCGTAGGAAGTTACTACTGCAGGGGATTGGAGAAGAAGGTTTGAGGAATTGCGCCAAATTCAAATTTTTCACATGACTTACTTATTTAAGGGGGAAAAATAGGATGCATTACTTTTTGACCCACCCTCGTACTTAACGAAGCTATTAAGCGGTTGGCTTGAATAAATGAGTGATTTTTGTGTTGAAAATGCATATTCATATTATTAATACATATTAATATTATATTTAACTAAGCGGTAACAGTACTGTCATTCCGAACGCATGTGAACGCGGAGTGATAGGTTACTTCATTCTCTCGTTGGACATAGTATATGTATGATGTGGCATAGCACAGAAAGAAAATTCGGTAAAATACCAAACTTGGTAAAGAATATCGCCCCGACAAAAGTTTTTAAAATTTTATGTTCTCACAATGTCTTTACGAATATCATTAAGGTACCTCATGTTTGCGTAACATATAACATTCGGATGTTGAATATTAAATACTTTATATTTGGTAGTAAGGCATAAGTCTCACTACAAAAATGTAAATCTGGTTATATCATATTATGTCCCATATGTTATGTCCTGTGGTGATAGCTATGTTCAAGATATTCAAATATTTTATATTTGTCTCAATTGCAAATTGCCTATAGCTTTTATATAGCTACACCGAAATGTGTAAAATATATAGTGAAGGTGTGTCTATATTATCATTAAGTAGTTAGAAGAAAGCTTTTGTTGGAATAGTTAGTAGAAAGGTGAGTAAATAAAGTCATAAATGGAACCCGTCGGATTTTTACGTTATTTCAGTTCGATATGAGACTTCAGCATGAAAATCATGTCTTGAGGTATCCTGAACAATTAATAAAGAATGTTTTAGGGAAAAAAATCTATTTCTGGTGGTACCGAATAATTTAAAAATCAATGAGGTTATGAATATATAAATTGTATTTGAGTTCGCATATTCAAATATTTTCAAGTAATCCCCATATCTCAAACTATAGGTCGAGTCGTGGCCGAGTGGTTAAACCACTGGACTTTCATCAAAGCGACCGGCGTTCGATACCAGACGACCGCATGTGAAATTTGTGGGGGACAAAGCGGCGTAGGGGCGGGTTTCCTTCGCCATCTCATTTGACAGGTTCATTTAGTGCATCATCATTGTCACTGCCTGTGTTCCCGCATGTTGTAAAAGTGGGCGTTAAAAATACTGGAACTATGATTTACATGCGACATTCTTTGTTATTTTAAATTGTCCTTCAAGCCACATGTATATTATTCGTTTTATATAATTGGATATTGCATGCTTCGGTACAACTGTCAAATAATCAAAAATCCTCTCAAATGTGCAAGCCAAAATATAACTTTATTAAAGCAGTAGTTTGTCCTGGAAATTTTATTTATTAAATACTTAAACCGTTCCATAGGGCGTATAATCGACCCGTATTGCGCAATTTTAAATCTTTCTGATATGTCGATGTGTGAGACATTTATATAAATTTCTCTACCTATACCGAGCGGGATGGCTCAGGCAGTTTCATCTGTGGCCTGCATTCGAGAGTTCCGGGTTCTATACCCGTGACCAACCTACCTGATCCAAGGGTTTAGTCGGGGTTTCCCGGTCGCCAGGTGAATGCTGGTTAGGTTAATTACATCCCCGAATTTCCTGTCTCCCCATTTCATCTCCATTATCATTTCACAACATCTATCACCTGGTTGTCTCTTTCACGTTAGAATTGTCAGCGGGAGTCTCGGCGTTGCATGGCAGGATGATATACTCTTGGTGAAACTTCCTCCTCTGGTAGGACGGTCTCCAGTCTCCGAATCCCGGTCCAGTGGGTCTGTTTCCGGTCCACTGTAGGGGGCCATGCCGGTTGTTCTGGCCTGACGGGGCAAGTTTCCATCTACTGTCCACCAACGCAAAATAAGTCCCTGAAAGGAATGCGCCCCCTTAGAGAGTGGGACAAGGACAGCGAATGTGTGTAACAGGGAACGCATGCTACACAGAGTAGAATCGTTAATAAAACATGTGCCCTATTCACTCTGTACACTGAAACCAAGAAGATTCATTCACAAAAGTAGAAGTCGTCAGAATGTTTCAAATGGTCTGTAATTGAACTGACATGGGGCTGTCATAAACTACCGAGGGAGAGTGTAGGAATCTTTTCCAATCTTCCAGCGTCTCATCCTCCGGAGACTTTCTTTCCTGTGGTATACTATAAGTAAAATGCAGGAACCCTGCCCTCTGCTGCAGCAGTTCCTTGGGACGGCCGCCCACAGGTCCTCTCGCCTCTTTCTTCCTTGCAAAGATGTTCCACTGGAGCATAGGTACAATAGACCGAGTTTAGACCTCCGTGCCGAATCGCCTCCGTAGAATAGTCCAGTCCAGTCCCTATCCATATTTCCACAAACCGTTTTCATGAAGGCTGTCTCCCATGTGCTTTATGTTATTTGTGGTAACCTTGCACAAACGGTTTTGCTACACATTTATTATACGTGAGTACAAGGAGAATAGCACATCTTTTAAATACTGGTCTCTATGTTATGACTTTGAAATTCCATTCTCTTTGTATGACCACCAGAAGAAAAAAAGCAGTAATTTTGCAGATTAAACAAAGCATTTGACAATCAGAGTAAATAATGTAATACTTAATAACATATAAACCTTTTATGAAATCAATTTTGTTTTATAACAAAATATACATTGCAAATATGTCAACAGCTTGTAGATCTTTTCAGGTTTACTTGTTATCAAACATCCATTCACATTGCACTAGGTTTATTAAGAGAGAATTCAAGATACACGTTCTATTTGTCATGCAAATATTTTAATATCTACTACTTTAATTAAAATCCTTAGAGGCTTTTTGGGAAAATATAAAACAACGAAGTGTTTTCAATGTAAAAGATGGCTGGGAGTATTGGATTTTCTCGAATGTTGGTGAACTTAAATTCCACTTTTGGTGTTTAATTAAGTTCCCTTTTTAGGTTTTTCGTTCTCCCTTCTCTGACGGCCTACTTCCAAATGTGTTTTTGTGGCGAGATCTTGTTACAGAATTTTTAGATGAAATAAAGCATTTTTTATGTTTAATATAGGTAAGTAATGGAAAAATTAAAAGCATAAAATGTGACGTAAAAAGAACAATTCCTTTGCAATAATAAACTAAAGAAGCTATGTGGAGTGTAACAGCAACTCATACTATTTATGGTCGGTCAAATGTATTATTTACGAGAAGTGGACATTTATTCATAATGGATACATCTAATGTGCAAAAACTATGTAACGTAAAACATAAAGTCGGATAAGTTCATAGCTGCTATTAGTTTGAGTATTTTCCCATTTATGTGACACTTCAAATTAGTTTTCCTGGCCCCGTAGCTCAGTCGTTATAGCACCTGCCTGCTGTGAAAGAGGTACCAGGCTCGATTCCCGGCTGGGGGTAGGGATTTTTCTCCAACCAAGAAGATTCCTCAACTTTCCCAGAGTCTGGAAGTGTGAAAGAGACTGTGAATGTGTGTGTGATCTAATGATTAAAATAAAAAGTACAAGCAGTCCAACGTATACGAGTTAACACCATGGATATGCTCCAAAGGAGATCAGCCGCCGATATGACCACTGCAATTAAAGGCGAGTGATATATTAGTGCGCACGCTAAAGGAATTCCCATGTTTGCACTCATCTCACCATATTCCCTGAAGTTTAACGGATATGATATCGAATTCAGAGAAGGTTATTTCCAGCAAGATGGAGCAAGGTATCATACATCTAATGACACCATGGTACTTGTAACCAGTTTCTTTGATAATAATCGAATAATCTCAAAAGGTCTATGGCCCCCCAGCTCTCCTGATCAAGCCTCACCGAATTTTTTCTTGTGGCGGTATCTAAAAATATAGTGTACAAGAATATGTCACGAACATTTGATGTTCTCAATGAATCTATTCGAACCGAAATAAGTAACATTGGCGAGGATACTCTCCGTAAAACTTCAGAGAATATGGTGAGACGTGTGCAAACATGTATAGATGCTGGTGGTGGACACTTCCAATATTTTCTCTCAGATGTAAATAGTGTAATGTAATCTCCCAATTGTTTATTATATTCTCCCAAATTGCATTCAGGTTATATGGATCGCACTATAGTGATAAACTACAATTATTTTACGTACGTACGCTTATTAATTACGCTTCTTTTTATATTATTCCTTCAATATACACCTGTGTGACTATATAACTTATATCTTTTAAAATTTCTGTGTATTTAAACACAACCCACTGTAAGACGGAAACATGTGTAAACGGAAAACAAACGCCGGAAATTCAGCGTTCCGTTTTAGAGAGGTTTTATTGTACTTATAACGAAATGTGTGGAAGTTTGTGGCTGTGTATCTCCATTAACATGGAATAGTTCAAAAATAAACTTTTCTATCATTTCTATATATGAGGGCTGTTCAGTAAAGAATGATAACGATTTTTTGTTGACAAAATACCTTTATTCATCCTGAGGATTTTGATGGTCTTTCTCAAAATAGTCTCCCCTGAATGCGGTGCACTTGTCCCGGCGTTTATGCCAGTCTTCAAAGTCATGGTGGAAACCATTTTTTGAGAGATCCTTCAAAATTGCCTCCGCAGCCTTCATCACTGCTTCTAATGATGGATAATGCCTCCCACTAAGGCGTTTCTTCAGGTTAGGGGATAGAAAAAAGTAACATGGGGCTAAATCCAGACTATTCAGAGGGTGAGGGATGCACTTCATGTTGATTGTTGCAAGATATTCAGCAACAGCATTAGAAATATGCAGCCGCGCATTATCGTGGTGCAGCATCCAGCCTGCTTCACGGAATGTGGTCTTTTGCGCCTGATATGGACTTGCAATGTTTTCAGGACATCCCTGTAGTATTGTCCAGATACTAATGTGTGTGCAGGTACAACATGCTGATAAAGCATTCCATGAATATCAAAACATGAGATAACCATAAATTTCCCAGCAGAAACAACCACTTTTGCTTTTTTTGCGTGTTGGTGATGGAGATTTCCACACTGAGCTTTGCTGTTTGCCCTCAAGATCAAACTGATGTAGCCAAGTTTCATCAGCAGTGATTACGTTTGAAAGAAACTCCGGATCTTCCTCTAACTGCATGCAGCCCTGCATTCGAATATCCTTTTGTTCTGGAATCAATAGTCTTGGAACCCATCACGCACAAACACGTCTCAAGTGCAATGTTTCTGTGACCAACGTTTGGGTGGCACCCAATGAAATGTTCAATATTTCAGAAAGTGATCTTAAGGAAATTCGTCGATCCTCTCTCACAATGGCAACAGCAGTGTTGATGTTTTCTTCCGTAAGAGCAGTGACTGGAGCACCGGGACCACCTTCGTTTGAAATTGATTGTCTACCCTCTTTAAACGTTTTAAACCACTTTCGGGCTGTGCTGTAGGAAAGAACAGACTCTTCCTTGGCCTCCTGTAACATTGTATATGCCTCAACTGAAGATTTGTTGAGAGGAAAGCAGAATTTCAAAGCCGCACATTGTTCCTCGCGTGTTACCTCCATTGCAGCGGTAGGCGATACTCACATGTCTGAACCTGCCTGGTTCTCACAGGCGGGAACCACGAGTACCAACAAAGTGTTACTGTTAATGTGGCGTGTTTGTTTCACATTAAGCTAACAGAATATAATAAGATTGAATTTTAGTGCGAAAAATTATGACGTAAGAAATTATGATCATTCTTTATTGAACCGCCCTCGTATTTACGATAGTTATAAAATTACGCAATGTTGAGCAAGGAAAGCAAAGTTAATGTTGCATAAAAGTGTGTATTTAAGTCTTCTAAAGCGGGAACGGATATCGAACGATGTGTGGGCGAAATGGAGAACTATGCTCCAACAAGTCACTGCTATCTGCAAGAGTGGTGAAACTAAGATCCTCTCTGTGTATGGTGGATGGATGTGAGAATGAGCTCACCAAGTAAGTTGGCTGATAAATTTAATGGAGACTAATGATTAATGAATAATTTGAGGGAAGTTGGCAGTTATTTGAGAAAGTGGTATTAACAGTTTCAGAATCTTTTACGAGAAATTTAAACTGTTGGAATTTTAATGTATAACTGTTGATGCATTAATAGTTTATGGTTAGTCGCTGGAAGGTTAAGTGGCGTGTGTAACCCGAGAACGGTCTTATGATAACCTAGGTTTGTAATTGTATTGCATACCAATACATCTTAAGGTTTATTGTTTTATGTTTTTGTTTTAATGTGCAGTATTTGACTGAGCTTATAGTTTTAATGTAGTGTATTCTTCTTTAGGTTATTTTTTGCATTGAGGTTTTATTTTACTTTTTGTGTTATCTTGTGCATTACAAACCACGCACGGTCTACTGAACCTGTGGGGTTGCAATGTGTGTAAAATTTCATTTAAATTATATTCATTCATGCAAAAGCCTAAACTACAAAACATTACATATATTAAGTAATGCTAATATGTGAAACGCTTCCAATCTCTATACAAATTTATAAATATTCAAACGAATAAAGTGCTTCATTAAATATTATGAGTGTAAGATCGGGATAGTTACTTAAACATTTAATAATACATAAAATATAAGTGGTCAAAAATACGATAGTTATGCGACTTCGTAAACGTTTTAATGAGACATGACATTACTAATTACATTATTTCTGGCTTCCATACGCTTCTCTGAATTCTGCAAATTTGTTTACTTCTATGAAACAAGCTACGTAATCTGAAGACGCTGAAGAACTCCGTATCATTCTCATCTTTGCCTCACGAAACTCTTAAGGTTAGCGAAGCCTGGGAAACATCTTTGCAAAATGGAAATGATGTTCCCTATCTGTTTACCTTGTGTACATATTTCACGCTTTAAACAAGATGAGGTGAAACCCTTCACGAACTTCGCTGGGATATCTGTTTTGGTGTTGGGGAATAGAAGCTACTTGCTGAGATTGGATGAAACAGAGTTAAAGAGAACATCTCTACCTCCCACACGTAAACCCCTTGGGCTTCTAGTTCAACCTCAACGTCTAACAATGTAGTCTGAGTTCTGTTTCCCACAAGAATTACTCAAGTTTGCTCTCAGTGTTAGTATCATTCGCTGCAACGGAAGTTTTCGTTTCTAAGATTGATTTCTACTTCCGATGTCCATTACTGCTAACTTAAGTGTCAATGTTGTTACCCGAATTACTAAAGGTAAAATTTATATCTATAAACAATTGTAAAGAGGTAGTAAGATATGGTAGTAAATAATTTTCATACTTTACAATTAGTGCATAACTTAAGAAAGCAAGAAATGGCAATTTTGTCAGTTTAAATAAGTTGAGCCAGACTGAAAAATTTAATGCCATAGCCGGAACCATGGATCTCCCGCTCTCCGTGCGGTTGCTCTGAACCATAGAGCTACTATGGCCAACATGCCGACATGACAAGTTCTCCAACTGACTCGTAAGTTTCCCGGTAGACCACTAGGGGTTTTCATATGCTATGAGACACACACCTTTTGTGGAGAAATTATGCTGTAAGTACTTAAGTCCCAGGCTTCATAGTTAAACCAATATGTTTTTATTTTAGGTAAATTGATGGAAATAATCATTTATTCCACACTAGCCTTAGGTAGTATTTGAAGCCTGGGGACTTAAGCAGTTACAACATAGTAAGTCGCCACAAAAAGTGCGTGTCTCATAGCGTATGAGAACCCCTAGAGGTCTACCGGGAAATATAGCAGTCGGTTGGAGAATTTAATGTCATATCGACATGTTGGCCATAGTAGCTCAGTGGTTTAGAGCAACCGCACGGAGACCGGGAGATCCGTGGTTCAAATCCCGGATATGGCATTGAATTTTACAGTCTGGCTCTACTCATTCAAACCTTAGCCTACACACGGCTAGTGTGGAAAAATGATTACCTGCATCAATTTTGTCAGTAGTGAAAAACTTTAGCTAGCCAGATTCCGTAGTAAGGAAAGACAATTGGTAACTTTAACCTAAAGAAAACTTGATGTTTTAATTTAGTGGATATTTGAAAAAGCATTTACGGTAAAATCTGGATACTCAAATTTTGGATAACTGCAATAATTCTGTTACATACTATGTAGTGCTAGAGAAAGTAAACACTTTTTAAATGTTCGTTATTTAGTTTTGAGAAAAATATTTAATATTTGCAAAAGTAGTTTTATATTTTTAATCTGCCAGTTAATAAAATGACTGAAAACACTTAGAATTCCTTTTCTTGTGTTTGTTTGGAGCACTTTTAACTAGCAAAACGAACAGGAAGGACATTAATGAAGATTTAGATAGCATATGATCCGCTGCTCAACTATCTTCAAAGGTATCTCTCTCTCTGCATTAAAACAAAGACAAGCACGGATAAAGAAGCGAGAAAACATAGGAGTAAAATGATAACAATTTTAAGGAGTGGTAATTTTTAATTTCTACATCTCCTTAGGAACATATAGCAGATCTTCTGGAAGCAAAACTGAAGTAAAATTACTACAAAAACTATGTCTAAAATTTACGGGGTATTGCTTTTAGACACCTTTCTCTAGGTAGCATAAATGTTCTTGAACATAAAATATTGTTGCAAAACGTTGCTGACTTCCAATTAAATGTTATTAGACACCAAAATATTTTTATAAAATGTTGATAATTTGGAGTTGGTGTAGACCAGTAGTTTACCGAGGTCACGATTTACAGTACGTAGGTATCCAATGGGTGAGTAAACAGTATGGAACAATGGCTGTAACCCCGCTGTCGTACATTTATGAAGTGATATATTTTAAAAAGCTGTAAGATGTCAACGTTACCTCAAATTACTATTATTACAAGTAAAGGGTATCAGCTTTTTGTTTTGTTGAATGGCAACATGTCTTTTGTGCACTCCTCCAGCCCTCAAATCTCAGAAGCATAAACAAATACATTTTCAAATCGTAATTTAAATTTGTTAGAACCTTACTGCATGTGAACTGAGCAAATGAAAACCATTACTTGAAATTAAGTAGGTTTTGAATTAAACAAAACAGTAGGCTACTTCAATATGTGGCTTTGGATTGGACAAATAGAGACAAAACCTAAGCTAGTAAGGACAACAATGCTTACTTCATTGCAAAATCTTCCTGAAAGTAATAATTCATGGAATAAATTACAGAAAAACAACGAATTGAAATACTAATGATGGTGACAGGAGGAGGTCCCAAGAAGAGGTGAGGGTCTTGTTTAATGAAATGCATCCAGTCGAAACATTACTCATTCAACGGTAAGATAAATCTTGAAAAAAGTTCAATGAAACTGTAAGGGAAAAAAGTGTTATAAATTACAGTTCAAAAAGGTTCTACCTTTACGTTGCGAGACGTGAGAGGGGAAAAAATGCTCAAGTTGTTCTCGGGAAGCAAGCCAGGTGAAAAGACAATAAGAAATCAATGTTTCGGGAGTGTGCATCTCTCCAATCATCAGCATATTTATTAAACGTTATAACCACACATGAATCGCTGGATATAACACAGATGTAAACAAAGACAAAACACTACCAAAATTTGCATTACTGAACAAAATACTGTTTTCAGTAAAATAAATGCCAGGTCAGGAGATGGCGTGAGTATCGAAAATTAATTAGGTCAAATAAACATAACTACTTAAATTGATTATCAAGCTAGGTATGCATATCTGTGCTTCTTAAGTCGACGAATCTCCATTTTAAGGCCGGTTTCCAAGAGGAGCTGAACTGAAATCCAGCATCACGATTAAGCTTGCTTCTCTCGGAAGAAATGGCCAATGCCTCCTTAATTCTCCGCTCCCAGTAACTGCTGCATTTTGCCAAGATGGTCGTCTCCCGAAAGTTGGCTCTATGGTCGTTATCAAAACAATGCTCTGCCAGCCTAGACTTTTCAGGTTGCATTAAACGAATGCTTCGTTCATGTTCGTTTATTCTGCTAGCGATGGTCTTTCCGGTTTGTCCTATATATGGTGTCCCACATTCACAAGAAATGCGGTGCACTCCCGGAACTTGGAAGTCCAGTTTGTCTTTCACTGGTCTCAACAATATGTTTAATATTCGGTGGGTTCTGGATGGTCCTGATGCTGTATTTGGCGAGAATTCTCTGTTTCTGCCGAACAGGTTGCCCGTAAACGGGATGCACGCTGTAGCGGTAGGCTTATCTGACGCTTAAAATGGAAATCCGTCGACTTAAGAAGCACAGAGCAATACAAATTCATAATCAAGTTAAGTAGTTTATTTTCTTTGACCCAATTAATTTTCTATAGTCATGCCATCTCCTGACCTGACAGTTAATTTATTGAAAACAGTATTTTTTTTCAGAAATGCGATTTTTCATAGTGTTGTCTTTGTTTATATTTGTGTTACATGCAGTGATTCATTTGTGGTTATAACATTTAATAAATATCCTGGTGATGGGAGAGATGCACACTCCCGAAACGTCGATTTCTAATCGTCTTTTCATCTGGCTTGCTTCCCAAGAACAACTTGAGCATATTCGTCGCCAGGAAAGCTTCAGGTCTTAAAAAATGTTACCATTAAAATGATCACGCCCTATTCGCAATCATAGTAATATGAAAACACATTGATATCTCACAGCTTTTCTAAAAAATATCACTTTACAAAACTATAATAACAAAGTTACAATTGTTTTGCATACTTTTTATTCACCTATATATTTGTTAGTACAGAAAATAATGTATAAAAGAAAACTTTAACGACACTTTTATGTTTCAGCAATTCTCTCGTTCATTTATATTTGCATCATTTTCCTTCTATTCGAACAAAGGATGGACGTCAAAGGGATGAAAATATATTTTATAAATTTTGTCATCTATTTCAATTTATTAAATATGAAAGTGCTTCGTTGTTTATTGGAGAGTATTACTAGCTGTTTCAAAACTCTTCACTAACTTTTTAGTGTTTCTCGACAACAGTGCGTGTTTTTATTTTATTTAGCTCTGATTAACAAAAACTATGGCATATAATAGATGAGCACTGTTTCAAAAATAAGTATCGGAATATAGGGGTGATGCTAAATGCAATAATCCTGATCTTAAGGTTCTCTTCTTAGTAGCTCAAAATGGAAACAGTTTCTCCGTTTTTGAAATGACCAAATGTTTATCCATGGAAAGTTATTTATATATCCAAAATATCTAGCAGATACTCATGGACTATCAGGTTTAAGCCTAGCTCGTTCTGCGATTTTGTTCCGGAGTATTTTCCCTGCATCAGAAAGGTGGATGTTACATAGCCTTAGGCGCCGACGGTTTCCGAACTCATTTGCGCCTTCATTAATTCGTCCCAGTCACTCTCCTAAGGATGATGGTTTTGGAAGGCTAAAAGCTTTACTGAATAAAGCATCAGGATTAATCTACAGCGACGGCACAAGCACTCTTTCTTAAATTTTGGTTCCTAGTCACGGATTTTATGTAACTACATAGTAGTTGTCGTACATTTTGCTCTCTCCCTCTCACTTTCTCTCACCCTCCTTTACGAAAATTCATGTAGTAAAGTATATAAGATGTTAATAAGCTTGTATGAGTTCTCATACAATTTCTCTACGGTTTAAAGAGCAAAATCTACAGTCTGAAAAGGGGGTGGGGTGGGGTGGGGTGATAAAAGTGCTCGTTGGTGTTAAAAGTGTGCTTAGTTTTTCAATTTTGATATTTCATAACTAATTTTGATACGATAAAGAATGGAGTGGAGAAGGGAATGTTTGTCTATTGTTACGAAAAGAATGTGTTGGAGGAACTGGAACATCCTGTATGGAACGCTGATCTGGACCAATATTTTCACGGTATTCATGTCGTGAGTGCTATTACAGGAGAGCAAGTTCCTGTTTTGGATTAGAGTTATGACGGAATGAACTATGAGGATATTAACAGTTAACTAAGGGGATCACTGCATTGTGAGAATAATTTCAAGGCATTAGACTTCCATATCATCACCTTTTACCGGCCTAATGTAGATCTACTTTGTGTTTATATGGGAAGAGTTCTGGCTTAAGCAAATTAAATACGTTAGAGCCTTCAGCGTTGCCACCTCGTTACCCCCATTATTTTTATATTTCCCTTTCTCTCGCACACTTGCTAGTCTTCTTGGCGCTAGACGTAAGGGAACGCAGACTGAATTCTCCAAAGCTTTGTAATAATGCAGTGGTTCAAATCACAATTGCATCACGGATATTCATATATTACGCACATGTTTTCAATATATAGTTCAAAAATAATTATAGTTTATGAATTACCTATTTTTATAATCCAACGAAGCTGCCAGCGGCGTATCCATATAGCTATGAATGTCACTTCCGTTAAGTGACAATTCGTCACTGTCACTGTCTTCATCATATAAGTGTTGCAAGTTTATGATAACTGTCTCCAAAATCTCGTTATTGCTATTTCTTTCCAAAATCAGTAGTTTATATTTGAGCCCACATTGTCTCAATTGGATTATTCTGGCAGTGGTAAGGGGGAAGGTGGTTTATAATACCTCGTGTCTCATTTCAATTGCAAGCTGATCCACTGATACACTTTCCCTGGATTTTAAACGGATAAACAACTGAATAATACTGCTTTGAACTCTCTAGAGTAAATAGAGATAACATACGATTCATAAATAAACATATAGCGTGACAAGTCAGGTTCTGCTGATGCACCATTCTACAAGCCAGCAAGGACTGTAATGCTTGTTCTCCCTCGATTTTAACAAACACCTTGGCTCATTCAAAGTAATTCTTTTATCACGTCATGTCAAACGTTTATGTTTCAGTTCTGGATAATATACGTACACACATATGTACCAACCAATAGTGATATCCATTGCAATGCTTACGTCACGATGCACTGTTAAAATAGCGATTTATTTATTTACTTATTCATTCATTTGTATTAGGAAAACCATTTGAGCTCAAACTATCGGGGTTTTGCGGTTATGTTAGATACATTACTCTCTACTTTCCTCATGGATCAGTTTCTGAAAAATCGAATTGCTGTCTTAGTGCAAATAGTATTTATTAGAGATTGATTAGGTTGGCGCTCATGACACCGCCACTCAGGGGAAATGCCATACGACAACACCGCAGGACTCCGACTGGTTGTTTGTCTACTAGCACTCAAGGACAAAAATCAACCCCATTTGAAACACATCATAATGTTTATTGCTGGAATGATGATTCTTTTTATTTTCAAATGACTATTCAGGTAGACATAGCATACCATAATTCTTTGTTACCATATTACGCGTCGCCGACAAATCACCATCATCAAAAGGTTGTATGATCATGGCCAAATATACCAGACCTGGGGAATAGTACTCCAAAAGTGTGAACAGAGCAGTTCCACCCATCTTTACTTGAAACAGCTGCTAGCACATCTACATACACACATAAGTGGAACCAGTTTTCCATTAGTTTTCTGTTTGGTGGTTACGAAGGGACAGTAGAAAATCTTGAAACCTTAGAAGCACTACTACTCCCCTGCCCCAATGTCCGATTCTCCAATCTCTCCATATAATCCTCCAGAACATACTGATCTTAACTATTTCAGTTGTTCAGAGAATATACGCTTCAACATTCTACCTTCTTCAATACCCTTCAATCCATGTCTGTTAATTTTCCTGTTAACTCTTTATTACGTCCTCCTCAGAAGCCAGTTGATTGTGTTTTAATGAAATTTATCCAATACTCAGTTACAAATATAATCCCTTTTGTTCATCTTACTCCTGTAGTTGTTACAATTCCTCCAGTCACTGATGGCTAATCAGTTCTTGACCGAAGTAAAAGACCTCTACCACCAACTGCTTGCCTTCTATCGTTCCTAGATAACAAAGTCATATTAGTCTAGATACTACTGGCTTGTCTTTCTTTTTTACCTTTTGGTAAAAATGAATCACCCATCCTCAAACTTTCACATCTATGCAGCATGCGGCTTCAATTGTCACTTGAAAACATTGCCATTTTGCTATTATAGCCGCATTGGCCAATAGAATTCTTTATTTAATGGACTAACCTTAAATTTAAACTGGTTAAAAAGTACATGATTTAGAATATTCAATAATAGGGATTATTTTAACCTTCCTTCCACTACATTTTATAGACTTAGAATGTACACCTCGACGACATTCAGATCTCCTGGTCTCCTGAGGATTGGCAGGGGCGAAATTACCACTATCTCCTAAAATATAGAGTTCCTTTAAAGATAAAATAACTATAACTATGAGTAGAATAATGAACCCTACACTTTATATGCGGCTATGTTTCTTGTCCAAACCTGTGCATTCATTGCAGCATTAATATAAAAATAGAAAAAGTTAAACGAAATCACTTAAATAAATAGCATGACGAGAATATGAACGGACGACAATACAGAAATGATAAGTTGGATTGCGGCAGAAGTTACATTGGTCGTGAAAGGTTTGATAAGTGATGGCAATTTAAAGTCGATGGTTGAAACCTACTGCCAGTTTGTCTCCTCAGGCAAAGATGCCAATCCAAATAATTCAGAGTTTATTTTAAGCAATGCATACAGATCAAGAAGTCGCAATAGGACTGTAAATTCAGCACGTTTCCTGCCGGATATAGAGGTGTTAATTGTTTACTTTACTGAGAAATAACTTTTATATTGTATATCCGTCTTTTATAGATCTTAAAACTGTAAGTAATAAAATTCTATATTTCTTCATCTTAGTTGGTGCCTTACCATAAAATTATAGCCATTCTGACCGTTTAGGCAAACTAAAAAGGAGAAATTCGCCTCAGTTATCTTGAATGGAGGTTGTAGCCGTGTTTCACAAAATCAAAAGCAAGGACGATTGTGTATTGCTCCCTTACACCATACCAGTATCTCTACTCGCAGCGTTTCATGTGTGTGTGTGTGTGTGTGTGTGTGTGTGTGTGTGTGTGTGTGTGTGTGTGTGTGTGTGTGTGTGTGTGCGCGCGTGCCTGTCTGTTTCTGTGTGTGCACAAACGTTTTCAGCCCAGTAAGAAATGTGCTATCGTGAGAAAGTATAGTAAGATTAAGATTGTAGATTATCCATGGATAATGAAAATCAGCATTCCCGATTGAGAACGCGAGGTGTCGAGCAACTGCTTCGGTGTTCCAGTAGGACGATCGCAGGACATGAAGATGGCAGTCGGTTTGATAGGGTCTTGGCCCTTTGTGAGCTGGTGTTTATTATTATTATTATTATTATTATTATTATTATTATTATTATTATTATTATTATTATTATTATTATTATTATTATTATTATTATTATTATTATTATTATTATTATTATTATTATTATTATTATTATTATTATTATTATTATTATTATTATTATTATTATTATTATTATTATTATTATTATTATTATTATTATTATTATTATTATTATTATTATTATTATTATTATTATTATTATTATTATTATTATTATTATTATTATTATTATTATTATTATTATTATTATTATTATTATTATTATTATTATTATTATTATTATTATTATTATTATTATTATTATTATTATTATTATTATTATTATTATTATTATTATTATTATTATTATTATTATTATTATTATTATTATTATTATTATTGTTATTATTATTGTTATTGTTATTGTTATTGTTATTGTTATTGTTATTGTTATTGTTATTGTTATTGTTATTATTATTATTATTATTATTATTATTATTATTATTATTATTGTTATTATTGTTATTGTTATTATTGTTATTGTTATTATTATTATTATTATTATTATTATTATTATTATTATTATTATTATTATTATTATTATTAGTATTATTAGTATTATTAGTATTATTAGTATTATTAGTATTATTAGTATTATTAGTATTATTATTAGTATCATTATTAGTATCATTATTAGTATCATTATTAGTATCATTATTAGTATCATTATTAGTATCATTATTAGTATCATTATTAGTATCATTATTAGTATCATTATTAGTATCATTATTAGTATCATTATTAGTATCATTATTAGTATCATTATTAGAGTATCATTATTAGTATCATTATTAGTATCATTATTAGTATCATTATTAGTATCATTATTAGTATCATTATTAGTATCATTATTAGTATCATTATTAGTATCATTATTAGTATCATTATTAGTATCATTATTAGTATCATTATTAGTATCATTATTAGTATCATTATTAGTATCATTATTAGTATCATTATTAGTATCATTATTAGTATCATTATTAGTATCATTATTAGTATCATTATTAGTATCATTATTAGTATCATTATTAGTATCATTATTAGTATCATTATTAGTATCATTATTAGTATCATTATTAGTATCATTATTAGTATCATTATTAGTATCAGTATTAGTATCAGTATTAGTATCAGTATTAGTATCAGTATTAGTATCAGTATTAGTATCAGTATTAGTATCAGTATTAGTATCATCATCATCATCATCATCATCATCATCATCATCATCATCATCATCATCATCATCATCATCATCATCATCATCATCATCATTATTATCATCATCATTATTATCATCATCATTATTATCATTATTATCATGATCATCATCATTATTATCATCATCATCATTATTATCATTATCATCATCATTATTATCATTATCATCATCATCATTATTATCATTATCATCATCATCATTATTATCATCATCATCATTATTATCATCATCATCATCATTATCATCATCATCATCATTAGTATCATCATCATCATCATCATTAGTATCATCATCATCATCATCATTAGTATCATCATCATCATCATCATTAGTATCATCATCATCATCATCATTAGTATCATCATCATCATCATTATTATTATTATTATCATTATTATTATTATTATTATCATTATTATTATTATTATTATTATTATTATTATTATTATTATTATTATTATTATTATTATTATTATTATTATTATTATTATTATTATTATTATTATTATTATTATTATTATTATTATTATTATTATTATTATTATTATTATTATTATTATTATTATTATTATTATTAATCGTGTGTATAAATAACTCTAGAATACGTTGCCGGAAGTAGCTACGTCGAAGTTAAATGAAAAATAACAATTTATACTACATTTTGGATATTTTACTTGTGAAGTTCCGGTATTGTGAATACCATTGCAGGAATTATAAAAACATATATTATCAACCCCGATTGTAATACAGCTGTTTACTTTTTCTTCAAAATAAATTGCAGGTAAATGTAACTGTTAGGCAGTTCGGATGTTAGTGTATGTTCTTTTATGATCTCTGACACGCCATGTTCTTTTGTAGGGGATTACGGATTCCACATCTCGGAAGGCACCACAAACAGGAGACTTTAAATAGATACATAACACGATTTCTTAATTTTTGTCCGAGAATGTACTGTACGTGAGTGTCTTCAGGGGTGGAGGGGCTAAAGGAACATTTTCTTCTTTATTCCATAGGCGATCTAGCCAATATATCGGCGAAGTCAGCAATAGCTTCCAGATGAGTTTAGTCTTTCTTGTGGTGGTGCTTCTTTAAAGTTCTGCACCTAAAGCCATTCTTTTCTTCTTAACGTAAAAGAAGTTAGCTTTCTTCGTGGTGCTTTAACAAAACGAGTTCTAAATCCAGCATAATGCCACTCATACATTTTCCATAATGTGGTGTTCGAGGACACGGCAGCCGCAAGTCTTTCCTCTACACTAAGGTGGGCTCTTTACCATTATGCATTATTAAACCATTATGCATTATTAATTACTAAAAGTAAACCCTAATGTAATTATGAACTATGACTTATTTGAGTTCTTTTTGTTATGATTACCTAGTTTTACCCTCTAAACTTTTAGCTACAAATTTCTTCTTAAGAAAGAAATTTGACACCCATATGAGTTACTACTCATCGCGAGCATTTTTACAATCGCTTGTACTTCTATTTACATGTTTCTGATTAATACGCAAAAACTTTCATTATACACTTAAATATTTCGTTGTCAATAAAAGAAATGTACTGTAAGTAAAAGAGATAGTCAAACCTTCAAATCTGTTCCAAGTCAGTTGCTTTGACGAGGTGTGTTTTAAATGTGACGCCTTTAAAATTCCGTCCTCTTGCATAAATACGAAAACGAGAGAAATAAAAAACGGAAAGATTTGCAGTTGAGAAAAATGCAAAATATTTGAAAATTAAAATCAATAACAAAGAATATCACGAGAATATCGTGTGCTTTAATGAAATCTACATTCTTGTGCAGTAAGATTTTGTCTGAGGTCTTTCCAGTTAACTAAGTCATTCAGAACTAAAGACTTCGCAGACTACTGCTAGAAAATTGAAAATATATAAATTTTTCATGCACATATTTTGAAAATTTGCAGTTACAATGAAAAATCGCTGGAACCGTTTTCTGAAAAAATAAGGAAAATTTTTCCAAGTAGGTACTAGTTTGTGTGGGAACGATTTACTTGAAAAAAAACTCATGGCGTTCTGAATGCTAGATTTAAGTGTAAAGTTGTGTTACCTTTTGAAATATGTTGTTCTCAGACACATACACACATGGAGTGCTAAGCTCGTTTTGGAAGTTTGACCCCCAGCGATTGGCATCCTGACTTCGATTTTCCCTCGTCACTAGGCGAATGCTAAGGTGAATTACATTATCTACGGATTCCTTTCTTTTCCTTTCACATTTAACTTATTCGTCATCTTCAGGCTCGGTTGATAGAACAGAAATTCTGGTGTATGCGAGCAAATAGTGCAGATGAATGCGCTATGTGGTGTGCTAGATGATCATGTACAATTGTTAGGAAATTATGCACGTCTCTGTGGCTCCGCTGACTCGGCTCTCTACCGGCTTGTGGTCTCCCACAGCAAATTGTGGTGGGCGAAGTGTCCCTCTCCGCTGCTTCAGTCACGTTACAGATCCTCGCATCACACAGAAAACACAGGTGCATTTTATCTAATACATTGGAGGCAATTAGAGAAGAAAAACGGAGGAATGAAACTAGAAAAAGCAATTTGTTAGCTTTATGGTGCTTTATTGATACTTCAATTATAATGGGAAAGATAGAAATGAATTTTGGACCTATAGATGCTTAAATCAGTGTTGGAAGAATTTTCTAGAATAGAAAGAACAGAAAAAATTGTGTAATAGATTCAGCTTTGTAGGCAAATACTTGTAGAAAGGAAAGCGAATTGAAAAAGACGTCAAAATTGAAACGGCGGGTATAAAAGTGAGTGCAGGTGGTGAAGGAAAGAGTGGAAAATATAAAACATAAATTATTTATGTTCGGTTTAGAATAAAGAAAATGAATTGGTCCAGTCAAAAAGTAAAGGGTACCCCGAGAGTGCTGCAAATTTATGAACTATGTTGGACTTAAATGGAGTGTTAGAAGACTATCAATCGAAAGAACATTAAAATATTTCTTTAAAATGCAACGTAGTAGAATATGGTTTGGAAAAATTAAAGAGCAGTTCATAATAAACTGTTTTGGCACAATGTGGGCACCAAAATACACATTAATGAAAGAGGGGCTGAAAAATAATAAAACACAAACTAGAATATATGGATGCAAAGAGATCGTATTCCCAAATAAAGGATAAAAGTTTTTTGTAGTAATTTTACGTCCTCCAAGGTTAAGTCATATCGGATGATGAATGGAATGGGTGAAATGATGCTCAAATAAGCCCAGGGTCCATAGAGCTTAGAGTTACCCGACATTCGTCTTTCAGGATAAGGAAAAACTCCGGAAAAACCTTATGCAGGTAACTCACCCTGACCGAGATTCGAACTCGGCTAAAAGGTCCCTTAGTTTCTACAATGAATGAAAATCCGAATTGGAAAGTTAGATCTTAATGTTTGTGACAAGCATGAGACGGAAGGGATTGCTTGGTTTGGTTTGGGAATATGGAAATGGAATGAAAGGAAGGATGTGTTGAAGGAAAGATGTTCAACATATAATGTAGAGAAGATAAAATACGTTTAGTATTAGAATGTACAGGTACAAGTTGGAAGGAACAATTTTCAAAACAAAAACAAAAAATGGAAATAAAGAAATAACAGCGAGAAGAAATGTCAAAGTCCAGTCGATCTGAGAGATGTGGGGAAGATGGAATATAAAAATAAATGAAAGTGGTCGTAAAGAACGTAGCGGAAGAATGAGATTAGGATGAATTAATTTAACAATTTACGGGTTTTTCAATGACATATAAACACACTGTTTGCATTAAATTGGCATTTACAGAAAGAAGTAATATAAAATATATGTACATATATCCTTTTTCTAAATATTTTGTTTTAATGACGAACGCAGAAAAATTCGAAATTGAAATTTCATCGTAAATATGTTTTGAAATTAAGTGAATAATAATAATAATAATAATAATAATAATAATAATAATAATAATAATAATAATAATAATAATAATAATAATAATAATAATGATAATAATAATAATGATAATAATAATAATAATAATAATAATAATAATAATAATAATAATAATAATAATAATAATAATAATAATAATAATAATAATAATAATAATAATAATAATAATAATAATAATAATAATAATAATAATAATAATAATAATAATAATAATAATAATAAACATTTCTAGAAAAATATACAGATGTTCGACTGTGTTTGTTTGTTTACTTGTTTGTGTGTGTAAAGAGCATAAATTCAAAATGAAGTGTCGATTAGATACCAAACTTGGAATTTAAGTTTCAGTATCTTTCAAAGATGATACAGGAATCAAGAAAATTCTCCAACTCCAATTTTCCCTTTATGGAAACTAGGGTTGGAGCATAAAATCCTTAGCAAGCACATTGTCTAAAATAGCAAATGTGTAGGGTATTTTCATGACAAATGAAGCATACATCTTGAATTTTCTTAAAAAGCCTTGAATGTCCTCTTCATTGTGAATGAATTTTGTCAACTGATAACAGTAAGACAGATCAAAACATTACTACAAGAAATGTAGATCTGGTTAAAACACACGACTTATGTTACATACATTTTCTCTGAAGTCAACCTTTATTGCTATTAGTTTTAATTTTTCACTAGTGAGTATTAAGCTGGTGCATAAGTTCGTAGCGGTTTTGTCAGAGTTGGTACTCCTATTACAATGATTTATATATCGACTGTTATTTCTCATGCGAAGTTCAACTGTTGTTCAGTCGGTTCACGTATCGCAGTTTCATTTGTTAATTGTGTCACTGTGGACGCTAAAGGTGGACGGTTATGTGGACAAATGGAACATTTCCGATATATTCTTCTCTTTGAATTCAGTACTGGCGGAGGCATCCAGAAACATTTGCGCCATGTATGGGGACAAGTGCCGTCGGCGACAGCACGGCATGAAATGGTTTCCTCGTTTTAAGGAGGGTGGTTTTGACACGAGTTACTCCTCGGTGAGGACGACCTACAGGATTTTATGAGGATCGTCTAGATGCAGTAATCCACGACAATCTGTGTCAGTGTACTCGAGAACTGGCAAAATGTGTTGAACTGAGAGCATTCCACCATTGTGCGACATTTGCATTCCATGGGCAAGGTCCAAAAGGTGCAGTGTATGAATTCCATATGCTCTAACCCTCCCCTCAAAAAAGAATCAACGTAACATGGTTCAACGAATATTCCCATTCCAAACTACCCTTTACATGGAACGTTTTAGATAATTTCAATTTTGACTAAATGGTTCTAACGATTTCGAAGAAAAGTACCAATGAAATGCATATTCTTGAAATCTCTGTTAATAGTCCTCTTCATTCAGGATGACTTTTGCATAACTGGCAAACCGTAAGAGACAAACTGATCTTACTACACAAAAATTAGATCTTTAAATGGCACAATTTGGTAAAATAATTTGTTTTAACATTTTTCTGACTGTTTCCACCATATTATGTACAGAATGTTCCAAAATTATACTGACAAACTTTGGGAGCTGGTAGATGACATTATTTTAAACACTTTTTGTCAAGGAAGGCTTCTTGCTGCGGTGCTTCGTTTAAGCGCTAGACGAGTTAATGTCAAAGCAAATGTTGGAACGCATGCCCATTGCGATTAAAACAGGGTGTATCGCTGTGCCATATTCTGCCGTACTCTCGCAGACACCAGCCATTTCTTCTCGGATAGACGGGCAGAAGGTCAAGGACGGCCATGTTCTGTTCTGAGGACGAGGAAGATGTCTTACGGTGCCTTGAAAACAGTCCTCCAGCGAGTACTCGCGCCATCGCTCTACAATTGCACCTAAAGTGGTAGCACTGTGGGAAGGATTCTGCAGCAAATGTTGTTGCACCCTTTTCGCTTTGAAAAGGTCCACGCAACGAGGCCTGAAGAATATCCTCTGCGACAGCAATTTTGTCAGTGTTATCTGGACAAAACTGAACATGATACACAGTTTGCATTCCATGCCATGTTCACAGATGAAGCAATTTACTCACGTGAGCAGTTATGTAACTGTCGGAATTTACATGTTTGGGCCTTCGAAAATTCCCATGTTAAATTTCAGAGGTCGAATCATCTGAGATTTGGTATTAATGTGTGGACCGTTATGGTGGATATCTTCTTAATGAGACAATACATTTTGCCGTCCCGATACAATGCTTAAAATATCTTATTTCTGCAACATCTAATGGACACAGTCCTCCTTCATATCAGACAGGACATGTGGCTTCAACTGATGGGGCACTTTGGTGCTGAAGTACGGCTATCACTGGATAGGAAGAGGTGGACCCATTGACGGTCCGGCACCCTCCCGTTTCCTTATTCCACTTGACTTCTTTTTGTGGGAGTATATGGTACGAATAACCTGCGCAGCTGTAGAAATCAGAGAAATGGCTGGTCTTTGCGAGAGTGCGACAGAATATGGCACGCCGATGCATTCCTTGGTTAATCGTAATAGGCGTGCGTTCCAACATTTGCTTTGACATTAACTCGTCTAGCGCTAAAACGAAGCACCACAGCAAAAGGTTTCCTTAGCAAAAAGTGTTTAAAATAATGCTATGTATCAGCTCCCAAAGTTTGTCTCTATTTTTGGCACACGCTGTATAGTACTAGAAGTTAATTTTACTGTCAATAGCATTTAACATCATTAAATTTGTTTAGATATACATAATTTTACGGTAAATATATGACTTTGAGTGACTGGTAAGACGTATTTAGAATTAATTTGGCAACTCTGATACAAATGGACCTGTATTTCTAATTTTGACTTGTATTTAAATATTGCACTTACTTTCCTGTACTGATATAACTTCCTTTCCCTTTTCAATTGCTTTATTATGGAAGTTATTTTTCACAGGAGCTCTTTGTTTTCGCACAAATATTACATTAGAATAGTTTTAGAAGGTACTACAGAGATTCAAAGAAATACGCCAGCAATAAACTTTGTTTACTTTCTTTCTGCTACGTCACTTCTCAGTATGAAAACAAAGAGTGAGTGTGGTTTACTTCAGCAAAGTGCTATATTTCTAGTTGGAAGCTCAGAATATAGTAATAATCCCACCATTATGTATATTAACAGAACATGCAGCCTTTACTGTTATCAGCACTGTTATTTTTGGAACGAACAAAGCGATCGAAGTGTGTGCATAAGCCTCGTGATGTATTTCAGCAGAGATTTTGGGGGATTTCCCCTTCTGCCATTTTGACGACTACACGAGCAATTCAACAACCAATACTGTATCTAGCGAGGATCAGAGGTTCACAATAAATTTATGCTTATGCAGAACATACATAAATATCTGGAAATGAACAAAATGACATACAAATAAGCAATAAATTCAATGTGAATGTAGTGTTAAATGGGAAATTCTGAGCGACGCTCATTAAATTTTATCTATATCCCCCGTGTATACTGTTGGTATAAAAAGGGTTCTTCTCACCAAGGTGCATTATTCATTGTGCGTTTTTGTCGAGCCAGGGTATCTAATTAAACAACACATACTTATTTATAATACCACGTACGGGAACAGTATTCAGAAGTTGATATAAGTTGTAGTAACGATCTCATGCGAGAACAAACAAGAAGAATCTTCCATGTGGATATTATTTCAATTGGTTCACTTACTTTGAAAAAATTAACATACTACGACATTTCTCTAAAACGTTTGATGCATTTTTATTTTCAAGTTGTTCTACATTTTTCTGTACCAAAGTTATGTAGTTTCTCAATTAAAAATTGACAGAATGCAGCCGTATTGAAGCGAAAATACTAAATTCCACACAACATTTGGCTATCGAAATTTAATCGTAAATAGTTTAGATGTTCTAAACAAATAAATTCACATGGAAAGATAAAGTCAGACTGAAAAATTCAATGCTATAGCCGGGATTTGAACCACGGATCTTCTGGTCTCCGTCCAACCGTTCTAAACCATTGAGCTACTATTGCCAACGTGCCGATATGACATTAAGTTCTCCAACTGACTCGTATTTATCCCGGTAAACCACTTAGGAGTTCTCATAACCACATGAGACAACTACCTTAATGGCGACTTACTATGCTGTAAGTACTTTAAGGCCCGGGCTTTATAGTTAACCTCTATTTTGTCAATTAATGGAAATTAATTGTTATTTCGCACTGGCCGTGTGTAAGCTATCGGCACGTTGGCCATAGTAGCTCAATGGTTTAGAGCGGCAGGACGGAGACCAGAAAGTCCGTGGTTCAAATCCCAGGTATGACATTGAATTTTTCAGTCTGACTCTACCTTTCCATACTTTAGCCTACACACGACCAGTGTGAAAGAACAATTAATTTCCAAATAAATACAAAGTTTTAGAAATTCGTTGTTTTGTGTACCTTGAATACAATAACCCAAAAATGAAAATCCTCAATACCATAATTCGTACTGGTAAGAAAAAGGAAAAGTTCCTCTAATTTAAGCAACTTTAAAATTTAAGAGAGAAGTCAGAAGTTTGGTGAAAAGCTATGTCTGGGGCTCCGACTATTAACGGGAATAATTAATTTGTAAGAGTGTAGTATTTCACATGGAGGAACTAAGTGATAAAAATGACTGTAATAAATTTTATTGAAGTACCATAATGCTTCATATTTATAGAAATAAGGGTTAAATCTTGAGTTTTTGTAAAGAACCTTAGATGTTATCCTTTATTGCGAATAACTTTCTATAGCACACCCCTTCAGAAGATTTTAGACAACTGTCTCTTTATAACACCCATCCAAGTCCAGGACCACCCTTTCAAATTTGTTCAATTTTGAATGACGACTTTATTCAGTGAACTAATTTTAACTATTGGACACCGAGCGGGATGGCTCAGGTGGTTTCATCTGTGGCACGCATTCGGAGATCTAGGTTCGATTCCCGTGGGCGACCTGCCCGGCCCATGGGTTTTTTAAGGGTTTTCCCGGGTCACTAGGCGAATGCTGGTAGGTTAATTACATCCCCCGAATTTCACGTCCCTCCATTTCATCTCCATTATCATTTCATAATCTCTCATCCGGTAGTCTCTTTTAGGGTAGAAGTGTGTCTCAGTGCCCTAGATGGGCCTCTCTCTGTCTTCTCTGCCTCATCCTTCTTCTCGGGAATGCTCGTGGTGGCCGTGTGAAATTGGTGGCGAAAGACTGACCGTTTACATTGTGAAACATTTGTTGGATAAAGAGAATAGATAAAAGTGAAAAGTTTGTATCCTATTTTTGTTTTTATAATTATTTAATAACATAGAGCATCTTTTTAATTTCACACCAGGGAAGCACATTATTCCTCGTTAGCAATATTCAGTGAAATAAGGGCGAAACTGAGATCGAGGATTCATTAGTCTCGTCCTCTCCCTGAAACTGTTTGAACTTGTTATTTTATAACCTAGAAAAAGTGAATAATTTTGTTACTGTAGAGTACAATGGTTGACAATTCCCAATGTTGTACAGGCCGAAATTTTCTCCCTTTATATAGTAGTTTGCATTGCTAATGGTTTTGATTGCAATTAGTTGCAGTAAAAAAATACTTAAGTTAGCTCTCTGTTCGTAATTTACTGTTTTAATAAACCGTACTAAATTTTACTTGAGGAGACTACATAGGTAGTATTTTATTTTAAGGGTAAATATTCCAGCGGGAGGTTCGAGTATTACTGCCGAGTATAGGTTGGGTTTCTTTTCTTACTATACTCACATTTGGGAGGCCCTGGTTTCAATCTTAGGATGATATAATTAAAGGTTTCATTATCGATTTTTTACGGTAAAATGCTGGGTTGGTTATTTTCCTCTCCACGACCTCAGTGTAATCCATTCTTTTCAATTCGCAGGTATCAACAAAAGCGCTTCGAGGAGGTATTTGGGCTCCATAGGAACGGTGCTATGGTTGTGTCAACTCAAAGCGAGAGCTGGGGTTGAAACCAGTGAGCCTGGCTGCTGAACAAAGAAATCGGCACCGAAATGAATAATCTATAACACATGTTAGGAACATCATACGTTCGCTGGATCCGACACACCTACTGAGTACTCCTGTCTCCTTATTTCTGGGATCTAAATACACATTTTATTGTAAAAACGCTGTCAATTGCAAGGATCAAAGTGCTGCTGGTGTGCAGTTTCGTTCCGCAGGAATTCTACATGCCAATAAATCTGCCACTTTTACTCACTGTAAAACAATCATCGGTCTCGGCGGGATTTGAACTGGCGATGTTGGAATTAGGCGAGCACCTAACCAACTGAACAACTCACTGGCCTGAGTAGAGGCTCAGTGTTAAATCTCCTTTGTAATAAAATCCCTGTCTCTTAATGAAGTAGGTTACTGCTCTTTCCGTCTCCACCGGCAGTAGTTTATTGCAACCATCTTTAACACCGTTATGTTGTCTTTTCCAGTTGCTTATTGGTTAAAATGGAGCTTGATAAGAGAATCATCATAATTGAATACATCGATGAAAATTCGGTTACCTATAATCTTAAGAAGCAAAATTTTAAGAACGGAAATGCGGAAAGTGAAACCTATAAGATATTAACCGTGACTGTTAAAATAACTCAAAAGGAAACACTTTTGTCATTCCTGTTTATACCATCATAAGTTTTAACCGTTGTTTTAATTAAAAACCCCTAAAACGTCGACAATATTTTAATTTTGTTATTTTAAATTTATTCAGAAAAGTTGGAAATCATTAAAAATTGCATTAGAAAGCGAACAGATTAAAAAGAACAATTGAAGGTAAAATAGTGAGTGAAGAGGTGAAAGAAAAGGAAAAATAATATTGCTAAAGTGATTAACGGTGATAATATTAGTTTAAACTTTGAAGAAATGTTGTTTGGATGTTAAGTTATATAAAAAGATTTAAAGAAGAGATTGCAAAAATTACCAAGCATGGTTAGGAAAAGTGTACAACTAAAGATGATGTAAAGCAACGAGAAATTAATGAATTGCCATAGCAGCGGCCAATTCAATAATTTGAAATCAGCTAGAGTTAAATTCATTGTACCTCGAGACTCCTCGATGGAGTCTCAACGTAAAGAAGCAAATTGTCATTCTACGTTTAGATGTTGGGGTGTAAAGACGCAAAATTGTGATTCTACGTAGAATCATCTTTGAGTAGTAAGACATTATAATTTTAAAAGGAACAGCGACGCCTCTGAAATATTGATTAATTTTAGTTCCGTGGTATTTATTTTAAACCCTGAAAGAATTGAAATTATATTAGAAAAGAAGCTAAACATTTATTCAATCTATTTAGTAAATCACATTCCACCCCGATACGATACTACGCCCGAGGTTAGACGTTTTCATGCGACGACTATAGCAGCCGAGGGTAACAACTACAGGACATCGCATCAAATCAAAGACATCAGATCTAGCCACGAGGACAGGACGCTGCAGCATCCCAACCCTGAGATTTTGCCGCAAAGTGATGATTGTTTTCCCTTGCAAATAATTTAAACACACTGCTTATTACCACTGTAAAGCCGTGGTATTATCAAAGAGGTGATTTAAAAATATATTTCTGCTGTACTGGTAATTGAAGGAGATACTTATAGTCACTAGTTTTAGGCGACTTAAAAATTTCAGGTGTTCAGAAATTCACAACTTTATGGAATTTGGATGAAGATTGATACAATACCAGCTATCCCGTTTAGGTGGAGTTCCGCTAACTTCATTTATCTCAAGAATATCAATTTCGAGTAATACCAATAAGATCTAGGAATACCTCCCCATTTGAGTATCGTTTCAGCCATTTATTTCATTTATCGTCGATGTGAAAGAATCATATACTGTGTTAAAAGATTTTAGGCTTAAAAAGTAAATAAATTAAACAAATAAAACAAATAACATTCAGGTTACAGTGTTCATTTAGCTGTTACATCCTGGCTACTCATTCATAATTTTTATGATAAAAGATAAATTTTCAAACGTAATTTCTTAACAAAATATGTTTGAAGTACAAGAAACGATGGTTCTTTACCAAGCCATGTTTTATACGAGCGTTTATTTACACAGCTTTTCAAAACTTCTTGTTATTGATACTTGAAAGTTGATAAACTTATTTATTCCCTCGCACTTTAAATGTAGTATTGTATATTTATGTTGTTAAAGACCTGAGTATTATATTCGTATGCAATAAAAGGGATTTCACGACTTTTGAATATGTAGTATACAACTTATTTTGCTGGTTCGATTTATCGCAGTTCTCCTAGTTATCTTTTTAAATATGAAGTCATTAAAACGAAAGTGAGAAATACAGTTAAAAACTGAGTGGCTCGAAAGTAAATACATAATAATATCACATATATTAAAGGAGATAATTTATGCTAAATAAATAGCTGGAATTTGGTTTCAGTAGGTATTTTTAATTTGCTTGTATACTTTTATTTAAGAAGCATGGTAAATATTTATGGAAAATCAATTTCGATATACATTTTGAGAATTAAAAGTATTTATTATAAAGCCATTATTTAAAAATTACTTTTAGGGCTCCTGTTAATTTAGGAGTCAAAGTTGGCAGTTTTGATAGCCCATATCTATAGCAAAATCTAAGAATACAGTTATTCTACACACAAAATTTTTCTATTAACATAAATTACGAGAAAAGGCCGCGCCATGGCTCAGTGGTTAGACCGCTTGGCTCTCACCTAGGCGGCCCGGGTTTGATCCCAGGCGACAGAAAAGCTTGATTTGTGGTGGACACATGGCGCTGGGGTGGGTTTCCTCCGGGTCCTCCGGTGTCCCTCACCATCATTCCACCAATTGCTCCATCAATCATTTATCTGAGGCGTTGAGCCGAACCCTCAACTCTGATTTCATCTCAGGTCAGATGCTTCGGTTCCCTATCTCTGAGGGAACCCAAGCTCCTCCTAACGTCAGCATTGAAGAGTAAGGGAGAAAAAAAAAATAAATTACGAGAATTAGAATATGCGGGGATAATATATTTATATTCTTAGGACCTTAGAGATGATGTTTTAATAACTTACCGTAAGTAATAAATTTCTTATGGAAATTTTGATGTAACGTAAAGAGATTATTTCTGTTCATATTCTAATTTGTCAGAACGCCAATACGTCAATTAGAAACAGTTTTAGAAGAAAGTTATTTGAGTTGCCATGACATGTGTGTCATTAAGTTTTTAGGAATATAATCTGCTAAAATATTCAAGGAAAAGTAAATTTTTTGTGAGCAAACTGCATAGGAAACTTAAAGGTAGTGTAGGAACATGTTATATATGAAATATAATAGAAAATATTAAGTTATTGTAGTGGTGTACTTCGACAAAAACCTTACAGAGCAACACGGGAAGCCAGGCGGAAGAAGGGAATATTTACTTTAAAAAGAGGTTTTATGTGCGCCACGCAGGAAGCTACTTAAGGAATAGGAAAGAAACATACCTAATGTTCTGAAATCTATCTGCAAACTTGTAGGAGAACAAAAACATAAGCATGGAACCATGGTTAGGTGTTTGTCGTATGTTGCTCAGTGATAGGCGAAAATGGTGCTTTAGGATCCAGTCGTGATATTTTAGCCTCAGCTGTTACAAGACCAGCGTGAAAGAAAAATTAATAATTTAAATTAATATGCACAATCAAAGAGAAACAAGGATTGGTTCCAGTTTTGCAATTCGATTTTAGTAGGTATACTTTATCTAGGAACAATTAATATCATAAAAATGAATTTTTCTGTCACACTAGCCTGTGTAGGACGCAGTATGAAAGGGTAGAGCCAGACTGAAAAATTCAATGCCATAGCCGGGATTTGAACCACGGATCTTCTGGTCTCGGTCCAGGCGCTCTAGCCATTGAGCTACTATGGCCAACGTACCGATATGACATTAAACTCTCCAACTGACTATTGTTTTTCGCGGTAAACCACTGGGAGATCTCATAAACACATGAGACAGCTACCCTAATGGCGACTTAATATACTGTAAGTACTTTAAGGCCCGGGCTTTATAGTTCGGACCACTATTAGGTACAATTAATAGAAATCAATTGTTCTTTACACTAGCCGTGTGTAGGACACACTTATAGCATATTAAGTCGCCATTAGGGTAGTTGTCTAATGTGTTTATGAGATCTTCTAGTGGTTTACCGGAAAAAACAAGAGTCAGTTGGAGAATTTAAAGTCATATCGGCACGTTCGCCATAGTAGATCAATGGTTAGACCAGAAGATCCGTGGTTCAAATCCTGGCTATGGCATTGAATTTTTCAGTCTGGCGCTACCCTTTCATAATTAATATCATCTTGAAGGTTCACCGGTATGTGCTATGGCGATAACTGGACACTTTGGGTTTCGCCCGAACCCAGATGGAGTAAGCAAGTCTTCTGGTATGACCAAATTTCTTGGAGTTCGACGTTACTTGATATTTAGACTTTCATGGTCGAAACTGGATGATTAAGCCACGTGTTCTGGTATCTTCAAGATTTAAGATCAAAGTATACTGGATGTTGAGGCGGTTCGGGCTCGGCTGTAGCCCGGTTGAGCTCTCCCTATGCTGAATACCTCATACTTAGATAGTGGTGATGGTGAGGGATTACAGATGGGGAGATTTTGTGACACGTCAGGGTTTTCTCAGGGTTGATCGGCTGAATGATTCTTGTAATTAATTGTTCAGGGCGTGGGTATGTCCTGACATGGTTTTGAGCCTGAGAAAAACTACCTGCGACTGTTTAACAATCAATTATTGACTCCTGTAACGTAAGCTGGACTCACCACCAAATGTAAGCCACCAACCGGTTGTTTCTCTGCGAAACACTGCGTAATTTAAGCGCGATGACTGGCTCGTACGTATGGCGCTGACTGGTGAATATGCCACTGTTTGACACATATACTGGGCGTTAATTCTGTCATATGCTGTTACGTCATGCGTTACTTAGATCACATAAAGATAACACGTAAGTTCCTTCGTACCGCGACTCTGAATTTCGTAGCACAGTGATAGTTCCTAATAGACAGTTATATAAAGTGAAGTTTACTACCTTTCACGGACTTCACTGTCATTGTCTTGTGTGCTGTTATCCCCTTTGCAGTGTTGTGTGTTACGTGCTGTTCTCTCCGGGTTCACTATCAGGGCGATGTGCAAAGAGGTTCGGCCATCTCTGAAATCTCCCCCACTATCGTTAGATTTCTAGTTTTGAAGAAATCACGTGTGTCTATTTCTAAGGCCGATTGCTTAATTTATATTTCTACGTGTTGCTAACATCGAAATTTTATATGAGCGCTTGTTCAAAATTTGGTTTAAATGTTCACTCAAACTTAATTTATTCTGAAGCACGCACGGTGCCGAACATTCAGGAGCGCGTATCAAATGTGTGTAGTGTTTAACGCCCGCTGTTACTACATACGGCACCGCAGGCGGTGACAATAAGTGCGAGGATCTACTCCCATCAGTCCTGGACCCGTAGGACCAGAACCCGGGCCTCTCGGTTTTTTTTTACCATAAGACAGTACCTATTTTTTAAACTGCCTCCCCCCCGCTGCACACGGCAGACAGGACGGAAGTGGATACGCCACTTACGCGCCAGTCCTTAATGGACCGGCTACCACATAACCTTGATAGGGCCGCGGTGATCTAGCACACCAGCTACTAGCTCTGCAGTCTAGTACCCGGGATTTATGAGGCAACCCTCTACCCCCTCTGGGCGGCCGTAGCCTGGCCGGAGGTACCCAATTTCCCGTGGGTATCGGGAACACACTGCCCCCTCGAGACCAACCCAATCCGAACAACTCCCAGAGGGAGGGGCTCGAATGTTCGGCCCGAGGTTCCTCTAGTAACGTCAGAGGTACCACGAGTGCTAAGGGTCCGCAGCGCCCGCACCACGGCAGCTGAAAGGGACGAATCTCCTCTCCTACGGTTCGCAGGCGGTGACAGTTTTAAGCCCAGAGGTTCCACCCCATTAGTCCTGAACCCGTAGGAACAGGACCCGGTCCTCTTGCTACCAGGGAGTTATCCGAGTTGTCCCAAAGGGCGCTCGGCGTCCTCCATGGGGCTTTTCATAGGGCAAGACCTTGATACCTAACAAGCCCTCCCATCTGGTCCTATGGACTCAAGACGGGATGGAAGTGGATACGCCACATACGCGCGCCAACACCAGAGGTGAGGACTACCGAAAACCTCGGTGGTGCCGCCTGGTGATCTAGCACACCTTCTACTAGCTTTGCAGGCTAGTACCCGGGAGAATTAATGGCTTCCCTCAACCCCGTCCGAAGACGTACCCGATTCCCACGGGTATCGGGAACACACTGCCCCCTCGAGTCCAACCCAATCCGAACAACGCAGGCGGTGACACTGATGATACATGAGATGAAGATGGAGCACCGGTGGAATGAGATGGCGGGGGAAACCGGAGATCCCGGAGAAAACCTGCCCCAGTGCCGTGTTGTCCACCACAAATATCACTTTGTGAGATCGAACCCAGGCCGCCTTGGTGAGAGTCAAGCGGTCTAATCACTGAGCCACGGCGCGGCCCAGAGCGCGTATCAGCCGGAGTTCAATTGTATGGAGCACGTTTGTGAATCTTAAAAGGAAATCGAAGGCGACAGTCCGACGTCGTACGTGGCTCGCGGGCAAGTTTTCCTCGAGTTAGCTTCGTTATGAACAAATGCAACTAACATATGTTCTGACCAGCACTTTACTGGGGCAGCTCACATTTTTGCTTCTCCGCTCATATTGGTTCTTAGTCCTTCAGACACTCCTTATTTTATATGTATATGCCCTATATGTTATAATGTCCTTAAGTATAATGATTATTTCTTTCCAGTATAAAATATTCTCGATTCATACCGATGCTAATCAAGCATATATGTTTGATATTATTATGACATATATGATTATTTTATTATTCTATGTTCGTGACCAAGGAGAACAGTTAAAATATTTGGGTTTTAATGTCCAAAACCAAATATAGAATGCAACTCTGCTACGTCTAAAATTTGTAGTAGTTTTAACATTACTGGAGTTTTAGAGTTTCAGGACCTAAATCAAATGGTGAATGCAAGTGTTTTTTGTAATCTACGTCCTCCAACGTTAAGTCATATCGGACGATGAATGCATTGGGTGAAATGATGCTCAAATGAGCCCGAGGTCCATGGAGCTTTGAGTTACCCGATATTCGTCTGGAAGGATAAGGGAAAGCCCTGGAACAAACCTTATCCAGGTAGCTCACCCTGACCGAGATTCCAACTCGGGACCTCTCCAACGTTAGGCAGACATGCTACTATCTACGCTAGCAAGTGTTTGGTATTTCCACGATTTGTACTTAGGGTTTCGTAGCCGAAACCAGAATCGAACTACATAATTGACTAACAATTCCTGGATATGGCATTAAACATCAGTGCAAAATCAGTAATTCTACAAGTGTAACACTAGCATGCAGTAATTACAGTGAATGCGTAGAAAAGCTACATATACTTTGATATGTGTTAACAGTTTGAAAAGTCAGAAGAGTATATTAAGTCTACAGGGTTCGCCTTATCGTATGAGGGGCCACTTACTAGGCGTACTTTCTATAGCTTGTTTAATTAGGTGTGCACATTAAAAGTTTCTCTAAATATTTCTGTAGGTAGAGAAACTGGTGCGGACTTTTGTACGTGTTTTAACTGTGGACATAAAATACTATACTGCTTATTTAATAAAAAAGTAGAGCAAGAAAATATCCTGTTGGAATTGCCTAGAATCTAATCATCCCTTGCTGTTGAATCTAGTATAAACTCATTTCAGAGGAAGTTACTAGCAGTGCAATACACAAGAAATATCAATTTGGTGTTAACTACTCTAACCTACTGATGATGCTCACATGGACAAAAAAGTAATATATAACTGACAAAAGCGGTGACATACATAAACTGTTCGACAAGAGCTTCACTTCCACAACTTTGGCATCTAATAGAGGAGCACGTACTCCTCAGGAGAGAGATGCTGCTTGTCAGAATACAGTTCCACTGCTACTGACAGCTCCTACTCTCAGCCCTTCGGATACCCTTTGACTAAGTGTGCCGTATTTGGACATCTGCATTGCGCATCAAGTGGGACGTCAATATTGTCAATCTGTCAACCACGAGCACAACGCTTACTTGAAACTTGTTAGGATGTTAGAATTGCAATTTAGCTCTCGGAAACTAAATTTTATTAGAATATTTTGGGATAAAATACTGATTTTTTGTTCTAATACAGAAAACGACGTAACGCCTTGAATGGACCAGGATTATTTGTTGATAGATTATTACTTCTTAATTACTAAGCTAAAAATACTATAAAATCTTCTTAAATCTACTGTTAATCTTTATTGAGATTCTGCAAGCAATACTCATTAAGATTATTATGAGTTTGCAAGTTATCAGGTTTGAATGCAATTTTATATGTCCCCAAACACTTTTCTCTATTCTAAATACCACTTGGCCTCTACTGGGTGAATAACAATAAATGTAAGCGGTTTAAAATAAATAAAGTATATTTCCATTACATTTTTAGATTTGACACAGTTTCCTATACGCATTCCTACACAATTAAGATATTCATGGTCTATTGTGTCTCTAGAGTCACAATGTGGATCTCGCAAGCTAGCTGCTTCAAAATAAACTGAAATAATTTATTTTGCATTTTCTTGTGAAGTTATTGAATTCCTTGCAATTTACTATGGAAATTTCTATACAGTCATAGTTTATGTGCTATACTGCATCTGGCATTGCCACTGTTTTCATAATAAACATGTTATTTGGAAAGAAAACAAATATTAAAACGGCAGTTGCATTTCCAAGAAAGGTTTACCAGAAACTTTGTTTTACGTAAATTTGTTATAAAGAAATCAATGATATAAAATGAGGATATTCTTTTTCTTTAAAGAACACACTTTACTTTCATTTCTATTTAATTTATTAATTAATATAATGATAAAATAGAAAAAGCTTTCTACATACGATTATACCTACAATTTCCTGTTATTAGTTAAGTACTGCTAGTTTTTATTCTTTTAATGAGGTTATTAGTTACTCAGTATTGCAATTGCAAATTTATGGAACTTTCACCATAGTAGTTGAAATATTTATCACTTATTTGTTCAGCACGATTATCATAGCATTAGACTGTCTTCCATGACCTTGTACACTCAGCTCTTAAAGACAATATTTACATACAGAAAAATGCCTCCTGAGAAATGCATCACATTATGACAGTTTGGAAAATTAACGTATGAATCATTTTTCATTAATTTCTGGAATACTTACTGTTATTTAAATCAGATGAAATTTTAGGAGACAAACCACTACTCAAAAAAAAGAAAGAAATAACACTCAAATTTCTAAAAATCCAACTATGTATTAAATATTAAAACCTAAAACCACAACTTTTTAGTTCTTTAGCTCTCATCAGATTTGAAAGAACATGCTGGTGGTCATCGCCTATGCATACCTATTAAATTCCCTGATTGGAATTAAATAGAAAGGTAAACGAGCAATTAGATATTTATTCATCTGCATTTGAGGATTTCTCTATAAACATTCTAAAGAGATGATTGTTTTTGTTCTTTTCTCTCCAAATATTCAGCATCAAACACGCTTAAAGGTGGACAGCTTTTCATTATATATATATATATATATATATATATATATATATATATATATATGTTTATATGTAAATCATTACTGCAATACAGTATCTAAGACCCAAGCTTATCGAAAACATTGCACCGGACTATTGGATTGATAAATAGAAGGTCAATAGTATGTTAGTATTACCACAGAGTTAGTACTATCAATATTAATATTATTAATAGTAATATTAATATTATGATAGTTCAAACGCAGAATGATCCGTGCAGTTTTGATTACTAGGTTTGAAGAAGTCCGGACTTACGAAGTAAGCCTCTAAGAAAGCTTTAGAAACATATTTTTTTTTGTTTATTTTGAGGCACCTTATATATTACAATGCATTAATAATAGAATGGTGATGAAAATGTTTCAGGTAGATTTATTTTTGTATTTTTTTCTTGTGAATATTTTTAGACCAATTTTGCTTTATGCCAATAGAGGTGGTCCATATTGGAACGGTCCTTAACACATCTCGTTTCTTAAAAGGCTTCCTATATAAATGTCTATTATGTGAACTAGAAATTTTTTATTTATATATTTGTATTTTATTTTACTTTCAACTGAAGCCCCAAAATCAGACTTATTTCATCATTTGTTCATCTTAAATAAGCTAAATTTAAGGCCTCGATGATTATTGGGTTATTAATATCTGAAGTTCCTAACACGCATAGCTGACAGCGGTCCTGATAAATTTAACATGGACATTCCATTTGTCTAGTTGTAGCAAGGAATTTGTAATACGGTTTTGCGGAATGTCATTAACACTATGTGAATTAGGAAAAAGGTATTCAGTAATTATTACATTCAGTGATTTTACTCAATGCAAGTAAAGGCAAATTTGTTTTAGACGATGAACACAGTGCTATCAAAACCTGATTTAAACTATATACACTAACTTTTATGCTTTTAAAATCTTCAAGTAAAGTTTATTAACAAGAAGAAACATCATTTGTATAAATGAAAAAAACAAAACGTCACAGGGCTGATCCTTGAATAATGCCCCGCTTTGTTAATTACTTCATATTTTATAGAGAAAATCCCTATGTCATCATCGAGGTAATATAATTTATATACATATATATGTATATATATGATATACAGGGTGTCCATAAATGAATATCGGGGTTTTAACGCTTTATAACATTAATTTTATTAAACTTACAGTAATGAAATATATGTCACATGAAAGAGCAACTCAAACAGTTTTATATACGAGCTTACAAGTGTTCTATGTGAGCACCATTTGTCACACGGCACACATCAAGTCTATAGCTGAGTTCTTCCCAGACGTTGAGCAGTGTGTCTTCAGTAATTGTTGCAACAGCTGCTTCAATCCTGTTTTGTAATTCATGGAGGTCAGCTGGTAATGGAGGTACATACACACGATCCTTGATGAAACCCCAAAGGTAGAAATCGCATGGCGTTAGGTCGGGTGAACGTGGAGGCCACGCATAGCAAGCTCTGTCATTGGGTCCCTTGCGGCCAATCCAGCGGTCGGGTAAAGTTACGTTCAACCATTCGCGTACTGCGTTGTGCCAGTGAGGTGGCGCGCCATCTTGCTGGAAAATGAAATTCTCTGGTTCATATTGTTCCAACTGAGGGAAGAGCCATTGCTCTAGTGTATCAAGGTAGGAAGTACCAGTTACAGTAGCTTCACCAAAAAAGAAAGGTCCGTAAACTTTCCGCCGGGATACAGCACAAAAAACATTGATTTTAGGGGAGTCTCGTTGCACTTGTACGACCTCATGAGGATTTTTTGAGCCCCATATCCGCGCATTATGAGTGTTAACATGTCCACTGAGGTGAAAGGTCGATTCATCACTGAAAACAACATGATCTAGAAAATCTTCATCGTCATTAAACAGCATTACGTTAGCGAAGTTGGCACGTAAACCATGGTCTGCAGGCTTTAGAGCCTGTAACAACTGTAAACGATAAGGACGTAGTTGCAATCGTTTCCTTAAAACTTTCCAAACAGTCGACTTAGCAATTTCTAATTCACGACCAGCCTTCCGAACTGATTTCTTTGGGCTACGAGTGAACGACTCTCTCACTCGCTCAACATCCTCTTCGCTAACTCTTGGTCGTCCCGTGCTCTTCCGTTTACAAAGGCAGCCTGTATCTTCAAACTGATGAAACCATCTACGGATGTTATTGTCACTTGGAGGATCACACCCGAACTTAATGCGGAACGCACGTTGCACAGTAACTACAGATTCGGTCTTTGCAAACTGCAAAACACAAAACGCTTTCTGCTCACTAGTCGCCATCTTTGCTACTACCGCTTTCTAGCGGATCGCGGCGTAAACATTTCACGCACATGCGCACTGGTGCCAACGAATAAAACTGTTTGAGTTGCTCTTTCATGTGACATATATTTCATTACTGTAAGTTTAATAAAATTAATGTTATAAAGCGTTAAAACCCCGATATTCATTTATGGACACCCGGTATAATAATTCATGTCATCAAGGTAATATGAACACAACTATGAAGTAAATTTCAGCTTTGTAAAACCACTTTATCTATAATAATTTGATCAGAAACCACAACAAGAGCCTTCGATAAGTCACAACATTTCTCTTTGTGTATTTTCGTTGCCTGATTTGGAATTCCTTAACTAAAACATAATTAATCTTTAAAGAGGGTAATGCTCCAGCGATTATGCGAGACGTTAAAAGTACTGAGTAGTTGAGGGAGGAATACTTTTTATTTAGCAGCTGCTTAGGAAATAAAGCATTTCCATAGGAATGAGTCACTAGGAAAAGGAAATGCACTTTCTTAGTAATTATGTAATTTAATTCGTTTCCATATAACATCCAATTGTTTTGATTATGTCAAAGAAATCGGCAGTCATACTGCATTTTAAACACACTAATTGAGTGCGGTGGTGCTTTATGTTCTGGTAGTTTGGTTTAGATGGTTTAGAGAATTAGACTCCACATTCTAAATAAACTTTCATGATTTAAATTTCCTCCTTTCAATATTCAAATATAGATATTTGTGGAGTAAGAGCTATTTATACATTTATAATGTGAGCTTTTGTTTTACTTTTATACTATTCTGGCAAACATATTTATAGTGCGGAGAAAAATACGGAAAATGAAAATAATTTGCTTAGGTGAACATTTTCCATGCCCACAACAAACAAAAAATCGAATGTTTCAGACTAGATCAGCATTACATATGTTTCACAATGACATTAGATATCTATAATAGCACTTCCTTTCACAGTATTCTTGTTTTGTACCAATTCAAACTTTTGATTTACGTGTTTTACATAATCGCATAAACTATTTAAGTACAGAGTTTCACTTAATTCAATGTATTCATAAATCATGTAGACTTGTAACGCAAAACAAAAATCTCATTGGTTATTAATACTGTGAGTTTGTGGGTTCGTGAAATAATAAAACGAGGTTACAAAACACAAAAACTACACTTTATTCTCCTCGAAATACACTGTTCAACATTACAAAAATTTCTAGAACCTCAAAACTGTTTATTTCTCCAACTCTACATTCAACTGTCTGTCGCTACCGGTAACGATTGGTTCCGAAATTTTCCGAATCTCCACCGGCATCGGCTTCGGCTTCGGCTTCGCGAGTCTACCGCCAGGGCGACACTGCTCCCTCCTCAAGGCTGGTCGTCCCGAACAGCGCCTTCGTAGCGGGCCAGGCGATCCAGGTGTACCCCCAACATCTTTCCTCAGGGCACCTTCTGGATGCGGTAGACCACGTCGTTAATCCTCTTCACCACACGGTACGGTCCTTGCCATGGCTGCTGAAGCTTCGGGCAGCGTCCCTTGGTCCGGGTCGGGCGGTACAACCAGACCAGGTCACCTTGCTGGAACCCTTGGCTGTTGGTTTGCCTGTCGTATCGGGTTTTCATGCGGTCGCTCGCCATCTGGATGTTCTGGCGAACCATCTCGTGCATGTCGTGGAGGTGGTCCACCAGGTTCTCCACATCCCTCAAGAGTGGCCCCAAGTCTGCGTCCGCCAGCTGCTCTCTCCTCAGGCCTGCGCTATCCCAGCCATCCGCAGGCACTGCCGTGACTACTCGAACTGCTGCGGCACGCTCCTTCCCCTCCCCTCTTGTGCATTGGCCGCACTCTTCTGGACAGGGCCTTCGGGACATAGCATCCGCGTTACCGTGACTCTTCCCTTTGCGATGTTCCGAGGTGAAGTCGTACTCCTGCTGCCTCTGGACCCAACGTGCTGTCTGGCCTTCCGGTTGCACCGTCACTATCACTTCGCTCCTCGCGGGGACAACCACGTCTTCGCTCAAGACGACCCTGCCAATTCCAAGGCGCTCTTCTGGTTGACGGAGTATAACCTCTTCTCCGTTGAGCCTGAGGACCTTCCTGCCGACGTCGACCGTCACCTCGTGGCTCCTGAGGGCAACCAGTCCCAGAATCACCTCCTCAGCCACCTTCGCGACGAACAACCACAGACTCACGGCACTCCGTTCCAAGTTCAGCTCCAGTAGAGTCTCCTTCTCCACAGGCATGGTGTCGCCCGATGCCGTCACAAGCTCGTATGGTCGGCTCGGCTTCCTCGTCGGCAAACCCTTCGCCACGTCAGGTCTGATGATGGTCACGGCCGCCCCGGTGTCCACCAGCACGCGGCACGGCTTTCCTCTTACCCAGCCGTCCGCGACGAGGTTGTCATCCATCCGCCGGCTGACGGCGCGGATTGTCACTCGAGGGGATGGTGGTAATGGCGCCGACGTGCCCCTCTCCACGACGGCCCTTACTCGTTTTCCCGCTGCTCTTCCTGGTGTGGGCAGTCTCTCCGCAGGTGTCCGGGCTGTCCACACCCCCAACACAGGCCACTAGGTGTTCGCCGGCGTCCCTCAGCTGGTCTTCTGTCTCCGGCGTAGCGGACACTCCTCGTTCTCGACGTCGGGATAGATGCTACCTTGGCCGCCTCCATCCTTAATGCCGCTGTCAGCGCCTCGTGGATGGTTTTATAATCGCCGAGCATTAGGCGCTGACGAATCTCCGTGTCCCGTACCCCGTCGACAAAGTTGTAGGCGGCTTCCCGGGATGCGAACTCCAGTGGCAGGTCAACCAAGGCCTTGCTAGCCAGCTGCTCGATCGCTAAGGCGAACTCCTGCAGCGTCTCCCCCGGCTGCTGCGACCTTGCCTTTAGCTGGCTGCGGTATGCTGCGGCTAAGCGGTGGTTCCCGAAGCGATTCTCCAGGGCCTCCCAGATGTCCTTGAACGCCCCCGTCGTCTGCACCGCGTTTAGGATTTCCGCGGCCCGTCCCTGGAGGCTGGCTATTAACTGTGTGGCCTCCTCCTCCGGTGACGATCTGTTGTGCTTGGCCACTGTGTCGAACTGGCGGCGGAAGACCTCGAATGTTGACGCGCCGTCATATTTCGGAGGTTTGACGCGCACCGATGTTGTGTCGCGTCCCGGTGCGTCAGCCTTCAAATCCTTCAGTCTCCTGCCGACGACGTCCTCCACCATGGCGTTCAGGGACTTGACGCTGCTGTCGGCCTTTTCCTCTAGGTCATTGAAGCGGTTCGCCAGGTCCTCGACGCGCTCGTCCACTTGGCCCATCCGCTTGCCCAGCTCCGTCACGTCCTCCCTCACGCCGGCCAACTGTTCCTCAAATTTGGCGGCGAGGACCTCGTTCGCCTCCTTCATTTCCGTGGCCAGACTGTCGTTCGCTGCCTTCATTTCTGTGGTCAATTCGGTCTTTATTTCTTTCAACTCTGCGGCCAGGTTGTTATTTGCCGCTTTTGTTTTTGTTATTAACTCGTTCATCTTCGCGGCCAAGTTGTTATTTGCCGCTTCCGACTTCGCTGTTAATTCGTCCATCTTCTGCAAAAGCATTTCCAATACCGATTCCATGGCCATAATGTTCGGTGATGTAGTTATCCCGCCTGCTGACACCAGTTGTGACTTTGTGGGTTCGTGAAATAATAAAACGAGGTTACGAAACACAAAAACTACACTTTATTCTCCTCGAAATACACTGTTCAACATTACAAAAATTTCTAGAACCTCAAAACTGTTTATTTATCCAACTGTACATTCAACTGTCTGTCGCTACCGGTAACGATTGGTTCCGAAGTTTCCGAATCTCCACCGGCTTCGGCTTCGGCTTCGCGAGTCTACCGCCAGGGCGACAATACTCTTACTGTGCAATAAATATATGTTTAGGAACTACCGATGTACAATTTAAATATTAAATCAAAGCTGCGGAATTTTCCAGTTGCCAGGTTTTACTTATCAGTATTGAAGTCCCATTCTTAAACAATGCACACGTTTTTTTCGTAAGTAAATATTCTCTCTGTTTTCTTTTTAACTTAAACTAGAAGCACTCAGATTTTTAGATTTTAGCACTCAGATTTGCATATTATTTTAGTTGCTGATTTTTTGCTAATAACGCATTGTGTAATTTCAGGTTTTAGACAACCATCTTCATTTGGAAAGCTATTAGAACTTATGAATTTAGTGATTCAAAATTAATATCTGTACACATTACTGGACACAAAGTTTGGCGAAATGTTTATTAAATAATGAAGATATTGTTAATAACGGTAATATGTGGATATTATGTTCTCCTTGGCGTAGGTTGAAAGAAATATACTAGAGTAAACATATTTTTAAAAAGAAAGAAACTAGATATTTTGAATAAAATTTAAACTTTAAAAGCCGTATTTGGCGATGCTTGTGAATATCAATTCTTTTGACTGTTAATATGGACTTCTCACTAGTCAGTTAAATATTAACTATATAGTACTATTCTTATGAACTTATTCCAGCATGGAATTGCCAGTTCCAGTTACCGGTAAACCAGCTTCATGGAGTAGGTCTAGTTTGATAACCTGGCCCGTTAAACAGTTCAGATGAAACTGCTGAGGAAGGATCATCATCTAGCAAAGAATTGTGATGTGAATAAACTTGTATAAGAAAAACAGAGATTCATGATCCAGACGATACACGGTTAATTATGGAATTTATTTCATATTAGAGTTGAATTTTGAGTGCACTTATGGTTTTAAATATATTTTGGTAATATTGTATGCAAATAGAATAATTTGTAGTGCTGTTGTAGCAGTATGTGGTCACATAAATATTATTTCATTAATACCTGAAGATTAACGGTAAGTGTTATAGAATTAAAAACTTAAAAAGGGAGATGTAAGGTGTTAATTCTCCTAAAATTAATTAATTCTGGTGTTATCAAAAGCCTTACCTGTATAATATTCCAGTAAGGTACCACTTTGGCAATGCTTTCAGTAACATCTGAACAAGCCGTGCCCAACAGCATCACCATTCTTGTCGTCTTCTGCGTATAAAGCGCATGGAAAAAGGTGTCCACTCCAACTCCGGGATCACACTAAAAGAAGGAAAAAAATGTATTAACATTTTATCGTGAGAACTGATTTGTTGTGATAAAAGAATAAACGATATACGAAATAAAATTTATACATATACGCTGTAAATAGCGCTGACCTCTAGTTTTGTTTCTTTTCTTCTTTCGGTCATGATATATACAATCTGTACCAAATTTTCAAAAGGTGAATTTGAGTTAACCATTTTTGTTTAGAATGGTAACGTATCTCTGCATCTTCTACAAGAGTTCATATTGTAACCAACGTCAATAATATAACACTTATAGGGCATATGGCAACAGCACCACAATGTGAAAAGACAAGCCTATATTTGAACAGCTACATTTTGCAACAGCAGATGCTCGGATCTCTGTTCTTTGCTACCCGTTATTTGACTCCTGCTTTCTTTTATCTGTGTGAATAGATGGTTGCTATAATCGTAAGAAACCTCATACAGAATCACTAGACATGAGTAATTCTTAGTTATATTTACGAAAACATGTAATAATTGAAAGGTAATTATCTAAGGGCTGCTTCAGGTAGCTAAAATAAAGAGATGAAGACAAAACCGTTGGATAATCTGAGCCGGTTTTGCACGAGATGAAAAAAGAAGTTTATTAATCAAAGAATGGTTTTCTTAAACAGTTCTAAATTACGTCAGGTGTATATTTTTATATAGTAAGTTTCTGTATTTCTTTTAAACCTCACCTTTTATGCAAAATCATTTAGAAAGAAGAGGAATTTAAAAGCTTCTCCCAGAAATTTTGGGATGTATATTTTATTTGCCCAGAAATCTATGAAGTATATGGTATTTCATTTAATATCACTAGAGAAATTTTTGAGAATGTGAAAAATAAGAAAATTTTTTTTCTATAAAAAGTTTTTTTTGTGAGGAGATTCTATTTATGTAGTTTGAAATATTCCTTTCGTATTCTTGGAAACCACTGATTGAACTTGAATTACCGAATTGGGTAGTTTGGTTTTGAATTATGCTGTTCTCTGATACACACATACACACAGGTTCAGATGCACACAAACACTGGCCCTTTTCTAAAACTCCTCTCTTTGTGCATTCAGGAAGCCTGTAACAGTTGATTTGGATTTAGCCTCGAAAGCAAAAATCAATGATCATTATTTGTTTTATAACGTTTAAAAATATTTAAAGTTTTATGTTATGATTAAATGTGATTAAATTAATGTTGTGTGTATGTTTAAAATTTAAAGTTTAAAGGATGTTTTAAAAGCTATAATGTTTAAATTAAGTTTAGAAAATGAAATTGTAAACATAAATAAGTCATTTATACAGGTTGATACTAATGACGTAGATATAAAGAAACGCATGGTTGCTATGGGGAAAAAAACAACAATCTAGAACGATATGAACAGTAAAAAGTTTGATCGTCAAATAAGCTGGACGCTTAGGGATTGCTACTAGTAACTTGAGAAAATGAGTAAACTGGAGATTTTAATCTCATTTATGCTATATCACCTTACGTTAACTGATCGAGAGTTAAATTTAATGAGTTGAAAAAGTAAACATGTACTTTATTTAATTTTGGTGAATCATTTTGACGAAGGGAAAGACATTGGTCTGAGACGATGCCTTGAAATAATAATCTTCATGTTCAGACTAGGACATCATCGGCCAAATCAATTTATAACACAATTAATATACCTAAATTGAATACAAACTTGCGACGCTTAATAGGTTTCAATACGAAATTGATAAAACTTTTTAAAAAAAATCACCGCAACTTGGCGATCGAAAAAATAAACTGTATAAGAAAAATACTTCAAGCCTCAAAACAAGAATATCTTTGTAATCTCCGAATCAATTATTTTTCGACAGAATGACAATACTTTCTCTACTTTCTAAAGGTGAAAGTCGGAAAGGCAGCAATTATAATGCGGATTGTATTTATACTAAATACCAGGTTTGTTCAGACTATCCAATATTCCAGCAGCCTCGAGTAGCCCATTAGGACAAGTTTTTGGTAGGTGCAACGGTTGTAACTACTATATTAGATTTTCTTGTGAACTAAGAACAAATACAAAATAAAATATATTTGCTGTTATGTAAATTCCCGACGTCTTTCAAATATTGGCCTCACGTTTCAGATTTGTTGAAACACGTCTTTCTTATCGAAATTAGTAGAGGAGAGGAGGGCTGGCAATTGCTTATGGAAACCTAGAGAATGGAGTAAATGTGAAAGTCGTGTCAAACGCTGCAACTGGCCATCAAGTCAGGATTCCCTCCAATTTTCTCAGAGGCTATCACTTAGCTACACGATAGCTCCCACTGTCAACATTTGGGTTGCATCTTGCCGACACTGCGAAACGTATCCATCATATTCTTATACTATTATTACCACGGTCTCCATTCTGATTGTTTTTACATAACTAGTAAACCATGACAAGCATAAAAGAGATCTTAACTGCGCAAAATTGTGGGTCTTGTCAAAGCATCGAATTTATTTCAAATCATTTTTCTGGGTTAACCATTTCCGAAATGTGCATTTGCATTCAATTAAAATTTAAAATTCTGTGACTTTGTGGGTTAGTAGAATTAAAAGTCCAATTTGCCGAAATTCCAAATTTTCTTTATTTGTGTAGAAACACACTTCGTAGCAGCAGAATTACATCACATATCACAATCTACAACGCCAAGGTCGATGACAATAACAAACAGCTTACTCTTGCTACATGTCTTTACAGCTGTTTACTACTCACGACTCCCGCGACTGTTTTACAACTCTCCACTGGCGTGTCACAATCTCTTATATATCTCATTTATAAATTCGAGAGATTTCTCGAGCAAATACGAAAAACAACTATTCTCTGTCAATCGAGATACCATTAGAACCTTCCTTACCTGGACCGGCAAGTCAATTATCTCAAGCGCGCCCGCCTCGGTAGCGTAAATGGTAACATGTCTGCCTCACGTTCAAGAGGTCTCGAGTTCGAATCTCGATCAGGGTGAGCTACCTGGATAAGGTTTTTCCGGGGGTTTTCCTTATCCTGATAGACGAATGTCGGGTAACTCTAAGGCTCCATGGACCCCGGACGCATTGAGCATCATTTCACCCATTTCATTCAACGTCCGATATGACTAAATGTTGGAGGATGATAATTACAAAAAAAGAACCTCAAGCACTATGATAAACTGCTTATCCAAGCATTGTCCGCCTGTTATCTTTATCTGCAGGCTCTTTGTTTACTCAAGACGCGCTTATCTCCCAGCACCGAAATTTCTGTGCTTTTCGCCGCGACACTGCTCCCTCCTCAAGGCTGGTCGTCCCGAACAGCACCATAGTAACGGGCCAGACGATCCAAGTGTACCACCATCTTCCCTGGGGGTACCTTCTGGATGCGGTAGACCACGTCGCTAATCCTCTTCACCACCCGGTACGGTCCTTGCCATGGTTGCTGGAGCTTCGGGCATCGTCCCTTGGTCCGGGTAGGGTGGTACAACCAGACTAGGTCACTCTGCTGGAACCCTTGGCTGTTGGCTTTCCTGTCGTATCGGGTCTTCATGCGGTCGCTCGTTTTCTGGATGTTCTGACGAACCACCTCATGCATGTCATGGAGATGGTTCTCCACATACTCGGTTGCTGGCTGTTTTGCGTCCGTGGGGCTTCCAAAAGCCAGATCACAGGGGAGACGTAGCTCTCGGCTCAACAGTAAGCTGGCTAGCATCATTCCAGTGGTGTCGTGTGTTGACGAGCGTTATTCCAGCAAGAACAGTTGCATCTTGACGTTCCAGTCCCGTTGATGGCTCGCTACGACCTTGCTCAGGTGCTCTTCTAACGTCTTGATGTATCTCTCCACCATGCCGTCCGACTGGAGATGTAGGGTTGTTGTCCGGGTCTTGATCACCCCAAGTCGTTCTAGTGCCTCCTTCATCCGGTTGGATTCAAAATTGGTGCCCTGGTCGCTGTACAGTTCTAACGGCACCCCAAATCGGCAGAATACTTGCTCCACAAGGCAGTCTGATACTGTCTTTGCCTCCTTGTTCGGGATTTCAAACACCTCCGGCCACTTGGTGAAGTAGTCCACGACCACCATCAGGTACTTGTTGCCTCGGTCGGACACTGGGAATGGTCCAGCTATGTCGACGGTGATCCACTTGAATGGTGCTCCGACGTTGTACTACTGCATGCGACCCCGGCTCCTTATCTGGGGGCCGCGACTCGCCGCGCACACGTGATATTGACGGCACCACCTCTCAGCATCTGTTGGGAGCCTCAGCCAGTAGTAGCGCTGCCAAAGTTTGACAATCGTCCGGTTTGCTCCAGGTTTGCTGAAGTACCGGCGTGCACTTCCTCCAAGACTTCCGGGACCTTACTTCGGGGAAGTATCCACTGTTCCCTTTGCGGCTTCCCATCGGTTGATTCCCATGGGATACGTCCCCTTCAGCTGCCGTGGTGCGGGCGCTGCGGACCCTTAGCACTTTTGGTTGAGGCGGTTCTGCCCGTTTGAACCTGATTGAGTGGTCCCCCGTTCACTCAGCACCGCATAAGTAGCTGGATGGCGGTTTGGAATAAAGGACTGAGGGTACTTGTAGGAAAAGATGTTTTATTCAATGTAGCTCATCATGAATCCCTTATCAGTGATTTCAGGGGTGGGTAACGTAGGTCCTGATTATAGTTGGAGTGAACAGAAACACCTTGTCTGGTAGAGATGCAGATTTATTGTCCTTTGTATGTTGCGTGCTCGCCACGGTCTGCGTCATCTGTAGTATGCAGTTTGCTACGCCGTCTTGCGTCTTGTTGTCTTATATTGCACCTGTCCTTACATGCGCGTCACTTATATCCCTATGCCTTTAAGCCCCTAAGCTTTGTATGTCCATCACACGTGCCACCCTGCCAGCGGGGGTTATGCGTCTATCACGTGTACCGTTACGCCAACGAATGTTATACGTGTATTACGCGTGCCGTTCTGACAACGAGTGTTTCTTCACGAAAACGGCCTACTTCAGTCATGTTACTATTTTCCCCCACTTACTCTAATTTTGGAACTTTGCGAAGATCATGTGGCTAATAATTTCTCTCTGATAGGTTATACAAAATTCGCGTGGGTTGGTTCATCGTACTCATCACTTATGCTAAGGCTCGCACGATAAGCGTCTGTTCAAATCTGTATCTTCATTCTGAAGGTCACGTCTGTTTTCGTTTCTAAAGATTTTGAGCGCAAGTGAACTCCGCCAAAACGTCGCCATTCATAGACTCGGGCACTATTGAAAAAAAGTGGTTCTGCCAACCAGAAGGTGAATGCCCCGTCTACATAGAGTTTCGAAATAACAAATGTCCTATACACTCTGTTTGTCTCCCATTTACTATTATTGTATTTTTATTACTTATTTATTGTTTGTGATTACTAAAATCATGTGTATCTAATTTATATTGTTTTATGTCTCCTGTCGGTAGTTTTGTCTGATAAGGCCAGTTTCATGATACCTCTGACGTCACTAAAGGAAGCTCGAGCCGAACTACCGAGCCCCTCCCGTAGGGGAGTTGTTCGGATTGGGTTGGACTCGAGGGGGCAGTGTGTTCCCGAAACCCACGGGGAATTGGGTACCTCCGGCCAGGCTACGGCCGCCCGGAGGGGGTAGAGGGTTGCCTAAGAGGTCCTGGATGCTAGCCTACAGAGCTAGTAGAAGGTGTGCTAGATCACCAGGCGGCCCCACCGAGGTTTATGGTAGTCTTCCCTGCGGGGTTGACGCGCGTAAGTGGCGTATCCACTTCCATCCCGTCTTGACGTTGTGCTCAGCGGGGGGGGGGGGCTTTTTAAGAAATCAGGTATTGACCTATGGAAAGAGCCCCGGAGTATCCATCGCTCTCGGGTAGAAGTAGGCCCGGGTCCTTGATCCTACGGGTCCAGGACTAATGGAAGTAGAACCTCGGCACTTAACTCAGAACAGCACGCCCTCTCTTGTCTTCAGTGAGTCCCATTGGGCCCAGTACGACTTGTAGGTGGCACTCCTTGGTGCGATGCCCTCCCAGGTTGGTCTTGTACCTGCCTCCACTTCTCTCAAGAGTGGCCCCAAATCTGCGTCTGCCAGCTGCTGCCTCCTCACGCCTGCGCTATCCCAGCCTTCCGCAGGCATAGCCGTAACCACACTGACAGTTGAGTTGAGTGCAAGGTATCTACTTCCATTAGTCCTGGACCCGTAGGACCAAGGACCAGGGCCTCCTTCACCAGGGAGTAGCCGAGCTGTCCCAAAGGGCGCCCGGCCCAAAGGACAAACGTCTCACTCTGCAGCAGGACAATGACATTAGGCATCCAGCTTTACTCTGTAGAGCATACGTTGAACGATTGGAGGAAATACAAGACTTCAAGATCATGCTTTAACCCATTCAAACTCCTGAACGCAATCCTGTAGAACAACTTGGAATCATGTCAAAGAGGTGAGACAAACAAACCACTTATGTAAATGTATTGTGGAGTGATGTGCAAAACCTGTGATGGGATATTGCTGAAGATACACTGGCGCATTTAATAGAAAGGATGCCCAGAGATTGAAAAGCCGCAATTAAAACACGGGGAAGTTACTTTGAGGAAAGCAAAATGTAACATGTATTGCTGATTTTCATTAAATATACTGCTGTGACTACATATGATGTCTCTTATATACAATTGTTTCAAGAAACCCTAAAAGTGAGAGGTGTTCAAAAGATTTTGAGCAGTAGTGTGTACTTATCTCAAAAGGAAAGTCATTATTCTTTTTCTTTTTCCTTCTGGCCATGCTAAGATAATAGAACTTCAAAGCCATCTCATAACGATCCGCTCTTAATATCTATTGCCCTGTTTCCGTTGAATATACATGGAAACCTGTATTAAAGCATTTATACAAATATTAATCTCTTTGAGCGGAAGTAGTTGAAACCTTTGTTGAAATTGGACAGAGAAGGTTTTATAATACAACACTTCTTTTTCTACTTACTCCTTATATATAGTTGCTGGTGCATAGTAATGTTAAAATTACAATGCGTTTGATATTTGCATTACAATAGCCGCTTTTGGGCAGGATTGGAGCAGTGACTGAAAAAGAAAGAAAAAGGATAGGGGATAAGGAAAAGCTGATGTACACATTTCAGTGGAGCACAAAGGTTGATTGGAAATGGCTCACTCACGAAAGCCTTTTGCAAGAGTTGGAAAGATAAAGTGGATGGGCAAAAACTTGAAAAGATCCTAGTTCAAATTGCAGACCCGTGGTTTGCAGTGTCCCCTAACAAACTAAACAGACTACAGTAGTCGTTATTCTGAAGCACATCATAGGACTCCAGGGTTCCCTATCGCTAGAAAGTACTTCATTGGAACAGTAATGATAAATAATTCATTACATCGGAAATGTCTTTTAAGGCTCACTGAATTCTAAAAAGAACATGAAAATGGCGACTTGAGGTTTTGTAGAAGTAAAATACTAAACACTGTAAAACTATGTTGTTTAACGAGTCTTTCTTTGGCCATTCGTGAAGGTTTAAAGGAATAAATGTTAGATCAATTTTCTGTCATTGGATTCAGGGACCTTAATTAACCGGAAGAAAAGAAAGCAGTTTCTTGCATTAATTCATAGTAATATAAAGCTTTTTATTTTTATTAAAACAAGCTTGTGGAAAATTTAGCGAAACAATTACTATAGCCATCTCCAAACAAATTGTGACGTGAAAAATTCTAACTAGTGAATGCCCGATTTCACCAACAGATATTAAAATCGACGTTAACAAATATGACGTAGCAATTGTCACAGTGCCAACAAATCTGTTAAATTTCTTGCATTTCATCGACCTGTTCTCTGAAAATGTTAACAGATGCCTGTTAACGCCAAGAAACTTGTAAATATGACAGCTATAGAAGGCTATGGATGAGTCGTATTATTTTCTGAACGCGCTGCGATGCGCTTTTGTTTTCAATGTCGTCTGCACACAGCTGAAAAATGGCGGATGAACAAAATCGTAACCAAAAGTCGTGAGACAAATTTCTTATCGATGGAGAAGGAATTGTTAATTGAATTGGTAACGAAGTGTAAGGATATCGTGGAAAATAAGAGGACGGATGCGGTGAATGTAAAACAGAAAGATATTATGTGGGAAAATATTGGAAACGAATTTAATTCAAATGCAAGTGTCACTACTACAAGCACCAAACAACGTCAGTATTGCGTAAATTTAAAACGGGGTGCTAAGGCCAAGTGACTTGAACGTTTCAAGACGGGAGGGAGGCAGTGTATTAGCCAATTAATTTAGTGAATTATAAAATAGTAAAGTTAATAATACTTGAAGCAAAGGCGAAATTGGCATATTCCCTTCGATGCATGTTCTAACCTCTCTTGCACTTCCGCAGTAACCTTCATAGCAACTTGTTTCGACAGTCTATACCTCAGTAGAAAATTTTCTTCTGATAGCTCCTCAGAATTATTTCAGCTCATAGGCAGTACTCTATCTATTACGAAGACCATTTAGACGGTCTTAAATATAGCAAATTGACATCAACAGCTATGTTCACGCCCGCCATCTTGACTATTTACAATTGTTAAGGACTTAACTACAGAAATTTGGCGTGTTAGTTTAACAAGAGATTTAACACGAGCGTTAAGCTAACACTTGAGGGTGAAATACAATTTTTATTTTAACTATTGCTAAAGTCGTGTTTGGTCTTAACATCTATTGGCGAAATCGGGCATAAGGTTTGTAAATATTGTCTTGGACCTCAAGCCTGTCCCCTTCCATTACGCACCGAAAACAATTCATTAATGCCAGGGTGTCAGGTGTATTGGAAGCATAAAAGAGTAAATGACTCGTTTCTTAGTTTTTAATTTGAAAACTCAGGATGCCAATTTTGTTTGGCAATACCTACATATAGGAGATACTGTTTCAGGTACTTCTCTGGATCCGCAACAGATACTATGGACTATTTCTCCTTGATACACTCTCGATATTATATCACTTAGCGGAAGCAGGATATCTCTTGCTTGTTAACCTTGTAGTTAACTCACGTTACGCTTATTATAGTTTTGAACAGATGATCTGACCGGTATCAGACGATATTGTAAATATTTCCATTGGAAGGTTTGTTTTGACTGATTACTTTTCTAGATAAAGGATTCTACATATTTTGGTACTTAGAATAGCATTACTGGAATTGCTTGTGCCTTACAGGAAGTGTAAGCAGTATGAAACATTTATGAGAAAAAAGTGCTATATATGTGATGTTCTAATTCGATGTTTCCCTTCAATGTCTTATTAAAGAAGATATAAATTATAGAGACTAGATTATTAGAAATGTAAGCACAAAAGTCAACATTTGTATGCGATTTATGCATAGAATGATGTTAAACGTTGTAAAATTAAAACCAATCTTATTTTGTTGCCTTTCCATGTCAACATTATTGCTTTCATATCAGATTGTCACCACACATCTTTATTGTACCAAATGTGATAAATTTGTTATTTTTCAGTAGCAGCTTTGACAACTGAAATTGAGAATAAAATTAACAATTAAGTCCAGATTACCCTATTCAGATTATCGAGAATATTCCCTGATTACGCATAAACTTAGGAGCAACATTCTGTTTTGTCTATATCAGGCTTTGTTCAAGTTTTCATATCTGAAGCACAAAGAGCTTGAACGCCGGAAAACGGCCAGGAAGCCAATGCCACTATTAGCTCGTAAATATAAGCAGCTGACAAGTTTGTGCCTAGAATAGTGCGGCAAACCCGCACAACAGTGTTAAATTGATTGGGTTCTAATTGGAGCTAAGAGTTCTCTTATCCTAAGGTGAATGGTTGTAGGAAATGGATTTTGGTGGTTGTTGGCCACTCAGTCGTAATAATAACACTTTGTTTGTTGCAGAATTATTTGGTTTAATTCTTACTAAGTTTGCCTAGGACTTGGATCGGTGACCCCCTGTTAGTAAAATTCCTAACATAAATTCAATTTTACTTGAAACACTGGATTACTTGTTTAAAGTTACTTCCGCGCGGTTTCTATTTCTTCTTTACACGGCGACTACTTTATTCTAATAAACTTCTAATGCTGCTTCCACTTACGCTGGTTGCGCTATTCTTAACCTCCTCACATTTCGGACTTATAAATCTTCGCTTCTCTTCTTAACGCGCAGGAACACGTCCTTCCTGTCGTAGTATCACCTCTTAAGTAAGTTTTTCTTACTTCACGATTCAGTTCGAACCTTATTCTGATCCCCTCTCTAACTTTATCACATGACCAAACTAGCTCACCCTTCTCAAATGTTACATTATTATTGGTTTCTCATTTATTTCGATTTTCGCATTGGTTTGCAAAACGCATTTAACTCATTGACGTTCAGCCCACCCTGAGTTGGGGAACGCCTACCCTGAGTTATTTGTAACGATATACATCGTTATCAAATCGGCGAAGTAAATCCCTTATCGTTCATGCTCAACTGCATTTTGAAGGCCCCTTTGTCCCGACGCATTCCTCGCTGGAAATGTTCTATAGTTCTCAGACATTGAACGTTTACTAGCACAAAGAAGATAACGGTCCTTACTTCCTGTCTCTCCGACGTGTACAGATTTTTACAAGAATATTCTCTCTTCCTTGCCTGGATACTGGTATATATGCTATATTAAAGTATATTCTTCCCTTCTTATTCTTTAAGTCAAGTGCTATTTTAATCATTACTCTATCCATTCTAATTTCAAATATTATTATAACAAGATTTTTATATTAGTTTAGCAAAGCATTTTTTTAAAATTTATCTTCTTCTTTAAGTGTCTGATTTCGATTAATTTGCCGTCTCCTAATCCCTGTAACCCTGATACTGCGGTTACAATAGTAGTAAGTAATCTAAAGAAATATTTTATGTTTAAGTACATATAAGCTATCTCAAGCACAATTAATCATCGATGGCATATTAAGATAGGAATGATAAACTCACAGAACGAGGCTCACATATCCTAACCTTTAATATCCGTAAAATCCTGAGAAACTTATTCCACTCTATTTTAATGTGGATGACAATGAGTCCTGCGCTAAGTAATAAAAAATTCAGTATATCAGTCTACATGATCTGTGTGCTTACGTTGAATTTAAATAATGGCACACAAGGTAATATTGTACAAAACTCTTTTCTGCAAACTTCTATACATTGACGTAAATTAAAGTGCAGTAAAGAAAGGAAAGTAGTAAAGAAAGTAAAGTAAGTAAAGAAGAGTGTACATATAAAAAGAAAATGAAATATGTAGTGTATAACGCCTGATTTTGCTACATACGGCACCGCAGCCGGTGACACTGATGATACATGAGATGAAGATGGAGCACCGATGGAATGAAATGGTGGGGGAAACCGGAGATCCGGCAGAAAAACCGCCCCAAGCGCCGTGTTGTCCACCACAAATCTCAATTTGCGGTCGCCTGGGATCGAACCTTGGTGATTATGTATATTTAAATATATATAATATACATATATTGTCGCGGCAACGCACTTAAAATATTCGCGCGGAGAGTAAACGCGGCTCGTTTACAAAAAGGAACTGATAAAGATAACAGTCGGGCAATGTATCACTGAGACAAGACTTACCGACACAGATAAGTGAGGTAAATGGAAATTTCTAGTGACTTCTTCACTGATAGAGATTATTCGGTTTCCTGTTTGTTTTAGAAATATCTAGAATTTGTGAAAGAGATATATAAGAGATTGTGACACGCCAGTGGACAGTTGTAAAACGAGAGTCGAAGCAGTAAGCAGCTGTAGGGTGTTGTTGTAACGAGAGCTGATCAGAACATTGTATGTGACGTAATGTTGTTACGTAAGAATTGAACAGTGCATTTCTACGGAAAAAAGAACATTTGGAATATCTGCAACTCGGACTTTTAATTCGATGAACCCACAATATTTGTGGGCTGATGAAACGAAGCGGCTAGCCGACCGGATTTAGCCTCCGGACCATAATTTGGTGGACCCTCGTTTTACTTTAAAATCTAGTTCTGGAGCGTCAAATGTTGCTCTTCATTTGGTTTCAGATTAGTAGGGGACGAACCGAGCGAGATGGTTCATTCGATTTCGTATGTGGACCACATCCGGGAGGTCCGGGTTTGAATCCTGTGGGCCACCTACCTGACTCATGGGTTTTCGGGGGTTTTCTCGGGTCGCCAAGCGAATGCTGGGTAAGTTACTTATATCTCCCGAACTTTCTATCCCTCCATTTCATCTCAATTATCATTTCACATCTTCTCTCATCTCGTGGCCTATTTCAAGGGTGTTGGCAGGTGTCTCGGCCTTGCATGGCAAAATGATAAGCCCGGGTTAAAACTTCCTCCTTCGGTAGGACTGTCTCCGGTCTCCGAACCCGATCTGGTGGGGCCGTTTCCGGACCACTATAGGATGCCAGTTGTTCTGGTCTGCCAGGAAGTTTCCAACTGGTAAAGTGTAGGGAACCTGTTCTCTGCACTGTCCTGGCTCCTTGCGAAGGCCGCCCTCTGTTTCCTGTCACCTTATCCTTCCTTCCGGGGATGTCCTACTGGTTGACATAGGTACAATAGACCAAGTATGTCCCCGTGCCGAATCCCCTATGTAGTCCAGCCCAGTTCGGTTGAGCACGAGATACTATTATGCTCTTTCAACCGCTTCGCTCTTCTTCTTATTTGTGTATGTTAGTTAAGTTGTGAAGTAGCTAACATTTTTATTTCCATGTTTTTAAACAAAATGAGTGTTTTATGCATTACTTTCTATATAGCATAATGTTGTACAAGTGCTCCCTAATGAAATAGGAAAGTTATAAAGCAAGAATGGTTCTAAATCTTGCAACACGTGTACTTTTAATTTTTATGTTTAATGCAAGGCAGTCAAATGTACTTTAAATGTTTTTCATTTTATCAAAACGGGTTTAATACCTTCGATTATAGTACCATGCGTATGAGATATTTTCGGTACTAACAAAATCCTCATTTTGAATGTTCTATGAAGTTTGCACACTCCTCTTCTTTCGAAATAAAAACTTTCATTGCTATCTTGTAACTTCGAAAAAAAAAAAGTTCTCTACGCAAAAAATTAATCTCTTCATAAATCATAATTTATTTGTAATTTGAGTTTTCTAATGCCTACTTCATCAGTTTCTGAGTTGCTTCATTATTCATTTGCCTCGTGAAGTAGTGAAGGTTGCGTAACATGACTAGCATTTTAAAAGATTTGACTATCACTTTTCTGTACCTATAACATAAGCAAATACTGTTTTAACATAAAACGGAACAAGTTTTTCTAATAACAATTTGTTTAATACATGCAAAAGTAAAACGATAGAGGCTAACAAGTTATGTTAATATACCGCTTTCTACTTTTCTTGTCTTCATTCCTAAATGGAATAACTTTAAGCAGCAGTATTTGAAAGGTGTGTTATCTTAGCGAAACAGTGTATATATTTATTATAAAATGCATAATTCTAAAATGTTGACAGGGAAAAGTATAAAAGCCCATAAAGGAGTAGAACGAATTTATGAACCTTTGGACTGACGGGCCAAAATACTTCCTCAAAGAAACTCATTCTAGTTTCATTATACGTAAAATACCGTTCTAAAAATGAATATGTACTTCTTTCAAAACTAAGAAAAGGCATAAGGTCAAATAAATGTTATAACAATTAACCAGAACACAGAATAATTTGTTTTACGTGAGTGTGGTTAAAATATCTATCGGAAAATTATCAGCAATATAACTGAAACTACTCAGTTAATAAGAATAATATAAAAGAATTAACTTTATGATTTATCAAAACATCTGTTTTTTGAAATATAACATTTTTTTATATATCTGAAATGTAGTACACTGCGAATTAATATTACATGGATCAACATAGTTTCTGTTGCTTTAGTGTGTTTAAGTTTTCAAATAAGCTCTAAACAGCATGTATATAAGGTGTACAGACTTCAATTACAGTACTTCAAATGTGAGAGTAGTTAAAGAAGAAAACAACTATTTTGTGGTGGTAAGGATGTATGAGTTTCTGCTAAGTGACCTATAAATTTTATTCAATTTTTGAGGCTGTTTAGAGGACATTAAAATAGTATAGTAGTAATTTGTTTTACCATAAGAGAGAAAGTCTTGTCTTATCATAGACCAGCAACAGCCAATTAGGCGCTCAGTGACATCAACAAACAGGTTTCCAGTTTATTCCTGATTCTTGGTTTAAAAGCCGGTGAGAAGTATAGGGTAGGTGAGACAAAGGCAAAAGTGAAGTTTATTTTGACGAAAATTGTTGGACATGAGTGTGAACACAGAGATATTTTTTATTATTCCTTTACTTATTTATTTATTACCAATCGTTTATTTACTTTTGATTTAGGGAGTCCCAAAGTATATATTAGTAAAACACGTATCAAATTATTTTGGAAAGATAACAATATTTAATCCACTTACACATAGAAAGAATGGATAAATTCACTCTACATATTTCATACTTTTGAACGACAAATAAAAAACTTTAAGCGAATCCATAATTACTAGGTAAGCTTTCTCTGAATTTCAAAAAGCCAGCGCTGAAATACCTATATTCAATCCGCACATTTCCAAAATGAAAGGACTCGAGAAATCCATAAGCTGTCTCTAGCATATGTTTTGACTGAACCACCTGTTTCGAAATGCTTAGGTACTATGGAAAATTTACCCATCGAAGCTACCTTAAACGCACCGTCAAAATGCTGTCCATGTCTGATTGCGGGTCTAAAACACACTCACACGCACACGCACACACACACACACACACACACCCCACACACACACCTTTTATGTCAGCAAATATAATAAAATAAACTGTTGCACATATTTGCAGTAAAGAGAGATTGAAGTTTCTTTTACAGCACATAATGTGAAATGGATTTCTTTGATTCTGCCTTCCATTTACAGATGTGAATATGTGCTCGCATTTGATCTACGTTACTTCATAAAAGCAGACTATAGTAAATATTCATAATCCTTGTATTCTGTTCCGAAATTGTGTAAGAAATTTCATCACAACTTTGTGATTTTACAGTGCAATTGCATTTATGCTTTCTCTGGCTTCCAGACAGACAAGTTGGTTCTCAGGAAGAGACGAGACTGTTTTTGTTAAGAGAGGGTGCTTTATAACTTTACTTAAAGTAATGTCTAGCCAGAAGTTCTTGAAGATGAAATAATCATGCAATTCTTTACGCTGATGGCAGGTTTCTTCACTTCTTCAATAAACACTAATGCCTTCCAGAAGAGGAAACTTTCACACACTTTTGGTAGAAAGTTGATGCAATCGTCACCGAGGTACCTTCCTAAGTGCATTATGTCACGAGTTGCATTCGTTACTTTTAATGGGATAAGTTGAAGCAATCTTTCTGTGGGAAATAAAGTAGGCAATACTCTGTTTTTCATTGTTCCAACTGCGCCGCTGTGTCTGCCCAAATCCAACAGAGATCACTTTGCTGTTAGCGCGTTTCCTGAATTTTTGCTCTTTTCTTATCGTCGTCTAACATTAGGTTTGGACTGGATGGCTAACTGAGCGGTCTTTAACTTCTGAAATATCGTATACGTAGACTGTATGTCGACTTTTAATGACTATTTGCAGTATTGGCATAATTTTGTGGGATTTCTAAGATTTCATTACTAAGCTCAGAGCATTTCACGTTAATGATTTTCACTTTAAAATGTCGTAAGCTAACCGAGCTCAATTTCCACAAATTATCTTCATCTAGCCATAAGCCTGTGTTTGGTGTTAGCATTACCTCATAAGTCCGATGCAGATCAACTTTCAAGTTGCACAGTAATACCTTTTCACTTGTCAAGTAATGAAAAGCATTATCTTATTTTTGAAGCAGTTATAGAACGTGATTCAGGAATGGCGAGTTTAACATTTGTTTAAGAAATAATTTATAGATGATGTACAGTTTGCTGCAGTAATTTGTGATCACTTTCTGAAGTAATCAAACAACTTTGCACATTCTGTATTCGCTTCATAATTGTAGAAAACTAGCATTTCATCTAGCCAAACACTTATAGTAGTAATGGAACAACGTCTTCTCTTTTGTCAAGTTCTTACACTTAAAACTTAAAGTTTTTGTATCACTCTATTAGCATGAATTTATTTTCAATGTGTTAAGCAGTAATGAAGTACGTAATAGTTTCAGAACGTAACTTTCAATCACCAATTATAAAATTAATGCTGGACATATTTTGTGTTCACTGTATTTAGTATTTATAAAGTATACTTAACTTTATTTACCCAAGACATTTCAGTATTTAAACGTTTATAAAATCATTTGTGTAAGTAATCATGGGATCCTTCATTTCTATACAGAAAAATTCGGATTAATGAAGCAGGAAAATCCCGACATTTGCTTGCAGCTTTCGTATATAAGTTTACACAGGCTCAAAGAGTAAAACAGCTTAGTCAAATTGCTGTAGATGTTCTACTGTTACCTATATGTTAAATTAAGTTCATTGTACCAGACAATTACCAGGTATCCACTCTCAATAATTATAAGCCTATATAAAACCTCGAAAAACATGCACCTGGCTTAATCAAGTGATTTTGGAAATATCTATTCTTTAATCTTTGTATGAGTAGGTGGTCTTGAAGAGTACTCACTTAAGTTCTGTTGTTCTTGAGCTCCGAAAACGTTTTTCAACCACATTTCATGGTCATCCTCAGCGGATGTTACTGCACCTACTGACGGTAGAGTTTCCTTCCTTCTTCCCAGAATGATTGTGGCTCCGCCCAACAGCGATCTTCTGATGTTCCATACCAACTTTGGAAACGGATTTTTTGGGCAAGGATAACTGGAAACTATCTGTGGTGTGCACCGGTACAGGTTCGATGGTCTCTTTTAAGGAAGATCTTAAGCTGCTAGACGTCTTAATAATAACTAAACACTAGTAACCCAACTTCACTATTTACTAACTGTTAGTCAGTTAGTTGGTGAGTGTCAAGCTGAGTGGTTGAGAACGAAGCAGATGTTATGCTTTGAAACCGGTCCCAGGATTTGAACAAGATAAGTAAATAATGAAGTTGGGTTACTAGTGTTTAGTTATTATTAATACCTAGTTTACTTTACTGTCAGCAGCTTCAGCTTTTTACATGCTAGACGTCTGTTGATGTTTTGTCTAACTCCGACAAAAGAATCCTGTTCTGGCTAGGATTTTTGAATTAGTAATTTGATTTTTGCTGGTAGTTAAATGAACTTCATCGGAGTTAGAAGAAGAGGTACATCTCCATCCACAGACGTCTAGCAGCTCAAGATCTTCATTAAAAGAGACCATCGAACCTCCATACCGGTCCACACCACAGATAGCTTCCAGTTATCCTTGCCCAAAAAATCCGTTTCCAAAGCTGGTATGGAATATCAGAGGATCGGTGATGGGCGGAGCAACAATCATCCTAGGAAGAGGGAAACTCTACCGTCAGAAGGTGCAGTAACAGCCGCTGAGGGTGACCATGAAATACGGTTGAAAAATGTTTTCGGAGCTTAAGAACAACAGAACTTAAGTACGTACTGTTCAACACCACCTACTCATAAAAATATTAAAATTGTGTCTCACTTTTAACATTTGAGTTATTTAGAATAGCTCTATTCTTACATAGAATAAATTGAATTTATTGTATGAGGCATTTACTCTCAGCTTAATAGGTAATTGTGGAACTACTTACAGACTAAGGAATTATAAGTGGTTTATTCTCACACAAAAACAGTTTTGTTTTGTTTGTTATAAGTAGATAGCAGTTGCTTTAATTTGCCCAAGAAATTCAGATCAAACAAATAAAATAAATTACACTCATATTGGCCAAGCAACTAAAAATGCGAACTCTTGGCCTATAATAAAGTAGTTCCACTGTGCCAAATAATTAGAGAGCATTTATTTTAAACTTGCCAAACTATTTACAGGTTTAGGATGCAATCTGTGGTTTTTATTTTCAAAGCAGTTATAATATGACTTCATTCCTGCATTTAACATCCCGTACTTATTGTGCCAAGTAACTTAAAATTACTATTTTTACCTTTTCAGATAATTACTTGGTATTAATGTTTGTAAGATTCAGCTTTATTCTGCAAAGCAATTACAATACCATTTAAAATTTGTACTCATTGCACCAAATATTAATAATGTACATGTTTGGATACTTTTTTAATACGCTTTGTTTTGTGGTGTAGTAATTTCTGTTTATTTTGTTTGTTCTAAAATTTTACGGCCTTGCACTTTCTATAATAAGCGATATTACCAAGATTATATGAAAGATTGTGTCTGAAGTCATAACAGAGTAACTGACTTTCTATATATTTTTATAATATTGCCAACTATGTGTGCGTGTGCGTGAGATAAAGAGGTTGTTTGTGTTAATTATGTTTTGGATGTGGCCTCTCGTACTGCGTTACTTCTGTCACAAATTTTAGGCTGTGTTTTCGTATGAAGAGGCTGATACTTCTCTTGTTAGTTTAAATGCAGATTTTAAATACCTTGCACGATTGAATTAGTTGTGTATTGGATGCGAGAGCTCGAGGTTTGTAGAATGGTTACATGAAGATGCCGGAAATTTTTCTTGGTAACGCCTCACTCATATTTGCAAGTGAAAACAGCTGTCTTTAACATGTAATTTGTGTTTGAACTGATCGGAGTCATAAAAATTGCTGAAAACTGAGGTCATATAGGTGAGATGTGGGCTATACAACTGAGGAAGACTGTTCACGTGGATCTATATAAATCTAACCTCCAAAAAGGACGGGATGAAATGAAGAGTCACATATGAAGCTAATTTCGCAGAGATATGCGGAAGTATCCAACACTACTACATTGTTGCTGGAGCTGCCGGATAGACGATAAACGATCTGTTGACCAAGCAGCCTTCTGCTATTCACGGGAAGTGATCTTCCATTTGAGCAACATCTGCACTCCGTCTGGCAACGCCATACGCTACGAAATCTAAAAAAAGAGAAGGAAACAGAATGAAAACGAAGTAATGGAAAAAAATCGTGGCAAATGAAAGAACCATCTGGCATTCACGTATCCAAAAAGGAAAGCGTCGAACAAATAAGGGTAAAAGTTGGCATCGAACCACGACCATGTGAATGCGAACTTCACACGTTACTTATTCGCTCGGTGAACTGCTGAAAATTATGACAATATTCATTCATATTTCTCAGGTGTGTTAAAATTTGAATCCCCCGCGACAGTCCTTGTTCGTATTTCTGAGAATTTTGTATCTTAATAGTGCCTCAGTTCACGGATGCTGTGGAGTTTTCAGGATTTTCCACGAATACATGAACGACTTTCCTTTAAAGGGCATGTGAGACATGAACCTTTAGAGGTGATTGCTACTAAAACGTGCCCTATCGTTCAGAATATAAGGTGGGTGAGCTCGTACTGGATTTGTGGGGAAGATTCGCCTATCCGTTAGTGGCTAAAAGGGGAAAACATTGGCGAGTAATAAGCGAAGTATGTCTGCTTTATTCTCCATTAGAAGAAATGCATGACCTACTCTAATTCTGAGAGTAGAAGCATGCCCAGCACTAATTTTGCCATTATATAATTTTATTTTACCATGTTCCACTATATATTTTAGTGCACACATTAGTATTTTGTTTATTACATGTAAGCATAATTTGTATGTATTAATCAGAATGCACACTGCGCTTTCTCAGTTTTAAAGCAGTAGGAATGGGAGGATCAGTTTATAACATGGCTGGTTCTGAGCAATATGTGAACATCACAGAGGGAAACCATTAAAAAGTGGTGAAAAACAAATTATATTGAACGTGTTTTAGAAGTTGTGTGAAAAATACCTGACTTTAGCGATGGAGGACGTTAATTTGTCAGCAGAATAAACCGGTCTTTCCGTGCCAAGTATCAATCAGTTCGAAGTGAAGTTGTGGGCCGGATTGTCACCCCAGGAACAGAAAGAAGTCCGTCGTGGAAGGCGAATGTGATGAATTTGTTTAAACTGTTGCTCGTCGCAAGATGCATAGCTTCTTCAAATGAACGAGCCATCAACAGTTACAAAAGTGCTTCAAGCAGTAAAACATAATCCCAAGTTTCCGAACTTTAGAAAACGAGCTTCCGCACAATTCTTCGCGACATAAGTTTTGAATTTGTGAACAATAACAAAAAAAAAAAAAAAAAAAAAAAAAAAAAAAAAAAAAAAAAAAAAAAAACTATAATTGATGAGCGTGAATGTATGTTGTTGTGGAGAAGAAATTATTAAAGGAAAATTAGGAAGTGGAAGTTGTTTAAGGAATTCGTCTGTTGTCAGATTCCAATTAGGTACGTTAAGTAACTTCTTTTTAGTTGCATGCCAGTAGAACTGTCAAGTCATTGCTGAAGCGGCTACACACAGTTATTTATCACTATTCCGCAGGAGTCGTGCCTTAACTTTTAATTTATAAATTAGAGTTGTGTGAAGAAGCCAAATATTTAACTAATTTTCATAAGCATTCAGTTACTTTTCAACGCACAAAAGGAAAAGTATATTACATAATACACGTATCTTTATATTTAATTTAAACCTAAAAGTGCTATTGCACAAGCTACTCAAACATCGAAAACGGCAAAGTAGAACTTTGTATGTAAGTTCGGTGGCATTGCACATGTTCGCCACATATTGGATAAAATAACGCGAATATTCCCTCCAATCACAGTTGCCGGCGGAGTAATATGGTTTCTCACTTTGTTTACATCTCCAAATAAACTAAGCACGGTGCCGGTATAAATATAACTGTGCCTCATAACATAAATTGTGACGAACCACATACTAAAAACGTACTATAATTACACAAATACAACATGCTAAGCAAATGTAGCAATTTCAACTACAGTACTTGGTACTGTGTCCTACGCCGTGGCGTAGCGGGCTAAGGCTGCGTGGCTTGGTTCCTGGCCACGGAAAGCGGCCCGGTTTCGATCCCACCCATGGGGTGCGTATTTTCAGTTCCGGATATAGGGCCGGTGCGCACTCAGCATCGTGAGGAAAGTGAGGAGCTTACGCTAGGTAAGCGGCCCTGGTCACGAAAACCAACATTTCGGCTGGGGGATGCCGAGATGCTAACCATATCTGCTCCCCGAATTGGTTGGAAGATCGCCCACCTCTGCCTTGCGTAAGTGGGCGTGAGGCCGGCAGTCGGGTTGATAGGCCTTGGCCCTCTTAGGGCTGTCGCACTAGGGTTAAATAAATACTTGGTACTGTACTCATAATTTATACAAATTTTAACCATGTTATATAAAATATTCACCATGCGTTTTTCAAGGATAATTATGGTAAAAACTAATTTTTATGACCACATTTAACTTTGTAAATGTACCTTTCATAATATGAAAATTGAGTATCGTGTAATTCATGTGACGATAAGTTTTAAATTGAAAACTGAAAACTGAGATCTATGAGTGAATATACAGGCTTAACTTAAACATATCGCTTAAACCAGAACTATCATTTCAGTTTGGCAAAAGTATACATATATTGCTCCATTCACACGACTTTGTTTACCCATTCTTGAACAAATTATTCTTACAAAGCTTTTCACTTCTACCTACTTCATACCAATCGTGATAAACATTTATAAAAATAAATTTAATATAGATTTGTATATGGAATTGGGGGATACAAAGGGATTAAATAATTGGAAACATATTTTAAGATCTCGTAATGAGGTGAAGGTTTTGAAATTCTATTCCGCGGAAAAGTTTAGGAGATAAAAAGAAGAGAATAACGATTTTAAAACTTAATAAGCATAAAATGGTTAAACATTAAAGATAATGATGGAGAATATTTCGTAAAGGTTAACTCCACAAAAGTGTGATTTGATAAAAATTTTGGATGATGACGTCTGCATCTTTTGTATAGCGCGTTTCTCTGTATCTCTTACTATACGGGTTATAAAATATTTAGAACGCAACAAATCAGGATATTCCGAGAAAATTAAGATATGCATTTTATTTGTGATGCATTTGTTTTTCAAATAATAGTTCTTGTATAAATTGATGAATACTCAAAATAGCGGAACTTGAATTCACTACCTTGAATACTAATTTTGATATTTACCATTTTAGTTTTTGAGATTCTGTTGAAACACACACACACAGACACACACACACAGCCACCCACCCACCCACCCACCCACCCACACACACACACACACACACACACACACACACTGAAGTAGTATTATCCGCCCGTTTAAGCAAAGCGGTAGGATAGGCAAATAAAGGTGATGAATGTAATAAATGAAAATGAAATGAAATCGAAAGGACAGGAAGACGAAAATAGGTCTAAATATAAAGTTAAATACAATAAATAAAACTTGAGTCGTTAGGAAGTGAGAAGCCGAATTATAGATATACGTCTATAGGTAAACGGAGGTAAAAAATGAACAAAAAATGAAGTACAATAGTTAAATGGAGTTCCATTAAGGGCATTCCTGAACAAAACAGTTTGGATAAATCAGGGAAAAACCTGGGGGCTTGCTATATAATAGGAATGCATTCCATGATCATTAGGATAGAACCTCTTACGTCCAAGGTACTGAGAGCACGTTAATGAAAGACGCTAGGCAAGTAGAACTTTCACTTAGTGTGAGATCCAATGATAATCGTAGAGATAGACTTAAAACCATTGAGATAATTAGTAAATCGCGTGCCTAAAAGGAGTCATGTCTAAATAGAAAATGGACGTCTAATAGAAAAGTGTCTAGGTCGGGTGCAAACTCCCAAGTCAGAGGAAAGTTCATCACTTGTAAATGTATCATTGTACTAGAAGGACGTTGGTTCGTGCCCACGCTAAATTTTAACACCTTACAAAGTTGATTGGAACTTGAATTTGTAATCTGTTACATCATCAAATTTTTTATGAGTCTGAAAATAAATACATAATTATATCAAATATGAAGATAGCAAACGGGAGTGTTAACGAGTGAGCTAATAGATCACGTATAGAAAGTTTCATGAAATTGTGTAACCCAGTTCATACTTGTGTGCAGGGAAGTAGGAAGTAGCTAATAAGAGACTATATACGCAGTTTCAAAATAAGCAGCATAGGAAGGAGAAAATAATTTAATTCAACAGGAAATACTCCCTGAGATATACACCTCCCAGAAACTGTTACGGAATATACGAGGGCAAATTCAATAAAAATGATCATATTTTTTTACGGTCATAATTTTTCGCAGTAAAATTCAATCTTATTATATTCTGTCAGCTTAATGTGAAACAAACACGCCGTAGTAGTTTCATTATTGGTACTCCTGATTCCCGAATGTGAGAAACAGGCAACTTCAGACATGTTCAGTATCGCCTACCGCTGCAATGGAGGTAACATGCAGTTAAGGTTGATGTTAGAGGAAGATCCGGAGTTTATTTCAAACGTAACAACTTTTGATGGCACTTGGCTACATCATTTTGATCCTGACAGCAAACAGCAAAGCTCAGTGTGGAAATATCCTTCATCACCAACCTTCCAAAAAACAAAAGTGGTTGCTTCTGCTGGGAAAGTTATGGTCATCTCATTCTTTGATATTCATGGAATGGCTTATCAGCATGTTGTACCCGCACACACATCAGTAACTGGACAATACTACAGGGATGTACTGAAAGCATTGCAAGTCCATAAAATACCATATTTCCATAAGCAGGCTGGTTGCTGCACCACGATAATGCGCTGCTGCATATTGCCAATGTTGTTGCTGAATATCTTGCAAAAACTCAACGTGAAGTTCATTCCTCACCCTCCCTTATAGTCCGGATTTAGCCCCATGTGACTACTTACTATTCCCTAACTTTAAGAAACGTCTTCATGAGAGGCATTATCCACCATCAGAAGCAATGATGAAGGCTGTGTAGGCGATTTTCAAGGATCTCTCAAAAATGGTTTCCAGCATGTCTTCGAAGACTGGCAGAAACCCTGGGACAAGTGCATCACATTCAGGGGAGGCTATTTAGAGAAGGGCCATCAAAATTATGAGGATGAGTAGTGGTACGTTGTAAAAAAAATTGTGATCATTCTTTATTTAACAGCCCTCGTATCCGAAACTTATTTCCTAAGCTTCCAGACCCAAGTATAAATTCGGCCCACTGCAACACACACACACACACACACACACACACACACACACACACACACACACACACACACACACACACACACACACACACACACACACACACACACACACACACACACACACACACACACACACACACACACCACACACACACACAACACAGACACACATACATACACACAATGACCCATTTTGTTAAGACATTTTATAGATGAACTCTAATCACGTTCAAGATATTCTGCGGAAACAAGCCAGGTGAAAAGACGATTAGAATTCGATGTTTAGAGCGCGTACTCTCCCTCGTCCGGATATTTTTAAGAAATATAATAACCACACGTATAATATTGTTTTTATTTTACATCTACTTTGTGGTTATAACAGTTCTTAAAATATCCTGATGACAGCGGCGATGTACGCTCCCGAAACTTCGATTTGTAATCGTCTTTTCACCTGGTTTGTTTCCCAATATTATCCTGAACATATTCGTCTTCAGGAAAGCTTCAGATCTTATCTCTAATCACTTATTTACACCATAATCTCTGTATTTAATTTTTGCAGACAAGCAGAGATATATTATAAAAACAATTCTCTCTGACAAATCTTGGACAACCGTGTCCCCCCCCACCCCCCCCCCGCACACACACAAGTACAAAATTTTCAACACAATTCTTTAAGTAGGAACTGAATAAATGGTGCTGCAAGGTGCTGTCAGAAGCAACATATGTTTATTTAGATACGTACTTTGGTGTTCTTTATTAATGGAGCGAAATATATATGGGTCAGAGTTTCATTCAAGAAAATTCACATTGTGCAGAAGCACTGAATTTACATTCCTGTAGAATAACCATTACAGTCCAACGCCATTAGAGGGCACGGAAGATATTTCTTTGAATATATATTTTCGTGTATTATCTACGTATGCTAGAAACTATTGTATGTTCAAAATGCATAGCTCCACAGCAGGAAATGTAGTAGCATTCATGGGATTCCTGGGAGAAAAGGCGCAGTAGATTCAAGCAGAGCTTTTGTCTTTTCTCAGCTTTATGTTCGCAGCATGGGCCCTTGTAATTTCAGGACTGCAGGGGCAACAAGTAAAATAAAACCATTTTGTGTTCTGCGAATTCCGGACTCGACAATGATGGATGTGGTAGAACTGTGTGTAAGCTGTGTTTGATACAATTTCGCGCTTCGCAGTAGATGGCGCCCTTGTTGTACAATAACATTTGAGCAACAGGAACAGAAAATGTATTTATAGGTTACTTAATAGCAGTGCCTTATACAACCAAGATAAACTACATCAGAAGTAACTTGGTGCTGTTGCATATAGGAAACTACACCCTGAATGTATTAGCTTTACAGAATCAGGTCAAATGAATTCAAATTTAGTTTGGAGAAATAGCTATTTGGCTTTTGTTATCGAATCATAAGGGAAGAAAAGATTTAAGTGTAATTTTTATGAGTGTTGTAAATTAAAACGTAAGGTATTATAGATTATACAGAGAGAGAGACAGAGAGAGAGAGAGAGAGAGAGAGAGAGAGAGAGAGAGAGAGAGAGAGAGAGAGAGAGAGAGAGAGAGAGAGAGAGAGAGAGAGAGAGAGAGAGAGAGAGAGAGAGAGAGAGAGAGAGAGAGAGAGAGAGAGAGAGAGAGAGAGAGAGAGAGAGAGAGAGAGAGAGAGAGAGAGAGAGAGAGAGAGAGAGAGAGAGAGAGAGAGAGAGAGAACTTGCACATTGCAACCTAATAGATTTAAAAAATTCTGTAAATAACCCTGGCTGCTAATTTCTTAAACCTGGGCTAATATGCCAGATTTATAACATTTATTCACACTACATGTACATAGACAACATCATTCACAGACAAATTTATACACCTAACATATTAATATATCAATTTTCATTATTATATAACATTTATAAATTAAAAAATATATAAAATAAAATGTAATATCAAAATCAATTTAAATAAAACTTAGAATAACATTTCGTTCATATTAAAATCACTCCTGCAAAACTAATACGAGTACTACCAACTATTAACAAAAAGTATATAAAATTATTATAAACTAATATTATTTATTATTAAATTAATTACTTTATTAATAAATTTATAATTTTTATTATGTTATTATCATTATTAGTAACATTATTGTTATAATATTACTCTTATTATTGTCATTATCATCATAATTATTAAATTTATTATTTATACATAAAAGCTTTTAAAATATTTTAAATCAACGTTTAATTTAAATTTACATATTTATTACAATGTAATAAAAACAAAAAATACTGGCATCCAGTAACCTTTAACTGGTAACCAGTTACAGAAGCGAGTCAAAAAAAAAAAAAAGAAAAGAAAAAAAAAGGACAACACTCTGTATGTTGTGCATGCCGGGAAACGGATCAGCAACCTATGTCCGGAAACGCATTGTTTGTGCTTAGTGAACCTTAAGTGTCCGTTCTGCATGTCGTCAAAGCAACGAACAAACGGTATGCAGCACAAAGCAGCTTAAAATTACAAACGGGTAGATCCTACGTCAATGCGACGCTGAGCTTCTCGTACAAGCTCCAATGAGCATTGTTGGCCTGAAAGAATGGTAATAACTCCATGTACTTGACAATGATATCCTCTTCTAAGGTAGCAGGAGTGACGTCCACTATGATTTTCATACTACCCCACAGAAAATAGTCCAATAGTGTCAGATCTGATGGCCATGTAACTGGTCCCCCTCTACCAATCCATTGATCGGGGATGTCACATTGAGGTGATTCGGCACATTTCTCTCAAAGTGTGCTGGAGCTCCATCGCGTTGCAGCCTCATTACTTACCGAATGTGTTGTGGGATGTCCTCCAACAAGAAAGACAAAATATCTCTATGAAATGCGAGGTAGATCGGTCCTATTAGTTTGTTTGGGAGTAGATACGCACCAGTGATATGGTCAGCAATTATTCCAGCCCCTAAGTTGACACTAAATGTGTGTTGGTGACTTCCAACAATCTGCACATGTGGATTTTTGTCCGCTGAAACATGTACTTTGACATTAGTTCTCTAACTTTGACGTTCTACAGCATCCAAACCGTGCGTTTTCGGACATGAGGTCCTTCTTAAAAAATGATTAGTGTGCTCCCCTGCCCAACGTATTAAGCGTTGTCGGTTTTTTTACTCACTATGTAGACAGATTCCTTAGATGTAAGGAATGTCACGAAGGAAGCGTGAGCTTGAGGTTGTAGGGAGACCGACCGGCCAGAGAGACGCGCCGAAGATGAGAGAACGATTAACGACCTGCTCACCTGCCTCGGTAAAGTAGATGGTGATGTGTTTGCCTCACATTCAAGAATTCCTGAGTTCGAATCTTAGCCAGGGTGACCTACATGGATAAGTCTTTTCCAGGGTTTTCCCTTGTCCTGAAAGACGAATGTCGGGTAACTCTTAAGCTCTGTGGACACGGAGCAGGATGGCTCAGGCAGTTTTTCAGATCATATTATGATCTGAAAACAGGTTATACAATTGCTTCAGCTAATTTGTTAATAACATTAAAATAGAAGTAAAATGTTTAACAATACATAAACCTGTGTTTTGTGTGGTTACAACTACCTGATAGACTGGTGACGCAACGAATACCTAAATATTTTTCTATGGAAGTAATTTAAAATTATATTTATAAATGTTGGACATGCAAAATCCTTTAAATAATGAATAAATAGCGATTCTCTTAGAGATATTTGGAATTTTGCGACGACTTCGTTAGTGTCTCCTTTAGGAGAAATTGCGTACAATACACCAGACTTATTTTTAGTAACACACCTTATAAATGAAGGAAAACTTGGCAATATCTTGTTTAGGTCACGATTGGTTTCATTCGTACAGTTTGCTGATAATATGGCAAGAAATGGGAGAAATTATTTAATTCATCATATATGTTCGCTTTTCCACGTACGAATGAGCGTATCTTCCCCAATAATTTGCCAGATCACCACCTGAGGTCGTGTTCTTTCTGCCTTTCGATTTTACGTGTGATAGGGGTGGCGATCCTTACCGGTTAGTGTCTGTGCTGCTTCTAGTACATACAGGCCTGAGGAATAGTACTCCCAAAGTGTCAAGCCATTCTACTTCCGCTCCTTTTATGGCTGCTACATAAAATGGGAAATTGGTAAGAAAAGCGGTTCTACTTAATGTGTGTACATATGTGACGTTTTAAGGCAAAAGCACACATGACAATGGAAAAAGAGAATCTGAAAAATAAGAAAAAAAGGTAGGTATATTATTTTGCTTTTTACTGCTTTATATTCCGTATTTTTATTTCGCATAGTTTCGTAAAGTTATCTAATATCCGCAATATTTATCACCCTGTGCAGCTTTTAAAACGTTTGTGAACATTGTAAAGTACGTTTAAGTTCTAAACATTGTTTTCCTTAAAATATTTCGTCAGTATTAGGATTTAAAACGCTTCGCGTGTCGAAATGTATGACTAACTCCTAACTTCAACAAAACTTCATGGATAATGCCTTAAGGCATCTACATATGTATTTTTAAAGTTTTATAATTACATTAAGTTTTATTCGAAGTTTTCACAGCCTACTATCCATAAAATTAAAAATAAAATGCTAAAATTCACAACTTCATATGAATATTAAACCAATTCCAATGTGTTCATTGTTAAGAGTTTAAGGCAAAATAAAATCTTTGTGGATTATAAAAAGATGACACCCGGGGCATTTTTAGTTTATACAATCAAATTAATAAAATCCAGGACAAAAGCATTAATATCTAAGAGGCAAATAGACAGCTAATTGAAACTTTGTACGTGATCCCTAGGGTATATTACTGCATTGTGATAAAGGTTGAGTTAAGTTGTTGATATTTAGATTTACAAAGGTGTACTGTCTTACATAGTAAAGGTACTTTAAGGGCTTTCTGAGCCAATTTGAGTCCGTTGTATTTGTAACATTCATTTCTTTTCAGTGTACTGTTGGGGCTCAGTTGTAACTTTATTTGCAAAAGTATAACTCAAATCTGAAGATACAGTGTGCAAAACAAAAAGAAACTACTAAACAAGATTATAGTTGTATTTATCTATCATACTATTGCGTGTGTAGGCTGATAAAGATCTGGAAATTACTATAACCATTATTATGTAACATTTATTTCCTGTGGGTTGAGTTTGGGAAAAGCTGTTTGTTGATGATTAGGCTTAAATTCTGCTGACTGGCTAAACATATAATTTGGACTGGTGAATCACACATCCTGCTGGTCAAGGGAAATAATGCACAGGTGGCCTGTAACAGGCCTCAGGATGTTCTCCATGTTGGAAACAATGAATCACACATCGTGCTGATCAAGGGAAATAATGCCTAGGTGGCCAGTAACAGCTCTAAACATGATCTCAATGATGTAAACAATGATTGCACAATATGATGCAATAATTGGGAGGAAATTAGCAGTTAGCGTGGGAATTGCTAAGTTGGCTTTTAAGTAGGACCTCTATTTAAGCTTGGTTGAGTTAGCACCTGTTAGCACCTGCGGGACTTGACAGAGAGATTTGAGAAGGGACTTGCTGATGGTCTCTATGTTGGATGACTCTATAAACATTAGCAAGAGTTTATTTTAAAGTGCTACTACGAGTAAGATCACCAGCAGGGTGCACCGGGCCGTACATCTCTTGCCAGTTGCGCAAGGTTCAGTCATACAAACAACGCATCTCTAAAGGTATAGTTGCACTATGTCATTATGTATTTAAATGTTACTAAAGCGCCCCTGATCTCATCCAGATCTAGGGAGTGCCCTGTAGAAACGTTAGGCATCTCTGAATTACAGTTACTCAGTTCATTTTGAAGTGGATATTTCTTCTGCTCTACCTTCTCCATAGCTACGCTCCCAGTTACATTAGGTTAAAGGGTAAAACCCCTAATCTTTTAAACCCCTACAAAACCTGGTAGTTTTGTCATGTAACATATGGTCTCGGCACCAGGTTTCGAATCCGGTACCTTGGTACATCTCGTAATTCCTATCAACCCCCATAACGCTCATGTAACAATACATTGGGCTCGATGCGGAAATATATTTGCTAAATTATATTTAACATGTTATTCTTGTGACAGCCTCTGGGTGTATAACTACAATCCCATCATTAATTAGTACACAAGGGTAGGGTAGGAATGTGTAGGCGATATAGTAGTCAGCAACAAGTTAGTGACAACTTTTTTCTCAAAATCGAAATTTACGACAGAAACGTCTGTTGCAGTTTTAATACATGTGTACAAACATAACTAGGAGAAAAACTCTAGATTGGTTTTACTGGGAATTTCTGACACAAGTTTCTGACAGCAAAGCAACGCCACCGAACTCATCTTCAAGAGAATGAAGATATCCAAAAAATGGTTCTACTAAATAGTATATTCTCACCGGAAAGATATTATTGAAGCCTTCACTTCCATATTTTAAGGAATTGAATGGGTTTGCTCTAATTTATTGATGTAAAAAGGACTATTTTGTTACACATTAAATGCTATTTTTGGTATTTTTATGACCGGATCATGACTTCAGGAGTGGCTTTATGCCATCAAATGTACCACTCCTACTTAATCAGCTACAAGTGACATGGTAAATTTGTATGTGGGTTCAAAAGCTTCACGGCACGTGTTTTAATTATTAATCAGCCTCACGTGAGCACGTTTAAGTACACACAAAAGGGCAAGGTTATCTTAGTGTGCTCCAGGCGAGATAGTGGTGTCCTTTGTACAACATATGTGCCATTTAACCTTTGTGCTGCCTTCCTTTTCGCTGTTGACTACCAACTTCCTAACTCGGATCAAGGAAAAGTGTCTCGCGGCGCCTTCACAAACTTTGCTTCTGAAGTCACCGCAGCGTGTGTTGATTCTGCCAAGTTACAGCGTTGTGCATATCCTGCACATTTCCTGCACGATATTAAACAGAATAGAATGGTGCCAAGACAGGAACAGAGCTAGGAGTTTAGCATTTCCTCAAGTTAACTGGAAAATTACCGAGCGAAATGGCTCAGTGATAACATTCGAAAGGTCCTGGGTTCGACTCTTGGAAACAGTCACACTGATCTCTGTTTGGCAAGATCAATGGTTATATCTCTTCAAACAGTAATTTTCTTTCTCCCATTTTCTATCGTTTCACTTTCCTTTTCGTGTTTCACGTTGACTTAGGGGCTGTGCAATGTCGGTTGGTGTTGAATAGATGATTATATGCTTGCTCGTACTTCTCGGCCTTCCCAAATAGCAGCCTTCTCTGAGCCACCTCAGGAGGAACGTATCTTTCTCAGCTCCATCAGAGGGAAACCTTCTCTGAGTAGCTTGCCTCTCTGCGATCGGGTCCTTAAATTTGGAATCATTAAGGATTTCTGGTAAGCGGCTTATAGCCTGCTGGGCTTCCTTCCCTTACCCGTTACTTCTGGGGATGTTAATTATTGATACGAGATTCACATGCGTGTCTCCTCCCTTCTACGATTCTATTCATAGACAACTGATACATTTCTGTAGAAAAGAGAACTCAAATAACGAGAGCCACTTATTTTGATTAAGCACACAAATGTATAAGCGACAGCAATGACATTATATAGCTACAAAATATAGTTAACCAAATATCTTAAATTTAGATATATTTAATCAAACTAAGCTGGATATCTCACACTGAAATATAATTAAATGTACAGATTTGAGCTTAGGATTTAAATAACCTATCTTTGGCTTACAGTGCTACTGTTCCAACCAAATGAGCTACCGTACCAACTTGCGGGTACGTTAAATTTCCCAAAGACTCCCATTTCTCCAGTAAATCACAAGGGACTTTCACCAGTTAACGTTGACAAAATAGTGTTAACTATGAATCCTTAGAGTTAGAGATGTTGACTTTTGTAACGTTGCACACTTATTAGTATTTTTATGTGAAGTTGTTTGAGTTATAGCTCATCAGATAATGTGGAACTCAAATAACCTTGCGTTAACAATGACTTGTTTTAAGATGTGAATTCTGCTGACTGTCTTAAAGGTCTTTAATGAAGGTTGTTAAAACAAGAAAAATTAGCTTTGGAATTTATATATCTGTTGCTTTTAAAATATTCTAAAACGTTCTACAAAGTTTTGATGTAGAATCACATTTTTCTCCGCGTGACGATATGACGGAAGATTAGTGTGCGCCCTTCTTATCTTTAAGAGCAGTGCATACTTAATTCCCGAGAGCCGGTCTCGGTGGTGTAGATGGTAGCGTGTCGCCTCATGCACAAGAGGTCCCAAGTTCGAATCTCGGCCAGGGAGAGTTCTCTGGATAAGATTTTTTCGGGGTTTTCCCTTATCCTGAAATATGAATGTCGGTTAACTCTAAGCCCTATGGACCCTGGGTTCACTTGAGAATCGTTTCACCCATTCCATTTATCATCCGATATGACTTAACATTGGAGGACGTAGATTAAGAAAAATCGTGAGTTTAAGAAAATAAAGGACCTGAAGTTTGCAGATTTTATACAGCAGTTTTAGCCTTTGTTGTTCTTCCACCCAGGTTTCTCAAAAAGCTAAATTGAAATGTTGAACACAATTTGGTAAAGGCTAAAATAATTGCTCCTTCTACCCCAATCTAAGTTCGTCTGTTCAAGTAGTTCCCACTTTTCAGGCCAAATATTTACTAGACAAAGCAAGCAAGTTGCTATTAATAAAGAGGAACTATAAGTTTTTGCAATTTGGCCAAACTATTCAGTTATGGGTATGTTAAATGCTTCCTGTACCTAAGTAAGGGGTTTTACGAAGTTGTAAGATAAGTAATATATTTTCCAGGGCGTTCAGGAAAGCTCAGAATTACCATATAAGCAAGAATTTGGGATATTGTTATTATTTAATATAAAATAAAATTTCTTACTACGCTGAAAATGAATAATTTTAGTAACTATTGGTGTCTCTGTTTAAGACATCATCGGAATTTCCCCCATAAAATAAACTAAATATCAAAATGCCAGCATTTTTATCTATTGGATTTACGAGGTTTAAGATTTCTGAGGATTGAGACTCATTTTATTAGACTCATTACCGTAAAAACTATTTTTTTCCGAGTTGAACATGATTTGAAACTATCTAACATCAAACTAAAAACCTACCATTAATTTTTCACCGTCTATTTTCATTCCCTCCAATGACATTTAATTAGTAATTTGTCTTGGTGAAAAAAGCTGTAATTCAACGAAAACGCTTCTTAAATGTAAAACTATTTCATTTTTTTCAGTAGCAATACTTCTATTTTGGCTTCAGTTAACAAATAAAAATATTAAACTGTCCAATTAAATTTTTTTTTCAAATACATGGTTCAATAAGGCATCATTATAAGAAGAAATACCGACTGTTTAATTTCTAGAGTAGTTCTGAAATTCCATAGATGTTATTGAAACATAGAATATAAAAATTGACATCACATGGAAGAGACAATATCTGCACACAAGATAAAATTTGACTTTGTAGTTCTATTTAATTATTTATTTATTCAGGCAAGGATCCATTGATAATTCTACACGCATTTTTCATACAACATCCTCAACATCTCTTGGAAACACAACTCCAGTCTTAATTAACAAGAGATTTGCTTCTAGTCCAAACGTTTTCGCCTTCCTGTAGATATGCTGAATGAAATCTTATCATAAATGTCTTCTATGTGAAATGATTAAACAAAAAACTTGAGTGCATCTACAATGAAAGAATACTCTTAATCATGTTTGTATCCCTATGGAGTTTTAATTAAAATAGTTATCAAGCTTTATTTTGTGCACTATGGAATATCTACTGACGTACAAATTTAATTTTGCCCACTGTTATTAGTATTGAAGCAAGAAAGGTCAAACGGAGTGAGGAAGAACACATTTTATATAACTTGCGAAACATTAACCGTTGTATGCATTTCTTGCTGAATAAAGAAAGTGCTGTTGGTCCCTTTGAGGACGACGCAAAGATTCACGCTCATTATAATAATGTGCAGCATTCCTCTTGAGTAATGTGTCAGTAGTTATTGTTCGCGAGAGTTTGTATCTGCGCAGCTGCAGTGCCTGGGTCCTCCAAGCACAAGGATAACGCGAAATTAGCGTTTTACATCTCCAAGAGTTCTAGGAGGCCGCATTTCCATCCGCTTGTGGGTTAATCACAGCTACAGAGGCTGACGTGTCTGGTTTAATCGTAGGCGTATCTTACACGTTAGGGATATTGGTTAGCTTTCAGAATGCTTTGGTTACAGCAACTGCATACTTCTAGAAATCTTTATAGTGCTTCAATAATGAGAAATGCTAATGCATCATCTTTATCCACTAAAGTTCACATAAACTCACATATATTAGATTTTCTTGAAGGACGTGACAAAGCTATGTGAATTTAGCATATTTACATTCTAACTGCCTCTAAGTGTATAAAAATAAAACACATTTCTCTAAAATATAAAATTAATGTCAAAAGGCTTTGTACATATAATGTGGAGTTATCTTTCCAATCTCATTGGCTATTTGGTTTTTGTGGGGTACGTCTGTCACAGGCTCTTTGACAGTGAGTGCTCCACTCGTTTGGAATCGAGCCAATGAGAGAGAATTATTGCAGGCTAGCATTGCCTTGCACCATACTGGAGAGAGAGAGAGCGAGAGAGAGAGCCAGAGACAGAGAGAGTAGTTGCTTTCTTTTCTGTTCTGCTTTCCCCTAGTGCAAATCCACAGGTACGTTGTGGCTAGCTATTTTCAATATTTCATGTAGTTTATTTTTTCAAATTGTTCTTTTATCCTGTTAATCTAGAATTCCTTTCCAGGTTTTAATTAGGTTCTTTTCCGAGCCCCTCCAGTGTAATAAAAGTTTTCAAATTAAATGCTATTGAGATAACACCGGGCATAACATAACTCCTAGATATGTGAAATAATTTTATTTCTGTAACTTATTACCACAGATGCAAATGCTTGCCTTTAGTTCTTTAAATTGCGCTATCTAATGAACTTACGCTGGCTGTTGCTTCAGTTGACTTAGTCCATGCTTACTAATTGCAGATTACTGTCACAAATATCATTTTATGGTTTTCAGCCTGTATACAGTTAAACGCATCGAAGTTTCTACTAATTACAATATACAATGTTTCCGTTTTGGTAGACTAATTCCTCTGTATCACTTCTCTCTGCTTTTAGTTATTTATATGCTTATTGCACTTTAAATTTTAGGCTAAATTACACAATAAAATTTCGACTATCTTTTTTTAAAGCGTTTTTCTTCCTTTCAAGAGATTACAGTAATCGCTTGGGAATTCAAGAGCTTCTCTTGTGGTTGATTTAATAAAATCGTATTACACACACACACACGCGCGCGCGCGCGCGTTATATCTTGAAAACAAAATGTTGGATGAAATTGGTACTCAAATACACTTTTAAAAAGGGGCGATGGGAAGATTTTCAGGAAAATCTCCCTTCTGAACCGCCCTTTATATGGGAAGATGTTCAAAGTTTTTTTTTTTTTTAAATTATAGACGATGATTCAATTCATATTGACATTCCTTAATGTCTCTGCTGCAAACACAAACTTGCACTGCTCGTAATTCCTCCGGCGCACACACAACGTTTCCTTTATACACAGCTCTGCTTGCCGACTCTGATATAGCTCCGATATTAACTGGTGAACTGCTGATACGCACTGCTCGCACTGTAGCCTCTTCACTACTGATCTGCAACGAACTGCATTGCTGCAGATCGACTTAACTCACCACTCCCACGACTTACTCTAAGATGAACTGTGAACCCGACTGACTAAAATGACAGCCTTCGCTCTGTCTTTTATAACTTGCTCTTTGTGGCGAGAAGGTTGTGGTGGTAGAATTCTCTCGATCATGACGTCAGCTAGTGGATTTCCTTGAAAATAGCAATCTTTTTTATTATTATTTTTTTTATTCTCGCGCCGGTAAAAAATGCTGGAATGTTTGAGTCAAAGTAATTTCTGCATGGCAGGCAGCTGCCGTTATCATGAAAATATTATATATTTTCATGAGAAATAACATGCATATTTTGAATTTTCTGGGAATAGGCTAGTGAATTCCCTGTCATTCTGAAGACATTTTATCTTATTTTATATAAACTCTAGGTATATTATGCGACAGACGGACATTGACTTAGGGGAAAAAATGCAATCTCTTTAAAAACAGGGAATTTGTTTTATACTTTTTGTCACATAATGCATTTACATATCCATTATTAATTAACTCGTTGAATAATTTATTCTTGTGTTTAAGTCATTTATTTTCAATTTCTCCGATTATAAGGAGACAGTATAGATTTTTAAAGCCAATAATATTGTCAAGTTCTTCGACCTTTCTGTCCATAACGAAATTTATAATTTAACTATGTCTGTAAATAACTCATTTAAAATGAAGTAGACAGAAAAATAAGTAAGAATGGGTTTCATACCCACTAATACGACAGACAGACGTAGAAAAAGGATTGTGAAAATGTATGGCTTAAAATATATGCTTTTTGGCTTTTTCTTCATTTTGCTAAGGAGCGGGAACGAAAGGAAAAATCATATTAATTTAATTAAAGCAACATTTTATTGCATATATGTAAGAATTCTAAATTATCTGAATTCCATTGATCGTGAAATTTGGTACATAAATTGTGGTAGTATCTACTCGTAAAGAAGAGTTTCTTTAAATCCAGGTGTTCAATAAATAATTGGTAATATTCGCTAAATAATATATTAAATTGTATAACACTATTACTGGTTGCAAGGTATTCTGGTACTCAGTTTAATGATTTATTAAAATATAAATACATCCTTAAAACGAATGTCCCAGTGTAATATTGGTTGTTTTAAAGTACAAGTGCCTAAGCTTCTTCTATACATTCTTTATTATATTTGGTGCATTTGAAAGTAGAATTCTATAAGTGAAAGGTGCTCCAATTTTTATTTTACATACACATTGTAAAGTAACTTCAAGTTTTGATAAATATTGAAGTATTTCTAAATAAATATTTCAGATTTACAAATACAAATTTAATAATTATCCATGTGATCATTAAAGTTCTGAATACTCTCTTAAACTTTGCCAATGATACTAATGTTTGCTCCATGAATTTCTTAAGTGTTTTGATTTTGAGGAAGCTATTTGAGTTTCACATAGTCAAAAACCGTTGTATGCTTCTATAAATTCATTCTGTACTGCACAAATAAATAGGTAGAAAGCATGGAAACCATTCCCAGGTGTAGTTTCTCTCAAGAGAGAGGCCTATAAATTCCCACTTATAGGTATTTCCGTTCAGCACCCTATAACCTGTTAGTTTACATCAGACGATGAATGAATGAAATGGGTGAAATGATGCTCGAAGGAGCGTGGTTCAGTTGGATTTATGGTTCATCTCACGATAGGTAAACGAAAACCTCGGAAAAAACTTTCTCAGATAATTCGTGCTAACCGAGATTCGAACTCGTCACCTCCTCTATACGAAGCAGACCGCTATCCCGATACCACAGATGTTGGCTGTCAGTTTGTTTCGTGAAGGAAAGTGGGCCTTTACTTCTTGTTGCATTGATAGCAGACCAAACTCCCTTTTTTACATCGTGCCGTGGTTTCTGACCTGATTTATGTGGATCTCCAGAAGTGCAGTGTATAGGTATTGTTCTCTATGTTCAGGTGACCCGATAAATTCAGCCAAGTTTCATTAGAGAAATACAATATATCACGATTATCATATCCATTACACAGAATCTGCGGATACCAAATGCAACAAGCAATCTCGCAGCATTATCTGCAGAGTGTTGTTTCATGTGGCAGAGATCAAATGAAATTGAAACGCCGCTATGTAGTGATAAGCCTAACAGCGGAGTCCTTACACCTTGTACGACAGCCTTTGTCTTATGGAATATTCCCTATTGGAACTTTTATTATTTTTCCTTTCGTCTAGCATATACTACTCGACAGAGCGTTGAGGCGTATCGACGTTCAGGTGACCAGCGCTGTGATCGATCCTTATCAGGTCTTACCTTGTCGATTTGAAGGGTGAAATATTACTAAGTTGACGCACAGTAAGTTACGAAACACAAATAGAGCGATTGAAAGCTGCGTTTGTCTATATGATATATATCGTGCCTGTCGAAGTATGATACGTTGCTGTCCAAAAGACATGATTACATCTGAACAGACTATACATACACTGGGCTCACTGTGCATGTGCGATAAGCTGAGGTAAACATCTCTGTGTTGCGAATTTTTTCCGATACGTCTTTTCGTTTTTTCGTTTTTCGTTTTCCCATGTGAAACTTTAACACAATCATTATATTCCACAGCAAACAATGCAGCAATAATCACCTCAAGACAGATACACATAAGCTCAATTATACCACAATCATGCCAAACAGCGGTAGACTTAAAGGTAATTGTGGTTATTTTATGTAAGCACAAGAGCTAAGCTACAGCAGAAAGAAGTGATTCATCTAGATACCTGATAGTATTCAGTCGTCAGTCTAGAAAAAGCAGTTTACTTTTTCGGTGTATGATCACCTCCTCTTTCTCCTCTTTGCTTGTGTACTTCTAATATAGTGCGATCCATATACCATAACTTTTGACCCAATAATAGGACACACGTACAACTTTGGGAGAATATAATATACAATTAGGAGATTACATTACAATATTTACAGCTAAGAGAAAATGTTGGAAGTGTACTCCACTAGCTTCTATACATGTTTGCACTCGTCTCACCATATTCTCTGGTTTTACGGAGATGATATCGAATTGAGAGAAGTTATTTCCAGCAAGATGGAAAAACGTGCCATACATCTAATGACATCATGGAACTTGTAACTGGCTTTCTTTTGTAATGGAATAATCTCTAAAGGTGCGTGGCCCCCAGATTCCCTGACCTAGGCTCACCGGAATTTTTTCTTGAAGGGGTATCTAAGAATAGAGTGTACAAGAATAGGCCACGGACAATTGGTGTTCTTAAGGAATCCATTCGAACCGAAATAAGTAACATTGGAGACAATACTCTCCGTAGATATGGCGAGACGAGTGCAAACATGTTTAGATGTTGGTGGAGGTCACTTCAAACGTTTTCTCTGAGGTGTAAATAGTGTAATGTTATCTACCAGTTGTGTGTTATATTCTCTCAAATTTGCACGTGTATCCTATTATTACATGAAAAGTTATGGCCTATTGAAATGGTTCAGGCTTATATGGATCACTCTGTAAAATATGTAATAAAGCTGTTGGCGATATTTATCTCTAAACTCAAGTATTTAAAGCATATTCAATAAATGCTAAAACTTTCATACCTACATCTATCTATATAAAAGTGGCATTAAGAACAAAGAAAGCTCTCCGATCATTTGATGAAACTTTACATAGCAAAATCATCGCGTTATGTCAAAACTTATTCTATTTTGTTAATACCTTCGATGTGCAAAGGAAATTTCTAAAACAGTGATATTAAGAGGTATATAGATAGCAATGCTTACTACTGATGTGTCCATTAATTGAATACCGTTCATTTAAACTCGCTAACCATAATTAAACTTCAGGTAGATCCGGAAAGCACAAGTTGCTATGGTTTAACCACTGCTCACCCCATAGTTCTATACCAGTACAATGTTGCCTAAATGTTGGTGGCCCTTTATTATGACTGTCATGAATTCTAAAGACACGAAGTGTTACTGGCGGAACTGTACACCAATAAGGAAAGGAAACTATGGACGGACATCGAATAGGGGAAATTGTGTGGCAAGGTATGTGCAGACCAAATGCAATCTAGCAGCTGCAAGTTGCAAACGATTTAGTTTATCCTTGTATCAATTTGCTAAACAAAATCTGCAGTAGCAGAGTGAATACAGTATTGAATTGTTTGTGGTGCTGCGCTTTAGGCTTTTGACTTTAACGCATTTGAACAGAGAAACTACTACGAACTGTCACTTGCCCTTTGGAGTACAGCACTAGATGTATTTATTCGACACAATTTCGATGTTAACGTTTGTTTCCACAATGCACATATATCGGTCGAGTCAAATCGAAATAAGAGCAGCATGTGTAGTTACTGTGATCTATGATACTTCTGCATCAGTAGCACACGTCACACAAGAGCTTGTGTTTTGTTCCAACAACAGAAGAGAAATTCTGCTCGTGGAACCACCAAGTAACCTAAAAGTGTAATCAAGCTGATAACCAGCAAATAGAAGCACACAAATGTATCGTAACGAGAATATTGGAGTAAGGTTACTTGGTTTGAGCATTAAACTAATATAATTTTTAATTTCAAAATAAGATCTAAGGTATACTCAATTACAAGTCCACGCCATTTGTTTTTCAAATTTGTTATACCTACACAAAGAATATTTTCTATTATTAGTTTGCTACATTTTCTGGCTATTCTGTCTGTTTGCAAACGCATGCAACTCTAACCTATGAGGTTGAGATATCCTGTACTGGTATACACAGCAGTTTATGTACTGACAATAAGGCTATGCTTTAAGATATTCGGTGGTCTCATAATTAATGTAGTTTTTTTTTGGATTTTGATGTTTTGGAAAGTTTATTGGGTTTCTTTGGTTTGCAATGCTATTTGCAGGATGCCATTGGTAGTGCTGCGTACATTGCGAGCATGTATCAGTCTTCAATTGTTAATAAACAATCACAAACAGGAGATAAAGTTTGAACGTAGTCCTAAAACAATACTGGAAATGAGATTATAACGGCACTGCCGCAGCTCGAAGAATATGTAAAGTGGAAGGAGAAGCTGTCGTTAGGAGCGTGTGGCACAACGGTGGTTCCAACGTTTCAAAAATGATGACGGTAACGCTAAACATATACCATCTGGACGACCTAAGGTAAAGAATATTGAGAATATACTCCCAATCCACAATAAAGTACCCATAGGCTTTTAGAAGAAATTGGTGCATATAAAGTTACGTACATCGCCACATTAAGACACTTGAAATATCATACACTAGCTATAGATCTATACTTTGAACTGACATCTCAAAAGGCTGAATGTAGAGTGGACATCTGTCATCAGGTTATCCGTAATCCCATGGATAATAGATATGTCAGGAGAACTTGTGACGATGGGTATACGAGAGGGCACCCAAAAGAAACCGGATTGTTCTCATAAAAATTTTACTTTTGAATCTTTTCACAAAATTACTTCAGTCACCTTTAAAATACTCTCCATTACATGCGATGCACTCGCCAAGTCTCTTTTTCCAATGTTGGAAGCATGTTTGGAACTCTTCAAGTTTGATATTGTCCAGTGCCCTTTGCGAAGCTGTTTTTACCGCCTCCACATCATCTAAACGCTCCCTTTTTAGCGTTTTTTTCATTCGTGAAAATAGGAAAAAGTCTCACGGGCTAGGTCTGGCGAATACGGAGCGTGGAGAATGACAGACCACCTCTAAGATGCCAAGAAGTGTAAGGCCGTGTGTATTGGAGCATTGTCGTGATGCAGAAACCAGTCACCTGGTCGCCAAAGTTCCGGGCATTTCCTCCTCACATCCTCTCGCAGACGCCTTAAAACATCCAAGAAAAAGTGCTGGTAAACAGTCTGGCCAGGGGGTACGAATTCCACGAACATAAAATAAGACAATGATCATCGTATTCACATTTGACCTTACTTGCCTTGCATTTTTTGGTCTGGGAGAGTTGGCAGTCCTCCACTGGCTTGACGCTTGCTTGGTTTCTGGGTTATACCGGTAACACCAACTCTCATCCCCTGTAATAATTTTGTTCAAGAAGTTAGGATCACGTGCAATCTCTGTTTTCAAGTCCCGACACACATTCATGCAACAAATTTAACAGCAACACGTCTCTTGTGCAAATCGTCCCTCAAAATCCACTGGCACGAGCTCCAACTGATTCCTGTCGCTGCTGAAGTTTGGTGGATCGTTTGGCGACGATTCTCGTTAATCTTTTGGCGGACTTTTTCAATGTTCTTCTCATTTCGCTATGTTGAAGGGCGTCCAGAACGAGCTTGGTCTTCAACACACATCTCACCACGTTTAAAGCACCCAAACCACTCGAAAAACCTGTGTGCGGCTCATAGCGTCCTCCTGGAAAGCTTCCTGAAGCATTTGGTATGTCTCAGTTGCATTTTTTTAAGCAGGAAACAAAATTTCACACACTCTCTTTGTTCTTTTAAAGTTGCCGTAACGACTTCGCAGAGGTAACCCGCCAACAGTCAGAGAAACACAATACCACACTTGCACTTTCAGCTCTACACTGACGCCGTCTGCACAGCTGTTTCATGAAGGTCTCTACTAACGCAATCTAGCATGAAAACGCTGCACTACGTTTACGAGTGGCAACGCCATCGGAGTCCGGTTTTTTTTGGGTCCCCCTCGTATTACCGAAACTCTGATGCCTCGAAACAGTGGCTTGATACCCACCAACCTGCCAAAGTCATCGTTAAAATAATCAGTTCGGTCCCTCAGTAATGTTGTGTGTCTAGTGGAATTTTGAAGGTGTTATTTCACTGGGAGTTTGTTGCACGGCAGGCGATTGATCTGGATCTTTATTCTCAAAAAGTGGAAGGAGTTCATGAAATTTGGAGCGGGAGATACGCAGGATTATTTAACCGAAGTAAAGTTTTATTGCAACGTAACAATGTAACAGCCCATACTGCAAGAACAACCATGGTAAAGGTCCCGGAATTGGGAGGAATAGAACTGCTACCACACCTAGCACACAGCACTTATCTCGCACCATCAGATTATCATCTTTATCGATCCATGGTGCATATTCAATGCGAAAGAAATTTTGAAGTAGTGAAGAAATGGGTGTCACCGGCTTTTCATTTCAAAAATCAGAGACTCGTAACATCGTGGGATAAAAAAACCTCACTAAACGATTCCTCAAACCATTATAATCTAGATAATTATACTGTGACTTTGTGGGTTCATAAATTAAAGGTCCAATTGCACAAACCCAAAATGTTATTTATTTCCACCGAATTACAGTTGGAACTAGAATTACGTAGCGCACACAATTACAATCCACCAGTTCGTCTGTCACAGGTCCACTCCACACTCACCGTACATTTCCTCTGATACACGTACACAGTCTTCCAGTCCTTTCGCTAGCACTGCGTCCTTTACGGCTGCTCACCAAAAACTGCCTGAGTCGTCTTCTGCAGCCCTTATATAAGAAGATCGCTGTTTCAGGAAGCTTCGTGGCTCGGAAAATCATCTCGGTGGTTCCAGACGTCTGGGGAAGGGGAAAGAGACGGTACAGTTCCTAGTGACACTTTCCTAACCGTCCCCTATGTTAGCGCTACGAGATAAATGGGTGGGCGTTTCCTGAATGCCTCCTGTCCCCTACCCAGCTCCAGTTGGTCGTGCCTTCCGATAATTGGGTGACAATACTTTGAAAATTAGTTAATTGCTTTTCAAAACACATTTCAAATAACTGTTTTTCTTGAAGAACATTACTTACACAATATCTGTAAATCAAATGTTTTACTCGTAAGGTGAATTCCCTAAAGGCCACGTTTGCTTAAGTGCCCAACTTTTATGTTTAAACGGGAGATTTGGTAGAAGAGATTGACTTGGCTGTTTGCAAATATGTAGGAAAGTAAAACTGTAAACATAAGCAGGCAGATGGAAACGAACAACAAAACGACTAATATTTAAACAAAAAGAAAATATTAAAATAAGGGAGGTAGATGCTACCATAAATCACATCTTTTGAAATTTTAATAAAAAAATTAAGAAGCTTCTGCCATATTCTCAGTTGCTTCTTAAGTTGAACGTTGTATTTTGAGCGACACTCTGACAGAATTTTAAGAAGGTAACAATATTTGAATGTTTAATTATGTCATAAACATATCTGTAAGTATTTTCGCCAAACATTCTTTCATTCTTTGGATCTCAAATTTACCATCTAGATATCTAAGCATGCATTTTACAAATTTTTTATTGGCTGGCTCACAAAATATTAATTTACACTCGAAACAGGGACAATTTTAATACAGTTTCATAAAAACAAATTTCGCCGCAACTAATATTAACACCAGTCAATTGATTAAATTCATTTTTACTGTAATAATATATCAAAATGTTATCATACTTATTTGATGAATGTGGATACGTAAGGATATTTATAATACTTTTGCAGTTTAAAATTATTTAATTGTGAAGTCGAGTAACCGTCTAAACTAGAGCTCTCAACTTTTACATACTGCTTTCTTTATTTACTTGTTAAGTGTGCCAATTATTAATATAGGTAATTAATTTAAATGTAACTAAAAGTGTGGAAATTTAATTTCAATATGTTTATATTTGTAAAAATTATAAAATTTGGGCCAAGCTTGCCTTAAGGAATGGGCCGGAGGACTGTTCTAGCCTTATTGGTTAAAAGCCTGAAAAATAAAATTCACGATGCTCTAAACTAATATTTGTGTGAAGCTTTCAATGAATGAACTTTACGGTCAACTCTGACATTCAGTTTTTTTTTACTTTGATGTTTTCAAAATCTGTCTTCCACAAAAAAACCCTGTTCAAATAGTTTTTTGTGAACTATAACATTTGCCCAGTTGGACTTTTTTGTGACCCAACTTCCATTAAAATAATTGGCTTGTCTCACCTTGAAAATTGCTTATACTTCCCAGTGTACGTTATCCGTACATGAACTTGCAATTACATTATGGAATGTATTATGAAAAATATTTTATTAAAATTTATGTTGTCTATTTTTTTAATTTTACGTCCTCCAACACGGTCATATCGGACCGTGGATTAAGTGGGGAAATGATGCTCAAAAGACGAATGTCAGGTAGCTCTAAACTCCATGGACCCTGGAAACATTTGAAAAAAACGTTATTCAAGTAGCATATCCTGACCGAGATTCGAACTCGGGACCTCTTGAACGTAAGGCAGACACGCTACCATATACGCTACCAAGGCGGGAAATTATGTCTATGGTTATGTGTAGAACCGGATACCTTTTCATTTGAACCCAAGTGTTCATAATACTTTTCGATACTCCAGAATATTGACCAACATCTAATACAAATAAGATTTATGCTGTTTGCTGTCTTTGAAGAAAGTATGTGAGAATAAATGCTCGAAATTTGTTATTGTATTTTTTACATTTATTATATGTGCATATAAATATACACGTAAGCAAAAATAATATAAAAAAGTAACTGTAGAGAAAATGACTAAGCTATTTGATTTGGGGGTTGCAGATGCATCAGAGGAACAGGAGCGGAGCAAGAAGATTGAAATCTGACTTCATAAAACGTCTCATTAAATGTAGGTTACTCTATGGCAAATTATCTCATGAGTGGTAGTACACAGCAACCAACTAACGGTACTATTATCGTTCGGCTCTTAGAACCAAACCTGATGTAAATACGCACCAAATATAGCCGTGCCTTAAATATGCACGATTATATGGGGCTTCTCAAAAAAAAAAAAAAAAAAAAAAGGTTAAGCAAACCTCCCTGGAAATTTGAATTAATAAAACATAGTATACAATGTGCAACTATAACAATGTTATAGTTTGGGTTTAATTCTGATCGGTGTTACATACATATAATCTGTATTCATTGGGTTTAAAGGGCGATAAACATGGCTGCTCTTACTGAATATTTTTGTGTACCTATAGATGCCGCTTAGTTGCTACGTTTTACAGCATCCCACTCTATATTTGTCATAAAAGAGTACTTAATTTTGCTAATATGCCTTTTATCATGCTTTAGATTCTGTTACGTGCCGTACATTTACGAGATTGGATTACCTGCTTTACTTTCCTTCCGAAAAAAACCGTGGTAACGATTAAATGCCCCCCCCCCCCAAAAGTCCATCGCCCTCTTTTGGATTTTTGTCCGTGTCCACGAGAACCAGAGGGTAGCATGTCACTCTTAGAGAACAAAATGATGCTTAAAAAATAACGCTTGTATGAATGCCGTTCGCTTGGAGAGTGTCAGTAATGGGGAAAAGTGAAGCATTGTAAAGGTACGCTGTTCAAAGTGACAAACAAATTGCTTTGAATGCTTTTAATCAACTAATGTTAGAGAAACAAAGTGTCGTGCATAAGTTGTCAAACGCAGAGTATACCAATGTTTCTTTGTGGAGAGTTACATCTGCGTATAAAGAATATTGCGAATACCAAGTATGAAACGAACAAGGTATTAACTAGAGTTAGAAAAGGCAGATAATTTTACTAAAATTTGTAGAAAGGCCCACCCGTTTTTCTATAATAAGAACCGCCAACGTTGTACTTCCGTTACCTTCTTTTAAGTTTACTTTTCTTATTTTTCATAAGTTATTGGCAGATATTGGATTTATAGTTTTGATTTGATATAAAGGGAATACAAATAGCTATTGATCAAGAGGATATCATGTGACGCAGACTCAGATTTTACACCTCTTCTAAATAGTGATGCAAATGCAGAATAACACGAATTCTATTTTAATTATTCTTTATATAGTTTCAATTCACTTCTTATTTTGGAATTAATTACTCATAGCACCGCATTTTGCATGAGAAACATGAGTGCAGGATTTAAGAGGGTATGTGTAAATTTTGTTTACATCACACAATTCTAAGGCTGGTTCGACTGTGTTGTGACCGTATCTTATCTTTTTAACAAGACGCGTGTTTTATTACTATTATGCAGCAGACGTCACAACACAAATTCAGCAATGTACATCACACATTTATAAGGCATACGGTAGAAGGAACATGAGGTCGAGGTAGGGAGAGGGAGAGCAACTGTCCTCTCATAGGCGTGCAGCGTAGCCTAGTTCGGAACGCACAGCACAAACGTGATCAATAGAGTTTTTTCTTTTGTATGCGCCCATAATTATTACTGGACATTCGGCATTGTAATATGCCTTGGTACATACAGCAAGAACTTTTGAGGTAGCCTATACAAAGGCCATCTTTCTACAAGGAATGGATCTCCAGTTATCGTTCGAGAATAAACACCTGACTCCAGGGTTTATGCTTCTGATATGCTTCAAATTCCAATCTTGCCCTGTGTTATTTCTGTTCATTACGAAGTACCGAGTAAGGAATTGCAAAGTATCCTTAGGAAACTGCATATGTTTAGTTCATAAATAAGCACGGAGTGTGCAGTCCAGGGACGCACGCGCGTGTTCTTTGAAGTTCGGTTCAAAAGCCTTGCGTAACGGAAATTGAAGGTAAGATGCTTTGTGTAATTGTGACAATAAGCAGAAAATTCACATGTTTACATTGTGTTTTGTAAACTGTTAACCATATCACTTTCAAAGCCTTGTGCCAGTGACGCAGGAACTAAGGGTAAACAATTCTGCTCCCAGGCCAGAAATATTATTTTTAAAGTGTACAGTTTCTTTAAGAAATTTCATCTGAGAAATGCCTGACAGGATAAATTTTTCACAAAGTTAAGAACTTACGACAGGGGGTGCAATGTGAGAGTGCATGCTGTGCCGCTTATTGTTTTACAGAGCAACACTTCTAGCACGAAATTGGTGAATGTTTATTTTATTTAAGCTACCATCTGCTCTACAATAAGTCGCTTTTAGAAATACAGGTACGTTATTTTCAGTAAATAAGCATGGTAATATTGCATATAATGTTATAATTATCCTTTGCTGCGTAAGTTTATGTTATGGCAATTTGTCAGGCAACAGATGTTACTTTCCTCTTTCCCTCTCCCTATCTTCCGCTCTCTGGCGCATTAGATGGCAACAGGGTAGCCACCGTGTGCACGCATTGGTTCAACTCGTATGCCATCTAAAACGGCACGCCCTATTGCGACAGTAAATAGTACTGCACAGGAGTTTGCTTTATTTACATCTGATAACCAGAAAGCTATTCCACAATCCAAGAATTTAAAATAATGAATTTATTGTTGATCCATATAGTACTTAGAATTCTACAACATAGAAGAGAAAATTTGAGTATTAAAAGCAAAGTAACAGCAGTAAATCAAATAGTTGAAAAAATATGGGAAAAGCTAAGAGGGACAGGAATAAGAATGAAATTACTTTAATTGAAGTAATTTGGGCATATCTCCAAAATAACAGGGAAGAGAAAATTAAGTAGGCAATGGAAATGACAGTAGAAGACTGGGAAACATTATGGTACAAATAATGTAAACAATAGGTAAAATTTTGGTGAAAATTACGAGAATGTGTAAAGAGATATATTGAAGAAATGGAGGTAAAAGTGTGAAATCGTTGCCTGATGCAAAATGGTTTGAAGAAGAAATCCTTAAATTATAGATAATGAACGATAAGAACTATCTCCCATTTTCCCCTGAATATAATATTTTGTAATAAAAGAAGTTGGTACTAGACACTATTGCAGCAATCATACATGGCTTATAACAGTATATTTAATGGCGTGTTTGATGGTTGCAGAAGTGCTAAAAGTGTCCTATAATTCACCTTAGCCCTCTGTTTACCCATCATCAGTGGCAAACGGCTGTGTAATTCATTGGTGAAGGTGTATGGCTGCTGAAGAGGAAAATATATGTAGTAAAGCCCATGTATGTGTTAAGACAAGGTTAAGTGCCTTGTGCTTTTCTATTCCTTTTAATGAGGTGCTTTTACAGCTGTATTTTGTCACTGTCAATCGGGAAGAGCTCAGTGAAACAGTGGCACAACTACTTCATGCTTGCCCGCAATGAAGCCTCGGGAGATTCAAGAAGTAAGAGCATTATATGTAAAAACACATTTTGTACCTAACCTTGCTGATTAGTGGGTTTTAGGAACAAACGATAATAACAAGGATTCGTTAGACACTTTATTCACCGGATTAGCTTTCACAATCTTTGCTTACTGGATATTATTGAATCTCCTCCTACATTTTACATGTAATATGGACATTCTTTTTATGAGCTTTTCAATATTCTATTCCATTGCATTGTCCGAAACGGAAAAAACCTATTTATCTACTGTTTTCCTAAAATAAATAAATTACTGAATGCTATTTTATATTTTGTCAAACTATAAGTTTGAGTGGTACTGAAACATGGTTGAGTTAAAAGCTGAGAGTAAATAAAAGTTGTAATTTAAAGTAGTTAAAAGTTATTTTGTGGCCTTAACCATTGAATTGTCTTTGTTTTAGTTTTCAAGTACTTATATTTTCTAAAACCACGATTTGTTCATTTCTCAAAGTGTAACAAGGAAGGAATTTCAAAGACATCATATAGCAACTCGCTCTTAAAAGTTTTTGAGCCTTTAAGATTTCCCAAATTTTCATTTAGTTACACAAAAATATGACATGTAACCATAACATATTGAGCTGCGTAACATGAAATGGAGGACTAATGATTAACTGAATAATGGGTAGCAAAATTGATGTAATGAAACACCCTTTTAGGTTCACTTTTATTATAAGTCGGTTTATAGGAATGTATTTAAATAGCTATACGATATGTTTTACATAGTCACGCATCTATACAGATACATACGCAGAACTAAATTAGATGATTTATACCGTTTAGAATTCATTCGTATATGAATTTTGGCAATTTACCTATTTTGTTGCAAGAACATGTGAATTTAAGTTAGGTTCTCTGGTTAGAAAAAGAGTAAGTTGTTTTAACTTTCTCTGCATTCTCACGTATATGCTATCTCTCACTAAGGTGAAGCATTCAAATACGTCAGATGACTTACTTCTTCACTAATGTCGCCTGGCTATAGGTGAAGTTCATTCTGACATTTAGATCAGAAGTTGTACCTCTTTCATTGACTATGACAATTGCTCTTCGGTCGTTGCATAAAAGCAATGGATGTCTCCATACATCACATAATTTGATCTAAGAAAACCTGTAGACATGGATGAATACATACGCGTGAGCGAGTGAACGTATATGTGAGCTTAAAGGACCCCACAACAGCTAGTGAATGCATACAATGCTGACGAATTTTCTGATATAATGTTGCCTATGCGTAATTCCTAGCATATCTCCAAGGCTTTTATAAATTTATTTTAGGTACAGATCTTGATAGTAAAGGCTTATATAACATGTTAATAGTGCTGTCCAACCAAAACTCGATAATATGTTTATTTTACTCATTCATAGCTGGATTGGAAGGAAATTCGACATCAAAACTTAGAAAGGGGATTTTGAAGTCAAAGGATGAGTTACATTTGGGTGACGGACAAGGCAAATAAGTATGTGGAGAAAATTTAAAAACAGCTTTTGTGATATTGGTAGGCAAACGAACAACTGAACTATGCAGGGTGGTTTCTTGGACTAGAATCTCAATGGAGTGAGGGATAATACATCAAAAGGGGCATTAACTGAAAAGACAGAGAAAGGCTTTAGTTGGAACACAGAGATACAAATTTGTTTGCAAATATTTTGGAAAAATCTTACTCATTTGCGATGTGGAAGAGTTGTACCACAATCCTTCACCTCTTCCAATGGAGGTTTGTACGATACTGGCAGGCAGGGAAGTCTTGAAGCTAATAGGTGAATTTCTAAACGAGCTCTTATAAATTTGAAGGGATGGATGCAAGAAGAGCTAACCGTTTTGGTGATTTATTGGTTTTACGTCATTTTGCACTTTTACTTGTTAGTGCTTTAACTTTGTGGTCTATTCTTTATTTACTATAATAGGGCGAAATAAAGCATCGTATGCTGTTCAGTTTACTGTGACTTATTAGATGTTTTACTTAGTATACTATTTATTTTACTCAATATTCTTTCATTTAGCAATGTTTTCCTTTTTAACAGTATTTGTTTCCTTTTATTTATTTTTCTTTCTTTTTCTTTTTTGTCTTAGTTCTCACTATTGTTTGCTACTGGGTGTTACAGGACCATCTAGGTACGTGAATTCCTGTGACTGATGGGCTCGTTCAGTCGTATGGGATTACTGTTACCTATATAATCGTTTTCTTTTGTTATTAGCATCCTTTTATTAGTAACTTTGTAAGCATATTTACCTGTTTGCTGTGCTTAAATAAAGGGTCAAACATTTTGAGCTCCAGAGTTTTGATCTAAGGGTAAAAATCCCACGCTTTCAACGAAATGTATTGCTGATAATAGAGAATACCTATTTTATCGCAGAAAACACAACTGTGATTCAACACAATTCAACACGTCTCTTTAATATTTCTGTATGTGTCAAGCGCAACAACTTGTGCTTTTGGTAGACCCTCTGGCGTTCACAGACGTTCACCTTTAACACGGAGCTGCACGCCAACTCTGATCACCAACTCCGATATTCGTCGTGAACTGCTTCACTGCTTGTTCTACTGGCCACCGCTTTCTCACTATAGAGCGCAACTTACACTTGTGAAGTGCTTCAATGAACTGCTCCACACCCTGCCAGCTCTTTACCAGGGAGTTTGGAAACATATCACACTTCTCTGCCCTGCTCTGTTCACACGCATGGCTCAACTGATTTGCCAACTGTCTCACAGTGCCGACATACCACGGAGCTGTACTCGTCGACTGACTCGAAGCTCTAAAAGCACACAAACAACTCGAAAACTGTCCACTGAGCCATCAACATGGTGCCGCACTCGAAATTTAAAATACTCTCGAAACTCTCAACATTAAACTCTGCCCTACCAGGCCTCGCACTGACTCTTATATAGACTTACCGGGCGCGGAAGATCGTTCTAGTATCTACTGTTCTCGTATTACATTCTAGAACAGTCTTAAAAGGTATTTGCACAGTAATAATATGACTCGATTTGTGACGTCAATTTATGGCTGACCTTGAAAGGCATATTAATTCTTACGTCCAGTTCGCACGATCGCCGTGACAGTTTTATTGCAAATATGTGCCTTTCTCTCTTTTTAACCAATGCTTCCAACGATTTCACCTCAAGTGCGAGAAGGGCCTACCTATACAATATAAAGGTGGCATTTTTGCACTAAACTCAAGAAATTTAGAATTTGAATCTGACACGGATACCCATTTCTTACTGGGATTTCACACACCCTAAGAAACGAGTGCTAAGTAACCAACCACAGGCTCGTTTGAGCATCATTTCCCTCACCTCAGATCTATAGTTATCACCTACCGTTTGAAGCAGGTAAAAAGTGTAGGAAATGTGTATGCACGCTATGTGCATCAAACATTACATAATTATTATAACAAATTTATCATTAAATATCCTGTGTGGAAATTGAAGAGGCTTGGACATTTATGAACACTTTTTACTTCGTCCACTACTTGCCAGTAGTAAGTGGAGCAAGTTCTGTATTTGATATCGAGTTTCTCCGGAAATATGTACTTCGTTTGCGGCTCCCCAAATGAGCAAAATAGAGAGAATAAATAAATGTTTAACGCCCGCTTTTACCATATGGAGCACCGTAGGTGGTGATATTGATGATACATGAAATGCAGATGGAGCACTGGTGGAATGAGATGGCGGGGGAAACGGGAGATCCCCTAGAAAACTCACCCCAGCACCGTGATGTCCATAAATATCTCACTTTGCGGACGTTAGGGATCGAACTCGGGCCACCTTGGTGAGAGTCGAGTGTCCTAACACTCAGCCACGGCGCGGCCCAACAGACACGGGGACTAATAAGCGTAAGATCAGCTAAGCTAAGAGTAGAGAAGCCAACTCCTTTTTTTAAAGGTATTTGGATTAACTCTAAACTTGGTAAAAAATTAAGTTCAGCATGTTTCAAGGATGCGGCACAAAGACGGCTATCCGTTACATGGAAAAATGTTGTTCTTTTTGTGGTAAAGACGTATAACTTACACTTTCTGCGAATAGCCTGTCAGGTTCTCTTCCAATGAAATTTAATTTTATTTGTCTTATAAAGTAGCTATTCTGGTTGCAGGGGGTGGAATTTAAAAGACAGAAGATAATGACCCACGTTTTAAAAGTTTAGTATCGTTTTAGCTGCTGGAATGCTAACGAAATGTAAGAATTCTTTTTAAATGTTTATTTCGATCAACAGCAAGTACACAGAAGAATAGCATTTCTAAGAAGAATTTATAGAGGAATTAATAGTGAGTCATGTGAAATTCAAAGCTTAATCCAAATATATTTTGAACGTATGTTTTCTAAACAGCTTTTGACAGGCACTTAAGTGATTTAAACACCTCTGATGTAAATATGTACGCATGTCCACATACGTTTAAAGCTTAAAAAAGGTAATTTTGGACAGTTTTTATACCACTTAAATCAACTGAATAAACCTTTATTCATTGACTGCCGTAAGTTATATTAAATGTTTACAAACTTTTATTTTATGAATATTTTCATTATTTGGCTGATGTTTTTGCTCCTGTGTGTAAACGTTTAGCTTTAGCATCGTCAAAGGCAGTCTACTACGTGTGTTACTCTTGCACTCCGCTGGGGGAATCTTGATAAAGTCCTATGAAGCAAAGAATGCTTTTACTGCCGCCAGATGCGTTAGGTAAAGTGGGTATAAGAGCAGTGTGCCAGTCAATAAAGCAAGTTAGCCACATCAGTTCAGCTCTACCAACATCAGCAGTAACAGCTGGTCCGAGTGCATCTAGTGCGCAAATCAAATACCTACTTTCATCAAGAGGACTGAGAACGTTGTGAATACAAACAAGATTCTATTAATGTACGTATAGAAGCTCCAACTAAAAGCTTTTGACTGCAGTCTTTGGTGCTTTTAGAAAATAAAGTGATAAGTATATACACCACTAAGCGCAAAGTTGGATTGGCATCTTAGGCCCAAATTGGGCTCACATTTGGAAATGTCAGAATATAATGTTGTTGTTCTATCTCCTACCACTTTAAAACAGCCCACCTGTACAATATGCCCGCGGACTATTTTAAACCAGCCAGAATTCTAGCAGGTTGTATAACATAATTTTACTCAGGAGATACGTTTACGAAGACCCATGTGCGATTAAAAGGCTTACTGTTCCATAGAAATAATGTGGCAGTAAGAGGTCTTATGAAAATACAACACATATGTACATACTGTTGTTGTAATTTACGTCTTCCAGCGTTAAGTCATATCGGTCGATGAATGAAATGGGTGAAATGATGCTCAAATGAGGCCGGGGTTCATAGAGCTTACAGTTACCTGACATTCGTCTTTCAGGATAAAGGAAAACCCCGGAAAAAATCTTATCCACGTAACTCACGCTAACCTCTTGGTACCTCTTGAACGCCAGGCACAAACGCTACCATCTACGCTACTGAAGCAGGCTTACGTTTTATCAAATCATAGATTACTATATGCAAGGTTCATAATGACGCAGAAAGTTGTGAATCACCTTCTACAATATATTCGTGGCTCTACACTGTGTCACATCATTGTCTTAGATGTCAGTTTTGAGTCTTTATACTAGGAGAGAGCATTTTGATTGCCAACTTACTCAGATTATTACTTATCTATGTGCATTCTAAAACCCTACTGGAAATACTTCAATCCCTCGAGGTATTGGTGCTACTTCGGTGGACTTTATAAACACCTAGACTTACTAGAAGAATGCCAGACATTCCCATTGAGTGACTACTCGCGAAATTGGTCTCAAGGGAAATTTCCTCTCAGGAGTACCTATTCTGTCTACGCTGGAGTGGTTAATGGCTCAAAACAGCGTTTGCATTACGCCTGGACAGGCAATAGGTTACATCAAATATATCGGGCGTTAGTTGTAAACGCAGACCGTTTACGTGATAGTTAACGCTCTGCCGACTGTTCTTGTGCAACTATTATCTATATGTCTCACGATGTACAATATTTTTCATAGTAGAAACTAAAAACTAGAGCAAAGAAATCCAAGTGAAATTAAAGGGACGACTGCACATTACACTGAAGTTGTCTAACACAATGTAATCTTCACTGAATCACTGAAACATAACAAGCAAACATTGTTGGTCGTTTTGTACTTACGCTGTAAGGTACATTAGACCACTAGGGGGTGGTATGTGCCTTGAAGACGACATGCTTATGTTTCCCTTGTTTCTTTATATTTTTATTCGTATTCGTTCCACCTCGCTTCCATTTCTGTATTTAAGATAAAAGAAATAATGTAAATTATCAATCATAATGTTTATAATTTTTTACTTCACTACGAGAAAATACAAAGTAATCTGAGGTGATTTATTTGTGCCTCTTCATAATTACCAAATTACTTCATTTATCTGAAATATTATTATTCCTTGACTGGGCATTCAATGCTGTTAATTTGAAGACAGCGATCTGATAAAACTTCAAATGTTCTACCAAAACATATAAAATTATACATTGAAATACAGTTCGTTCATTGATGAATTGACTACGCAAATTTGGAGTGGCAAATTGACAATTCAACACAATTTTGAATCAAGTAAGAGGAAAACTAACAAGGTTCTCATTTTCGGATTGCACTGATATCAAATCACCAAAAATGTATCAATTACTTCATTTGGGTCGAAGAGCAATAACCCAACACATAGCGCAACCACTCTACAATGAACAAGTACATATCGTTATACTCAAATATCAGCGTTAAAACCTGCCCTTTCCCCATCATGTAGTAAAGTCAAATAACCAGAAAATGTCAATATTTGGTAACGCAGTCCGTTCGGTATTGTGAATAACTCTTTCTAAATCTAAAATTCTAGCTTTGGTTTCAATAGGGACGGATGTTCTTCCCATATTCAGTGAAATTTGCATTGTGGATTAGAGATATTCGGCGCAATTTTAAACTTCCCTTTTTCTCAGCATACTTTCCTTTACTGAACTTTATTATTTCTTTTTTAAATTGTCTTATACGTTCAATGTCGTCCTCTATTCTTTACACACTCTTGAAGCTCTTCAATATCGGACTTGTTATAGAAACGCAGTTAAAGTACTTTGAAACTTAACATGCATTGGAAATTTGGATAGTGTCCTGTCCTCAGTTAAATTATCTTATTATTACAATTTATTTAATTGGAAGTGAATTATTATTGCTAAGAAAGCGAAGGAAAAAGGTCAGAAACGAGCTGACATTCGTTTCATCCAAATCCATTTATGCTATGGACGTTATATGCTCATTTATTTAATAATAAAAACTGAGTACTGTTTAGTGTTATAATATCTATCTAATAGCAAAACCAGACTTCTATTTTTACTTTCTCTGGGACACGATAGTAGTAGACGAAATATTATATTCCATCCAAAAATTCGATACGATATTTCGCAGAAAGTATGTGTTTAGGGCCTATTTCATCGAGAAAAACACTAGAGAAAGGCTGCGTAACCGTGGTATCAGGCAGCGATTAGGAGGCGGCGAATTAATCTAAATCAGATAATTAAAAAAGAAGATAAATTAATGAAAATGCTTTGCTAAACTAATGTACAAATCTTCTTATAATAATATGACATTAGAATGAAGAGAGTAATGATTAAAATAGTGGTTGACTTAAAGAATAAGAAGGAAAGAATATAATTTAATATAACATATATACTAGCATCCAGGCAAGGAAGAGAGAATATACTTGTAAAAATCTGTACACTTTGGAGAGACAGGAAGGGAGGACCGTTACCTTCTTTGTGCTAGTATAGGTTCAGTGTCTGAGAACTATATAATACTTCCAGCCAGGAATGTGTTGGGACAAAGGGGCTTTCAAAATGCAGTTGAGCATGAACGCTAAAGGGATTTAATTCGCTGATTTGATAACGATGTATACCGTTACAAACAACTCAGGGTATTCGTTCTCCAACTCAGGGTGGGCTGAACGTCAGTGAGTTAAATGCGTTTTGTAAACCAATGCGAAAATTCGAAATAAATGATAAACCAATAATAATGTAACATTTGAGAAGGATGAGCTAGTTTGGTCATGCGATAAAGTTAGAGAAGGGATCAGAATAAGGTTCGAACTGAATCGTGAAGTAAGAAAAATTAACTTAAATGGTTATACTACGACAGGAAGGACGTGTTACTGCGCGTTAAGAAGGAGAAGCGAAGATTTATAAGTCCGAAATGTAGGGAAGTTAAGAATAGTGCAATCAGCGTAAGTGGAAGCAGTATTAGAAGTTTATTAGAGCAAAGTAGTCGCCGTATAAAGAAGAAATAGAAACCGCGCGGAAGGAACTTTAAACAAGTAATCCAGAGTTTCAAGTAAAATTGAATTTATGTTAGGAATTTTACTAATAGGTGGTCACCGATCCAAGTCTATAAGCAAACTTAGTAGGAATTAAACCAAATAATTCTGCAACAAAGTGTTATTAATACTACTGAGTAGCCAACAACCACCAAAATCCATTTCCTACAGCCATTCACCTGAGGATAAGAGAACTCATAGCTCCAAGTAGAACCCAATCAATTTAACACTGGTATGCGGGTTTGTCGCAGTGTGTTTACGTGTGTGTTTGTAACATTTAGGTTCATTTTCCTAAACAAAATGCTCACCTTAAACTACCCTTTATTTGATATGTCTTAGCTATATTTGAGTTTATACAAAAATAGCTAATGCTCTTGATTAAAATAATATGTCCATGATATTTGTTTGCACGAGTAATAATACATTTCTAATTTTCTTAAGTTTACTCTTCATTCGTAAATAAAGAAATCAAAGTTGAAAATTTTCGGAAATGAATTTTACATAAAACAGTATTACTGATACTCCATAAGAAATATAAAGTTTACTAAACAAAATAACTCATTGAGACACACAGTGTACTACAAATAAGGTTCTCTGACATTTTCAAGATATTCATCGTATTTTCCTTTCTAAGTCTCGTCACCATTCACTTGTTTTACAGAATTTCATGCAAATTTAAAACAAAATAAAACGACACTGGCTAGAGAAAGTTAAGAAAAGCAACAGTTATTTTTAAACATTTCGGTCTTTCTGTTTCATTTAAAGGTTATTCAGGGACAGGAAGAAATCTAGAGCTTTATCACAACGCCTATTCCATTTGAAAATTCCAAGTTATCGTTAAACAGCTTTATAGACGAGAGAGTTTATTTCAAATTATTGTAATTAATTGTGTGTTTCTTCTCAACTTCTTGGTTTAACCTTTAAATTTAAGGTTGAAATCTAGACATTTTTAAACTTTAATTTTTAAAACACCTTGGCATCTTCTGATATTAAAAATTTCAATGAAATTGTTAAATGGACTCCAAGAGAGAAATTTGAATGATTGGCCATTTTGGATCGAGGAATTCAATATGCTTTTGGCTTCAGGCAAACTTTTGATAAAATGTCAATTATCATTAAGGTTCATTCAATGACATTTCCAATTGTTTATACATATAATTTATATTTTTCTAAGAACTTAAATTCGTAAGTACTCCAAGGAGATTCCTAAGATTAACATTCATTGGAAATAATTTATAGTTAAACAACTGATACAGAAATAATTTGATATTCAGAAAGACGTTAGCAGATTATAAAAAAAAATCATTGCCATTCCAAATGTGTAGTTTGTACAAATTAATGCATTTTGTTGGTTTTAAATAAATTTAAATCCTTAGTTGAAAACCATGTGCATAATTGATCACATATATAATAGGACAAAAAAGAGATTTGAGGATGTAAACAAAATGATCACTGAGGTAGCCGATTAGAGATCTTTAGTACTCTGGTAATAGAAGAAAGACCTTGGGGGAAGGGATATATATCATGAATATATGGAAGCAGGAGTAACGACAGAAATCTGAGGCTAAAACACCTAAGGAAAGATTTAAACGCAGCGCCCTATATGATGGCTGAATATACAATATTTAAATCTAAGGGAACTGAAGAGTATACATCAATAATGAATGGTTATATATATATATATATATATATATATATATATATATATATATATATAAGTAATGCTATAACTGAAATGTCTTATAAAGTTAGTAAAATTGTACGGTAGTTCTTAAACTGTAGAATTAATGGATTTGGACAGTAAATAGTCCAACTAGATTTAAGGAATTTGTTATACTAAATATTATGAATGCGGGCTAAACAGCTGCCATATTCACCTCTATATGGATTAGCATTAATAAATAAAAAACAAATAACATGGGTATTAATTTCAATATCAGCTATCTATTTGAGTTACATTTGAATTATAAATGACACTAATGTGGTTGGGGCATAAGTTATGTTTATGCAGTCGCCTTCCGTGCATTGATCACTTCCCCCACAGAGAATTAGCTGGCAATGTTATTGATTACTGACGACTTCCGTCTGCTAAAAGCAATGTCGCCACCATTATGTATTGCGATTCCAATGTAAATTATATCGCTGTCACACGACATAGTTCTAATATCATCCTATTGTTTGTGGTCAATTAGGTCAAGTAAATACTAATGTAAATTCCAAAGTAATTGCATAACCTTGCCCATGTAAATGAGACTAAATTTGTCAATGAGTCTTATATAAGCCGATCATGATTGAAATGTAAAATGAGGAAATTAAAAATGTTGATCGGAAGTACTATCTGTTTCTTAAGCCAAAGTTGAGTTTTCGTTTTCTAAGCACATAACAGGAGAACTTAAAATTTCAGTATATAGTATTTGTCACATTTCATTTGTTTTTATATAGCATATTAGAATATAAAAGTAAATGAAAACCATTGGAAGTTGTATAACATACAATAATATCTGAATATTATGCAGTTATATTTATAAATATTCAAATATCTAGCGAACGTGGAACGTAATATGCAGAAATCGGATTCAAGCTGATGGAAACAAAAAAATAATGTATATCAAAAATGCTTTCAAAAATTTTTGAGAGAATTCTTCACATGAAAATAAGAAAACGTCTATAAGATGAAGGAATTTCTTAGTTAATGACTCTTACATTCTAAGCCACACCCATAATATTACACTTTCACTCCACACGTATATTCAGATCATTGAGATCTAACAGTAAGTAGAAATATCTGATGTGTGCTTTCGTGATTTACTCTACTCACCTTCATACAATTTATTCTATCTACTTCATTCCTGAAGGAAATAAAAATGTGTGGAAATGGTTTTATTACACATTTTATTATAGATATTGTAGGCTTAAACAAAGGTGAGCAAGTTGCTCGATGATGACTTGGCATTACATTCTTTTCACATGGACAGAGATCAAAAGGAAGAAAGAGTGACAACTACTTATTTGATAAAGGTATAAGTACGATTAGAGTGAGACTGAAAAGTTCAATACCATAGCTGGGGTCTCCCGCTCTCCGTGCGGTTGCTCTAAACCACTCTAAACCATCCCGGCTATGGTATTGAATTTTTCAGTCTGACTCTACTCATCCAAACCTTAGCCTTCACACGGCTAGTGTCGAAGAAATGATTATTTCCACAGGTACAAATATTTGGAAATTCACAGAATATATAAAAATGGTTATCAACACAAAAACTATATTTGACAAAAATATGGATACCTTAAAATCTTAATTCATTATTTTGTCTCTTGCGGTATTAGCGATGAAGTGGCATCTTTAAATTCAGGAATACACTAGATCACTTGGTAATGCGATAAACTGTATATGATAAAATTGCAAAGCTAGTGGCTTTCAGTAGGAAGGAATGTCTAAAAAGTTGAAATTTAACAAGCTGAAAAAATCTACCTTGATTGAATATAAAATGAACATAATCCACCCTGAAAACATCCGAGGAAATCAATCGGTCACTGAGGTATTGCTGTTTCATCTATTTTCTTATCCTTCTGGGTTAGCAACTCATTGAAAATGTATTATTTGTCTTTAAGTCTTGAGTGTAAGCATCTGTTGGATCACAAACATAATGACGAAATATTAAAAACTCAAGGTACAACTACTTGTAGTTCATATATCAGTACTAAAACAATTGGCAACGTCACGCCCAATGTATGCCTCGAAATGGGACATCAAAACTCTGCTAAACTATCATCCATAACGGAAGAGAAGTCTGTGATGTCCAAGGAAGACACTGCAAGAAAATTCTTTGCTAGATCATAACGGGCTATGAGACCTAACTGTACAAACTATTCCTACAAACTGTATTCTTGTATATAATTTATACTAATCGAGATATTTATCAGATTTATTATTTATCTTCTTCTTTAACTTCCCTAGTTGTGCCCCTACCATGGTGATTCTTGTTCCTCTGTCCGTTTTAAGGTCGGTCCTGAGGAACCGAAGCTTTGGATCCGATAGAGAATCAGGATAGGTGATCAGCCAAATGCCTGGTGTGAAGATGAAGGAAGTGGATGATATATCAGGGCGAGAAGAATGATAGGAAACATGATGGAGCAATCCGTGAAATGTTGGTGAGGGAAACCGGAGGACCCGGAGAAACCCCGTCCCAGCGCCATGTCCACCACAAATCTCACTTTGCGTTTGCCTGGGATCGAACCCGGGCCGCCTCGGTGAGAGCCAAGCGCGGCCTTATTATTCATCATATTTATTACTTATCATTTATCGAAATTCTCATTGAACATTTTCTCGCATGGGTAGAAGAAAAAAAGGTGAATTACAGCAGACTTTAAACGAAAGACGAATCTTGTAGGATCGGGTTCCTATGTGAAGGATTTGAAAATAGGTTTTCTTTACAACTTGCAAAGAATTCTATTTTTCATATACCTTTTCTACAAATTCCTCATCAAAGTATTCTTACAAAAACTTACACTTCTGTTTCAGTTAAATGATATAAGAATTTGTAGAAATGATTATCAAATCATTTCCTTGCAGAATAAGAGAGAACAGGATTATGAGAATAGAGAATTCTTAAACGATATTCAGAGCTTTAAGAGCGGGTCGATATGTGATTGCGTATAATTTCCTTTCTCTTTGCATAACCAGAAAGGGGGAAAACAGACGATTAACCATTTTGGATTTGAGAATGCCTTTGAAAAATATATTGGTCTTAAATTGTAAGCCTTAATGAAATCTACAATTGTGTGGAGCAGTATATGTTCGGTTTATAAGTTATGCAGAAGTCATCTAGAATGAAGAGGTCTTCCAGAATACACATTAATGGGGATGGTTTATTAAAATATTCATAACTTTTCTTTAGAAAGGGGAGAATTTAAATATTACGCTTCTATTTAACCCATTTTCGTTTTTGAAACATGCTATTCACACACGCCCATGGATCTTTTTCTAATATGTTCTTTTTTGTGTTCAGATCGTCAAAGCGCATATTTCCGACGAAACCTCGACATTCAATTTTTGGATGCCATGTAGTACTTCCCTTAATTATCAGAGAAAGTAATAATACCACATTAACCTTTGCTTCCATTTGCATGTGAGTTTTATCACGGTTAGTAGTGGCAATAGAGCCGCCCAGATGTCAAAGCAGGGATCAGGAATAATTTGTGGCCATGGGTGAGATTGCGCCTGTCTGCCGTGGGTATCGTGTGCAGTAATTATATAGTGCAGGTTATTTAATAAAACTGCAGTGCTCTGGTTCCATGGCTGAAAGCGATGTGGCATACGATGCTGTTAGAGAAAGGCAAAGGGTAATAAAACAGCAATTTAAACTACACGGTTAATTTATCCAACGCTGTAGCATCCCATACTCAACATTATGCATGATGAGTAACAAGCGAAATTTAGAGCTGTTATGTGCAAATACAACTGAAAATTTCAGATATTTTAAGAAATTATTTCTTTTGGCATATTATTTAAATGTTTTACTTAATTAATAATGGTAAACGGCATTTTAAAATATGAATACATAATGAGAGCTGCTTATTTCTTATTAATTAGTGAGAAACATTGCAGTTACTATAAAACAATTTATGGACAATATTTTCAGAGCATGACTTTTCATAACACACCAATAAGCATAAGAATGATGAGCAAGCTCATGACTTAAAAGGTACATTCACATACATCCTTTATGTTTCTAGCTTTACTCATCATGCTTGTGTCCTTAAGAATGCTTAGAAATTAATATCTGTTGAGTGGCAATCAGCGCAAAAGGTTTCAACGGAATAAATAAATGACTGACTGAATAATTTAATAAATACTTTAATAAACAAATAAATAAGTAAATAAATAAATAAACCCGTGAGTGAGTGAATGAATTGAATATGTGACACATAAGTACTTCAATTCACTCATTCCTTGTAAAATTTGTCTTTCAAATGTATGAAGATTGTTTTATTGCATATTCCGTAGTAGATACAATGCGAATAACGAAAATGAATTCAAGGGATAAAAATCTTTTTACGAGCTGTTTGTTATACAAGGGATTTGAAATATGTTCCGTTTGCATGACAAGCAGAAGGAAAACTGTCTGTTTTCCCATTTGAGAAAATATTTTTCAAATGCAAATCAATAAAAAGAAATATCTGAAAATATTAGCTTAAACATGTATTTCGACTGATACTTTAACATATATATTTATTTAGGGTTTTTCGGGTTAGCAAAAGGCATTCAAAATGAAGAGCACTATTCCCAGAAATCTCTATCTGTATTAAACTTATATTTTTCATGAAAATATTTAAAAAATGTGATAGTGTATATAAATTGCTAGAACCTTATTTGAAAGTCAAAATAATTTCCACGTGAAAGGTAGTTTGCGATCGAAGGTTTGAAAATATTTTTATATTTAATCGAATTTTTCTTTTCAGTTATTCTGAACATGCACAGACGTGCGCATTCACGCGCGCAAATAGACTTTTTTTTTAATAAATGCTTTCACTTTTGGGATTCAGGGGGTTTCTAAGCATAATTTCTGGTGAATCCTCGATGTTGAATTTTTGGGCAATTTTAAAATGGCAGCAATTAGGCACTAAAAAGTTCAAAATATGCAGGAATGATAAACATTGAATGGCGAAATAATTTAGGAATATTCATTTACTATTTAAAATCAGCTTCTGATATGATAGAACAGCATAAAGTATCAAATGTGAAATAAGCGTATATTACATATTAAGTTAACTAATTCTCATTGAAACAGAGTGTACAGTGTGAACATTGATTTTTTAAATGAATGCTCTTCGTTTATGTTGAAATCTATTACCAATTTTGAAGTAATATCTCCTGTGAATACGTTTCATACCCCATGCTACTCTCTAGTTATTATTGAAACTGTTATCTATAATGTATACTGTATTATTACAACAGATTGCCACTGCCTTTGCAATGCAATAAAGTGCCTTACTCTTATGGAAAATAAACAAGTATAAAGTAATTTTACTAATGAAGGAAGTAATTAGTTAATATTTTATTAAATTTCTAGTTGTAAAGCAAAAGCGTTTTGTGGTAGTTAAAAGATTTAAAGTTTTATTATGCTTTATGTTACTACAAACTACTCTACTGCTGACTTGGATAGTTATACTACTATTACAAACGTCATGGTTTAGAACGCGAAATTTGGCTGCAAAACTAAAGTTAACACTACATTAATAAATTATAGTGAATAATAGAATAAAAAACTTGTAATATCCTGTATCTTAATAAGCTTTATTGTTAAAAAATGGGCAAGAAGGTCCTCTTGGAATTCATTCTAAAGCCTACCTTTCACCAGTTTTAGCCCCTTCAGGCTTTTGTTTTGATTCCAAAACTATCGTTACTAGATAGTAAATTGTTCATACTATTTCGAAAAATATGGCCCTTTTAAAATGCTCAAACATTTTGAAATGGGGATCTAGTTGCCCTGTTGCCCCTTTAGGTATTTAGTCATTTGAGCGATTAACTGGATGCGCGTATTTGTTATTTTTGTCACCTTAAAATGTTTAATTTCTTAGAGACTTTTAATATACATTATTTGAAACTAAAAGACGCCTTATTATTTTAAAAAATATAATATTTTACTATAAATAATTTCATTGGATGAATAATACACTAGTTATAACAATTTTTGTCATTTATCAATAGACCTTCTTTCCAATTTTGCAAATAAGTTTCTTTCGGAAGTTGTAGGTACATTAGGTACGTTAGGTATATGAAACTTAATTTCCAGATGAGGTTTAAGAATTACCGAGCTCACACTACGGCCTACTTATACTCAAATTATGCTACAATACATACAAATAATATAAACAATTTCGGCCAATGATCACCGTCAAGTAGGTAAACATGATCGTTAAGTGCTGCCTGGAAACACGAACAGACAGTACGAGGGATGGAGATGGGCGTAATATGTGACGTCACAGCTTAAAATCTAATATTTCCAGAGATTATGGCTCTAATGCTTAAAAATTCATATGCTTGATTAGGATTTTTGAACAGATCAGTGATATAATTTTTTGTTAATTTGATTGCAGAAATTAGCAGTTTCAGCACCTAGTGAAAAATACTGTCGCCTTGGCGGTAGACTCGCGAAGCCGATGAAAAATGATGGCCGGTGGAGATTCGGAAAACTTCGGAACCAATCGTTACCGGTAGCGACAGACAGTTGCTTGGAGAGTTGGAAAAATAAACAGTTTGAGGTTAGCTAGCATAATGTAATGTTGAACAGTGTATTTCGAGGAGAATAAAGTGTAGTTTTTGTGTTTCGTAACCTCGTTTTATTATTTCACGAACCCACAAAGTCACAACTGGTGTCAGGAAGCGGGACAACTACATCACCGAACATTATGACCATGGAATCGACATTGGAAATGCTTTTGCAGAAGATGAACGAATTAACAGCGAAGTCGGAAGCGGCGAATAACAACTTGGCCGCGAAGATGAACGAGTTATCAACAAAAACAGAAGCGGCAAATAACAACCTGGCCGCAGAGTTGAAAGAAATAAAGACCGAATTTACCACAGAAATGAAGGCAGCGAACGACAGTCTGGCCACGGAAATGAAGGAGGCGAACGAGGTCCTCGCCGCCAAATTTGAGGAACAGTTGGCCGGCGTGAGGGATGACGTGACGGAGCTGGGCAAGCGGATGGGCCAAATGGACGAGCGCGTCGAGGACCTGGCGAACCGCTTCAATGACTTAGAGGAAAAGGCCGTCAATAACGCCAAGACCCTGAACGCCATGGTTGAAGACGTCGAAGACCTCGCGAACCGCGTAAACAACCTGGAGGGAAAGGCCGACAGCAGCGTCAAGTCCCTGAACGCCATGGTGGAGGACGTCGTCGGCAGGAGACTGAAGGATTTGAGGCTGACGCACCGGGACGCGACACAACATCGGCGCGCGTCAAACCTCCGAAATATGACGGCGCGTCAACATTCGAGGTCTTCCGCCGCCAGTTCGACACAGTGGCCAAGCACAACAGATGGTCACCGGAGGAGGAGGCCACACAGTTAATAGCCAGCCTCCAGGGACGGGCCGCGGAAATCCTAAACGCGGTGCAGACGACGGCGGCGCCCAAAGACATCTGGGAGGCCCTGGAGAATCGCTTCGGGAACCACCGCTTAGCCGCAGCATACCGCAGCCAGCTAAAGGCAAGGTCGCAGCAGCCGGGGGAGATGCTGCAGGAGTTCGCCATGGCGGTCTAGCAGCTGGCTAGCAAGGCCTTGGTTGACCTGCCACTGGAGTTCGTATCCCGGGAAGCCGCCTAAAATTTTGTCGACGGGGTACGGGACACGGAGATTCGTCAGCGCTGACAGTGGCATTAAGGATGGAGGCGGCCAAGGTAACATCTATCCCGACGTCGAGAACGAGGACTGTCCGCTACGCCGGAGACAGAAGACCAGCTGAGGGACGCCGGCGAACACCTAGTGGCCTGTGTTGGGGGTGTGGACAGCCCGGACACCTGTAGAGAGACTGCCCACACCAGGAAGGGCAGCGGGAAGAACGAGTAAGGCTCGGCGTGGAGAGGGGTACGTCGGCGCCATTACCACCATCCCCTCGAGTGACAATCCGCGCCGTCAGCCGGCGGATGGATGACAACCTCATCGCGGACGGCTGGGTAAGAGGAAAGCCGTGCCGCGTGCTGGTGGACACTGGGGTGGCCATGACCATCATCAGACCTGACGTGGCGAAGGGTTTGCCGACAAGGAGGCCGAGCCGACCATACCAGCTTGTGACGGCATCGGGCGACACCATGCTTGTGGAGAAGGAGGCCCTGCTGGAGCTGAACTTGGGACGGAGTGCCGTGCGTCTGTGGGTGTTCGTCGCGAAGGTGGCTGAGGAGGTGATTCTGGGAGTGGATGCCCTCAGGAGCCACGAGGCGACGGTCGACTTCGGCAGGAAGTTCCTGTGGCTCAACGGGGAAGAGGTTATACTCCGTCAACCAGAAGAGCGCCTTGGAATTGGCAGGGTCGTCTTGAGCGAAGACGTGGTTGTCCCCGTGAGGAGCGAAGTGATAGTGACGGCGCGACCGGAAGGCCAGACAGCAGGTTGGGTCCAGAGGCAGCAGGAGTACGATTTCACCTCGGAACATCGCAGAGGGAAGAGCCAAGGTAACGCGGACGCTATGTCCCGAAGACCCTGTCCAGAAGAGTGCGGCCAATGCACAAGAGTGGAGGGGAAGGAGCATGCCGCAGCAGTTCGAGTATTCACGGCAGTGCCTGCGGGTGGCTGGGATAGCGCGGGCCTGTGGAGGGAGCAGCTGGCGGATGCAGACTTGGGGCCACTCTTGAGGGATGTAGAGAACCTGGTGGACCACCGCCACGACATGCACGAGATGGCTCGCCAGAACATCCAGAAGGCGAGCGACCGCATGAAAACCTGATACGACAGGCAAGCCAACAGCCAAGGGTTCCAGCAAGGTGACCTGGTCTTGTTTTACCCCGAGACCCGGACGAAGGGACGCTGCCCGAAGCTTTAGCAGTCATGGCAAGGACCGTACCGTGTGGTGAAGAGGATTAACGACGTAATCTACCGCATCCAGAAGGTGCCCCGAGGAAAGATGTTGGTGGTACACCTGGATCGCCTGGCCCGCTACGAAAGCGCTGTTCGGGACGACCAGCCTTGAGGAGGGAGCAGTGTCGCCCTGGCGGTAGACTCGCGAAGGCGATGAAAAGTGATGGCCGGTGGAGATTCGGAAAACCTCGGAACCAATCGTTACCGGTAGCGACAGACAGTTGAATGGAGAGTTGGAAAAATAAACAGTTTGAGGTTAGCTAGCATAATGTAATGTTGAACAGTGTATTTCGAGGAGAATAAAGTGTAGTTTTTGTGTTTCGTAACCTCGTTTTATTATTTCACGAACCCACAAAGTCACAATACATACATCTTACTTTTATGTGGCGATGTCAACAAAGTGGGAAAATGTATTATTTCGCCGGTGACTGTGATTGGAGGGAATATTCGCGCTACTTTATTGAACACGTAGCAAACATGTGCGCTCTCAACGAACTTCTATACAAAGTTTCGCTTTGACGTTTACGATACTTGAGTAGCTTTGCGGTAGCACTGTTATGTTGAGATTAAATGCACAACTGGTGTACTGTGCAATATATTTTTCCTTTTGTGCGTAAAAAAGTGACTGAATGTTTGCAACAATCATTTAAATATTTGATTTCTTCATATAACTCCACTTCACGTATACCTATTAAAAATTAAGGCACAGATATATCTGCAGAATAATGGTGCTAAATAACACTTCGGCAATGACTTGGAAGTTCCACCGGCAAGCAACTAAACAGATAAAAGTACTTTACATGCTACAACGGACGAATTCCTTAAACGATTTCCACTTTCTAATTTTCCTTTGATAATTCCTGCAACACAATATATTTTCACGCTCAACAATTAAATTTTTCTGTTTCTATTCAGAAAAATCGGGGTTATTGTTTAATACTTGAAGCACTTTTATAGTTGTTGGTGGCTCGCTTCTTTCAAAGAGGCTATGCATCTTGCGGCAAACAGAACTTTTAACAAATACATCGCATTCACCTTCCACAACGGACTCCTTATTTGATGTTTACCTTGGGCGGAAAGAAGTTTTCACAACTTCGTTTCGAGCAGCATTAATACTTGACGTGGAAACACCGTTTAAGAAGCTGACAAATGAACGTCCTTCATTGCTAAAATCGGTATTTTTCACAACTTTCAAAACATGCTCTATATAATTTGTTTTTCACCAATTTTTAGCAGTTTCTCTATGTGATGTTGACATATGGCACGGAAGGCTGAATGCCTGACAGAGATGGCAGCACTGTAAAGTGCATAGAACTCTAGTGGCAGAGACGAGAGTTAGGACTGTTTTTGATACTCAAAATGGCGTCGTTTGCATTGCAAGAACAGCATGTAATCATTCGGTTTCTCCATTTTCTATTTTCCCATTTAAAATTCATCGCCAGTTGAATGAGACATGTGGTGATTCTTTTTTTAAGTTTACGTCCTCCATCTTTAATCATATCGGACGGTGAATGAAATGATGCTCAAATGTGTCCAGGTTCCATTGAGTTTAGAGCTACCCAACATTCGTCTTTAAGGATAAAGGGAAAACCCCGGAAAAACATTATCCAGGTGACTCATATAACACATCCTGAGCGAGATTCGAACTCAAGACCTCTTGAACGTGAGGCAGAAACGCTACCATCAACGCTACCGAGGCGGGCACATGCATATGGTGATGGTACCATGGATCTGTCCAATGTGCGTTCCTGGGTCAACAGTTCAATGAAGGCAGAACACCTTTCACATTTACAGATATTCTTGCAGGATTGTGTGCACAGATCTCACGGAAATGCCAATTTTGGAGGCGATGTCTGCAACGCTCAATCGGCGATCCTCCAAAACAACGTTCTCCACTCGCTGGATCATGTCGCCAGATATTCTGCCTTCACTGAACTGTCGCACCCAGGAACGCACATTAGACACTGACATGGTACCATCACCACATGCCTCACTCAACTGCCGACGAATTTCAATAGGTGTCACACCACGAAATTGGAGAAAACGAATGATTACAGGCTGTTCTTGCAATGAAAACGTCGCCACTTTAAGTACCAAGGGCAGTCCTTACTCTCGTCGCTGCCAATAGAGTTCTATACACTGTACAGTGCTGCCGTCACGCGTTCACAAGAAGTCCACGTGTATTTTTTGTTTAAAAAACCAGAAGTTCCTCTCTGGTCCCAGTCCTGAAAAAAATTAGGAGGTATTGTAGCTTGAAATAATTCTCCCACTTCATTCTGGTTTTGAATTGCGCAAGCGCAACGTGCACTATGATTAGTACATACAAATTACGCTTACATGTACATTAAAATACTAATTAATTACTGTTTGACTGTTGCATTTGTAATGTGAAGCTGTTGATATACTTTGCATTAGATGTAACGTCTTTGAAATGATACGCGAGCTATATTTTTCATTCGCAGAAAGTTAACAGTCCTAAGCAGCTAGTGATATCGCACACGTACACGTGCTTTTGTTTACATCACCATATAAACTAAGGAGAGGGCCTGTATAAATATGAAGAACGTTGTACAGAGTAGAACAGATTCTTAAGATGCTTAGACGGTCGTGTTAAGTTGTGGACTTAAAGGATGACCACATATAACTTTCTTTCACATTTGCAAAAGTATAGTGAAGCTGTGTTGAAGCGTGAAATGAACACAATGGTTAATCTGAACTAAAAGATAACTGTTGTGTCTTACAGATTAGTTGAATATCTTGGATCTATTGCAACTAATTTTACATGGATATTTGAGTGTGCATTAGATGACTGCATCAGCGAGGTTATATCAAAATATAGTCGCAAGAAAGGGAATTCATTATATTATTAGCACTATAATATAATCAGTTAATATAATCAAACGGTTTAAAGAAATAGCATTTTAAAGCTTACTTAAAAACATTTTCCAATTCCAGATGTCGGTCAACCCCAGTGATTGGAACGGGGTACTTCAATCAGAGATTCCCTTTACACACGACGCATTTGCCGACAAGAGAAGTTATGCCGAACTTTGGGAAGACAGCAGTTGCTTTCAATTGCTTCCACTTCTCCTCACTCTTCGTGTTCTTGGAGTCCTGCCACTTTCAAGAAGCAAGTCTGGAGGTAATGTTCCTCGGGAAGTAAGAAATGTCTCCTGTCCTAAATGATAACTTTCGCACAACAGAAAGTGATAACTGCTTCAAAACATATTACAATAAAACCTCTCTAAAACGTAATGCGATGTTTCAGCATTTATTTTCCTTTTACACAGGTTTCCATCGTACAGAGGGTTTTGTTTGTATACAATAAAATAACGAAATAATCGTAGAGTTTTACAGTGAAGGAATAACATAATATAAAACATAAATGATAATAGCCTGGTATGTATTATGTGCTATGTTTTCAACTTACATACAATAATTGTAGTTTATCGCCTAGTTTCTTCGTCTGTTTGCAGTTTGCAGCTGCATGCATATCAACATCATTTGCTTCACCACACAACATTCAAAACAATGTTATGGAGATATCTGAACTCTCGAATTCTCTGAAATTGTCTTTGCCTACATTTCTTGCTTTTCTGAAGCTTGAGCCTGAAACAGTGGTCCAGAAATGGGAATTCCTTCAGGGCGCGCGCACTAGCAAAGCACTCGAACATAGCACAATTTAGTTCGTCATAATCTGTAGATTTTGTGATGCGTTTCGCGTGCCCAGGTGTTCCCTTTAATCACTCACCTTTAATTTTTTTTTAAATCTGATAAATCTGAGTTTTTTCCCACTTTAAACAACATAATCAATTACTTAGCTGGACGTTTGTTCTTTTCATGTTCTTCAACAACATTAATTTCTTCCTTCAATGATAAAGTCCTATGTTTAAGGCTCATTTTACAAAATATGTGTACAAACAAACTATATTTTAAAAATCACCAAAGTTCACAAATTTCTTCCACTCGTACTTAATCACTTGTAATAACGAAACTGAGAATGAACACACTACAAAACAGCTGTACCCTTATCGTGCTGTTGGAAGACAGTTGAGATAGCTAATGGTTTGTTTGTCGTTTTCCTCGAATGATTACCATTTATGACATAATGTTCATGGAACTTCGTTACAAGTGCAGTAGTCCTCAAAATTATGGCACTTTTTAAAATACGTACGTTGTAACAAGTTACAGATAATCAGGTTATTTACGCAAATGGCTCTCCAAAAGTATATCCGTTTTCGCGTTAGTCGTTTCCCGGCTGAAGTATAATTTTACACGGGAATAGCTCCGATCCAAAATTTATATTCCGTTTTTCCAGGTTTCCGGTATATTAGGAGTCAGTGCTAGGTAGCTTTTACTGTATGTAGCAGGCGAAGACAGGTAGTGGTGGTGTGACGTCATCTCCGTCACTCTAACCGCCAAATTTGCTTCCGAATGAAAGGCAGGTTAGTCTATGAGTGACCGCGCTAACGTCTCCTACACAAGAGGAAGGAAATACATGAATAGAACCAGACTGAAAAATTCAATGCCATAGCTGGCATTTGAACCACCGCTATGGCATTGAATTTTTCATTCTGGCTCTATTTATGCAAACCTTAGCCTACACATGGCTAGTGTGGAAGAAATTATTATTTCCAAGAAGGAAATATTTTGATATGTTGGGGTTCAGGCAGCGCAGGGAAGATAGGAAATGTATCGCATATTATTAATATGTTCAACTTACATCTTGGATGATGTAATGTTAATTATGGCTGCTTTAATTAGACAGTTGGTCACAGTTTATAAACAATTACATTTTGGCTTTGTTCTATGAGCAAATATATAAAACTTCAACTCGTTGTTTATCTGAAGGTCAGGCATGTTATAAAGTAAATAAAATAAAACAAGGTAAATTTCTCTGCAAATTAGAGGAGATCCACTCAACAGAATTACATGGACATTTTCCGACACTTTCTGTTTCGCTTTTCTCTAACTGGTTTATCAATGTCAGGATGTAATGTCTGGGAAATTTGTATTCGAAGGCTGCATATTAGATTGTGGTACGGCAAGGTACTTCGCACACATATGTCGAGCCAAACATACACAATATCCGTGCGGCTACTGAATACAACCTCGGAAATCTGGTTTGGGGGACATTGTTGTCAAAATCAGCCAACTGTTTCTTGTGTGTATATTTGTCCTTCAATAAATCGTCATTTCTTACCTTTAATAGTTTCATTAAGTACGTCACAGCTATATTGTTGTCATGGAGTTCGTGGCATCTGACTGAATCTTCAGATTCTGTACTTAATGCGCCTTTTATATAGGCAACTTGGTACTACACGACTCTTGCCTGACGTCATACGCAGTGCAGGCCTCGCTCCCGGCTGAAATACGTCACAACTCCCGAAGCTGTCTTTCTCTTGTATAAAGAGAGATATAATGCTATATTAATATGGGAACAAAAGTAAAGCGTATATTTCTAGTGTTGACAATTAGAACATTAATATATATCGAATATAAAGGTTCAATGGTTAATCCATTTGTCAAGAAGCTTTGGGACATCTATAAAATGAATAGGATTTGTCCATTACTGAACGAGGAATCGTATATACTGTGACTTTGTGGGTTCGTGAAATTAAAAGTCCAATTGCACAAACTCAAAATGTTCTTTATTTCCACCGACTAGCAGTTGAACACTTGCCAATTACACAGAATTACGTAATGCTCACAATTACGATTCACCAGTTCGTCCGTTACAGTTCCACTGCACGTTCACAGCTACCTACACTCTGCCGATGCACGTACACAGTCTTCTCGTCCGTACACTAGCACGGCGGTCCTACGCGGCTCGCCAAGAACTGACTCAACTCACTCACTGCAGCCCTTTTTATAGGAATATCGCTGTCTTCTCGAAGTCTCTCGTTTCAGTGAATCACCGCGAAGGTTCCAGACGCAGGGGAAGGGGGAAGAGGCGGCCAGCGACAAGTGACACTTCCCTAATCATCCCCTCTGTTAGTGAATGAGATAAATGGGTGGGTGTGGCCCGGAATGCTTCACGTCTGACCCTCCTGCTGGCCAGTTCTCTAGGGAGTTCCGACGTTTGGGTGACAATACTGTTGCTACCTGCAGCAGGCTTGTGATCTCAAATTTGTTTACATACAGCCACCATCGCTATCTCTAATTATTTTAGAGCTTTCTGCGTGCATTCATGCGACATAAATTAATAATCGCCCTGTCTTTTAGCTCTGTTGGTAGATGCTTCCATTTATCTAGTATTAAATTCTCTCTCTCTCTCTTTTCAGTGTCATTGAATTGCGGAATGTGTACCCAATTATAATATAATTTACTGCATTTATTGATCTCTCGTCCCTTTTCCTAACTCTTAGGTCACTTAAATTCATTTACCTATGTTTGCATATTCACATTATCCATTCTAACCTCTCTGGTACAATATCGTTGTACTCCATTCTCCCCCATTTCCTTTTTAGCTGAAATATTTTTACCATTAAAACTGCTTTTTTTTTGCATTTCTATTCTTATTCTAATTTATTTCCAGAAATTCTTACTTTTATTGTTTCTTTCTCCAGGGATCCAAGTTTGTCTTCTCTCCACTTTCTCCTGTATAACCATGTATAGTATAGTATATCGTTTTCCTAACAGATTTGTTCTGAAGCAGTATTTGACCACTCTTTCTATTTTAGGTGTTTACCTCCACTCTCTCTAGTTCTGCTTCTATTATCCCATTTGAGGATCTGCTTTGTAAACCCAGGGTTATTTTATAAAAAATTCTGAGCATTGCAACTACATTTTCCCAGTCCTTTTCCAGTGCCAATAGTATACTAGCGTCTATTGCCATGCTGTATATCCTCTCTAGTTAGGTACTTTGCATTTCTGGTATTTTTCTCACACGTGCTGTATTGATTTCTTCCCCTTTGCTAGTATCTTTATGTTCTGTTCACTCCAATCATCTATAGCTATTGTTGAGGCTTAGCCAACTCCGTTCTTTCCCATTACCATTCTTCAAAGTTACTTAGTTCATGATTAGAATGACTACGGAGGAGATTCAGCACTGCTACCTATCTTGAGTGAGTGAGTGTGTGGTGTTTAAGGGCCCGTCGACAATCTTGATCTATTGTACCTATGCTTATAAGTGGGGCATCCCCTGTAGGAAGGATGAGGCGAAAGGAGACAGAGCGGCCGCGTGCGACAGGGGCAGATGGAACTTCCCCCCTGCCTGGTAAGCCAAGTCAACGGACATTCTTCTTATGGTTCGGAAGTGGTCCCAGCAGCCGGTTCGGAGACCGGCAACCAACCTACCGGAAAAGTAAGTGGTTAATTCAGAGCATATCATCCTGCCATGCACCGTCGAAACTACCGTCGACACTTCTAGCTTGAATGAGACTACAGATGCGAGATGATGCGATATGATAATGGAGATGAAATGGAGGGACAGGAAATTCGGGAATGTAATCAATCTACCCAGCATTCACCTAGCGACCTGGGAAAGCCCACGAAAACACCCATGGATCAAGTAGATCGGCTACGGGAATCGAACCCAGGCCTCTCGAATACGGGCAACAGAGGAAACTGCCTGAGCTATGCCGTTTCCTTATTTTGGTATTTTACGTCCTTTCTTGAAAGATCATGGTTCTCAATTTCTGTTTATCCGGAGGTTAGAAAATATATTGTAAAATAATGCGATACTCAACTGTTTCAAATTAATGCAACAACTTCCATTACCCTTGATATATAACAGCTTGTCACAATTGTGACTAAGTAGGTAGACGGTGTTTCTCCCTCGTAGAAATGAGGTAATGGACACCAACAAGAGTTTGAGCTGTCAAGTGCAAATTCCATCTAGCTATGCGGATAATTAGTTTTGCTTGCCTTAAATGTAGGTGGACATTACAATGACTGTAGTTTCAGATACATCTGCTGCATGTGGGTGCGATCCCCCTACACGTGAAGAAGCATTTCATCCAAGCGCTGCGATTATGAAACCCAAATAATGTTCACCTTGTCACAGCTGGTCTAAAATGGATAGCTACAAAATTAAATACTAATATGATAGCTTTCTAAAGCAATGTATTTATAAAAATGGGGGAAAATCATTATTTTCTTCTGAGAGCTCTTAGTGTATTAGATCACGAAAGATACAGTGGAGAGAAAACTATCAGTTGTTGCATTAAAACTGTTAATTTTTATTTTTGTACCACGCATTTTAACTGCGGAAGGTTTTTGTGTCTATTGTATTCAGTCACAAAATCAGAGAGGTCGAGATTTCACAGGAAGCATATTTTAAGGCTCCCTGAGAAAAGAAAAAAATTGGAAAAAGACATTTGTGAGCCTGAACAGCGTAACTAAAAAATAAAACTTTTTTTTAGTTAGCTACAAATAACGTGGCATCGTCTAATATTTTCATTAAAGCCCCTCCATCCCAAAATAATTTTGATGAGTACTATATCTTTAAGATATTGCTATGACGAGTCAAACGTATACTCCATATAATTTTCTGGGAAATCCCTCCGAGGTACCCTGCATTTTCAGGACTTTTACACAGTATGTAAACCATTAGCCAGGAATAAAACCCTACAACACAAAAATATAACGTTTATTAAACTACACAGTTTAGGAGAAATAAACTTTTTTATAGTCATCCACTGAACTAATGCTTTTAATCGTCCAATTTTACAATATTTATACAGACCACGCCGTGCCTCAATTGTTAGACCACTCGACTCCCACCAAAGCGGCCAGGGTTTGATCCCAGGGAGAGACAGTATGTGAGATTTGTGCTGGGTTTTCTCCGGGTACTCCGGTTTCCCCCACCATCTCATTCCACCGGTACTCCATCTTCATTTCATGTATCATCAATGTCACCGCCTCCGTTGCCACATGTAGCAAATGCGGGCCTTAAACACTGCAAAAAGTACTTAAGACTTCTATCAATCGGAAAGTCATTCGTTTGTTTTCTTCTGGTCATGCAAACAGAACGGAATTTTTACATAGCGAATAGTTATTAAAAGATCTGACTATTGCTTACAGTTTACTATATTTTCCTGTTCTCTTTATACTTAGAAGTATATAATTTCTGCAAGTGCCTATTTAGGTTAACGCGAAGTAGAGAGCAGAGCAACGTTTGAAATGTAGAAGGCCAGAAGTATAGAAAGCAATAGTACATGAGAGAAACTCATCCGATTTGTATAATTTTATACTAAAGAATTGTTTTTATTATAAACAATTAAAGCCAGTATAAGTTATTTGACTAGTATTTTGTCAATTTGTTGTGCGTTAAACTCAATTTTTCTCAGATGTTCGTTCACCTTTCCATTGCTCTCTAGATAATGGCTGTTAAACCACATATAACATATCTTAAAAGTTTCAGCTGAACGTCTTCAGTAAGGATTTAAATTGGTTGTGTATTAGTTAAAATATTCAATAGCGTATTAAAATTATTTTCTGCAGCTGAAATTGAAGGTGTTGAAAAGTTTAATTAACGTGGGGATAATTTTCTTCTCTTAAAAAAATTAAAATCCAGAATGTCATGTATGAAAGTTCCTTATCATATTGCATGTTAAGTTTAAGTTAAGAGTTTGGAATTACATGGTAAACCTTAGTGCAAGGAGTATTTGACATAGCTTTATCAACGTGATTGTTTCTGAATACAAATATATCTTTACAACGTTGTGACATAGCTAGTTAAATTTTTTGTGTGAGTTATAGTTTTACGTTCCGAATGCCTGATGAAAAAGTCAAGAGCAATCAGAATAGAACTGTAAGTTTGGATTTTCCACATGCATAGCCTTAAAGAAATGATCTTTTTACGTTTCTTGCAGGTCTGAGCTTTAAATTGGTTTCCTTGGCGCCGCTGTACTCGGTGCTGGTTTATGTCTGTGCTCTTGTTCTGCTGTGGTATGGGTACGTCATGAACTTAATCTCGCCACCCAGTGCAGACAGACACTTTTATAACACCGTGAATCGCTCCAGCATCTTGTGTTACCACACCCTTTGTGTGTTCATCCCCCTCACCTTCTGGATTGATGCCCCGACCATATCACGATTCCTGGAATCATGGGCCCGCTTTGAGGTGAGTACAGCAAGCGTTGAAATTTATTACATCATTTCGAATAATCCTTCAGCTTTATGTTTCCATTCTAGCTAATCTTCCGAATGTACGTGATGAAATACCGCTGCTCTCTTACTGAATACTCATTAAGAGTACAGTCGTGAACAGAAGTTTAATTTTAGAAGTCAGGATCAGATTATGCGTGGTAGATGTAAATTGAACACCTATCTGAAGTAAAATATAAATAAGTTACATAAAATGTGAATGAGGATAAATCTAGCAGCATATTAAAAATTATAAAAAAGAAATCTTTTGAGAAAAGAAATAGAATCATTTCTCATCTTATTCTTGATTTTAGAAATAGTTAATATACTTTAAAAGAAAATGAAATGATTTCACAGTAGAGAATTAAATGACATTTTTATTTATGATTAGAATAAAACTGTGCAATTAAAAGCTATAAGTTTTAATAAAATAAAAGCAATTTGTGAAAATAAAAATATAAAAACAAAAAATCAGTTATACAATGTATCCGATTATGTTAATTATTTCTTCAAATTAGCCCGCCTCGGTAGCGTGGTGGTAGCGTCTCTGCCTCACGTTCAAGAGGTCCCGAGTTTGAATCTCGGTCAGGGTGAGTTAACTTGATAAGGTTTTTTCCGGGGTTTCCGCTTATCCTGAAGGACGAATGTCGACTAACTCTAAGCTCTGTGGATCCTAGGCTAATTTGAGCAACATTTGAGCCCTTCCATTCATCGTCCGATATGACTTAACGTTTGAGGACGTAAATTACCACAAAAATGTTCTTCAAATATGTTATATTAGAGCGCAATTTTGAAATAGGAAATACGGATAGAAACAAGGCACTAAGTAAGAAAGAATACAATACAAGAAAATAGATACGAATAGCAAATATGTATTACATAGTGTAAGTGTTTTTCTCCTTTTCATAGGCTCCCCTAGGTTCTGAAGTCATATGGAAGGCTTTGGGTTGAAAAATCATCCTTTGATTAGTCGATTTTAACTTGTAACACATTCGCGTTCACCCCCACAAGCAGGTACTGCGGAGGATAAGTAGAGATTCAAATTAAAAAAGAAATTCTCCTGTCCAGCAGGGAATCGAATGCGGGACTTCTAGTTTGAGATGATCATATTATGGATGTGGAACTGATTATTGAGAAGGGTAAAATTTTTATAGAAAACCGGCTAACAGAGGCAGAAAATTAACCACAGGATCAAGCACAGACAACTGGGAAAATACCACAAAACGGAAAAGGGTAAATGTGATATAAGAACACACAGACTAGGAGTGAGATGGCTAATTATTAGAAAGAGAAACGGTCTCGAAAGTATTAAAATAGTAAAGTTTTGCCAGAGGAAGTTAAAGTTACACGAATGATTTTATTTTTAAAAGCTGTCAAAGACAGTAGCCAATGAGAAAACGTGGTATATTGTTATTTTAACAGGAAAATTAGCGTCTAACTGGAAGAGTCTGGAACCCAAGAGAGAACTTTTCTTCAATTCTGATCAAGATCAGAACTTCACCTCCGTAGAAGGGGCGGTTAGCGTGTGAACTTGGCGAACTCGTGTAGTTCTCCAATAGTTGCAATTAACGGATTTCAAAACTGCTTCCGGACAAGTATAACATGCAACTGGCTAGCAGCTTATTACATGAAATAAATCCAGACAAGCAGTAGCACGTGATTCTAATTCTGCGCAAGCCAACCAGTATCCAAGCTAACAATACCCGGAAAATTAGGTTTATTAGGGCGACAATGATGACAAGAAAATATATATCTGGAGAGCCAATGCTCCGGAGTTTAGTAACACGTTTCTGCATGCTTTAGAGATAGAGGATTTGACCCACTCCTCTAGATTAGGATGATTAAGAACACATTAAAATTTCAAACTTATTAGTATTTTTCCCTGTAAAGTTCTCATATGCATATGGGACAACTTCAGTGGCGATCTACAACATGCAAAATGTCCTGGCCCTTATAGTTCGTCACTATTAGATCATTTAATTATAATTTATTATTCTTTCACACTACCCGTGTGTAGGGCAAGGTTTGAAAAGACGTAGTCAGACTGAAAAATTCAATGCCATAGCAATTTAATATTAATAAAATTAATTGTATTTGGGGAGTTCTAATGATTTACCGGAAAAATGTTATTCAGTTGGAGAAAGCACTGCTGTGGTAGTTCAATGGTTAAGAGCAAACCGATGAGACCGGAAGACCCGTGCTTCAAATCCCGACTATGGCATTGAACTTCTCACTCTACCTTTCCAAACTCTTACATGGGCTGAGTAACAGAAAAACAATAGTTCTTACTTTTAGCTATGAGCTTCGAACGTTGCATGAAGCAAGGCAGCGCATTTTGTACGTCTTTTGTCCATAGTTGACAAAGGATTGCAGATAATAAAGCTTCACTTTTCAATACGTTATACCAAGAGAGAAGTCAAGTTATACTGATTCATTTAGCTTACATAAGCGCATCCACACTGAATTAATGAGATTCTTGTCCCTTTGTTAACGACAACTAATTTACTTAATCCCTTACTGATTCAATTCTTTGAACATATTGTCTCAGCAAGAGTCCAATTAATTAAATTGTTATTAACTATAACGATTGACTTTTAAATTGTTGCCAACGTGTAATTTAAAGAGAATATAAGATATACATTCACAAGAAGGCTATGCCTTTTTATTTTTGTAATTTACGTCCAAAGTCCTATCGGACGATGAATGAAATGGGTGAAATGATGAACAACCGACATCCGTCTTTTAGAATAAGGGAAAGCCCGAAAAAAACCTTATCCAGGTAACTCAACCTGACAAAGATTCGAACTCGGGACCACTTGAACGTGAGGCAGACGTGCTGCCATCTACACTACGCTACGCTATATTCAGCAATAAACACATTTAGACTATATTTACCCTGAATCAACGTTCAGTTCGTTTGACAAAATTGTAGAATATTCTTATATGTAAAGTGTCGGATACATTGAAGGAACTACAAATAATATTATTCAAATACAACGCCAATATTATAAACAATGAAGAAGACAGCATAAATGGCTGAAGGACACTCAGAAATATATTAAAATTCATAACGTTATTTGTATGGCCATTTCTTAACTTTTAGCTTATACATTTTCTTGACTGGTAGCAGCATTTAATATGAAACAGGAGCAATGTGGACGACCACTTCCCATGACAATCCCATTGGATTTACTATGACATAAACTTCCTATTGCCTACGTGCAGATGTGCACGACTTTGAGCTGCTCCCACACCCTTGCACGTCAGCCAGGATGTTGTACAACAATCTGAATACTCGATGCTGATTGGCTGATGGAACCTCAGGTTTGGGTGTTGTGTAGTGTTTAACGCCCGCTTTTACTACATATGGCACCGCAGGCGGTGACACTGATGATACATGAGATGACGATGGAGCACCGGTGGAATGAGATGGCGGGGGAAACCGGAGGTCCCGGAGAAAACCCGCCCCAACGCCGTGTTGCCCACCAGAAATCTCACTTTGCGGTCGCCTGGGATCGAACCCGGGCCGCCTTGGTGAGAGCCAAGCGGTCTAACCACTGAGTCACGGCGTGGCCTGGTTTGGGTGTTGGCTCACCTTATTGAACACAATGTACGCCATGTTGTTCGGGATCTTATTGCCTATATATTAAACCATGGTTCCGCATTAGGGGGTATCATTGTTGTTCGCGTTCGTCGCCAGTCCAGAGTATCGCTGCACGATACCTTCAACATTTACGCGACACATCTCCAAGGGAAGAACCCGAAAGGGAAACTAGTTATGTAATCAGTTGCTCATGTGATGAATCTTAAAGATTTTAAACACAGAAATATTTAATAAATAGGCCCTAAAATTACTCTGAGTTTTCTCTACCATTTTGGTTCTTCCAACCAGCTACGTCCCCCAGTTACAACCCTTGCAGTTGCTACAGTATCTTGTAGTTCTAAGTCTGTATGTCAGCGGCAAGATTGGTATATACCATTACCTCTATGCGTATTTGAAAGTAAGTATCGAGTGTATATTAGTGACCCATTGCTTCTCTTCCTACAGAAGTTAATTTTTTTCAGGCTAACGGGATATTATAGCTAACTTGCTAAGCAGATTTTGAAGAAAGTATGCACCAGAGCAGCGGAGTACTCAAAAGTGGAAGAATTCTCCTGTAGCATGCAGTACAACTCGGCATAGGATGCCAGCTGTCCTAATGGCTGGCTGGCTGCAAGCGTAAGCTGTAAACTTGGGTTTGACTTTGCCCATAGACGTACACTTGCTCTAAGCCCAGCTCCGACTAGGTACATACTCCTGCTTCATCGGGAAAGCATCGTGTAAAGCCTTCGAGTATTTTAATGTTCAAAGTATTCTTTACGAGCAACAATGCCAACAGTCTGCTCAAATAATTAATCTTGCAAAGGTTCTACTGCTAGTGCTGTATTTAAGTGAACAAGAACTCCATTATGTGTAAGATACTAAATGTTCCTGGTATACTTGATTATAAAAAAAACCTCAGGACTTTAGACAAACACGCATATATTTTTTATTTAGGTTTAACATTTTTCTCTTAAAAGTTTTGCTAAGGACAGTTTAAACAGATGACATTTTTCGGCTCGTTGCTGGTAAATGCAGACACACATTCACAGAATTCATCCTTTTCATGAAATTCGCCATTAAGGTTATTTCTAAAACTTTTTGATGACCTATAAAATCCAGAATATAAATCTAAGCGGACTCTCTAAGCACTTCCCTAATCTTATTAGGTAACCTTTATTTCTCAATTCTCATTTTGCAAAATATCTTTGAAATATGAACACTGTTCTTCTTTAATTGTATTTGTAATTAGAATGAATATGAAACTGGGAAACCAGAGATAATCAGAACAATCGATTACTTGATTAGATCTTACCTTTGAAATTATAAACATCCTCAGCATTAAAGGATGTAGAAGAGAATCAATCATTTTTAACATTTTTAACATACCTGGATTATTGTGTCATGCATTTGGTAGTTAAAAGATTCACATTAATTAATTTTGATAAAATATTTTTAAGATCTCCAGAATAAACGAAAGTACATTTCAAAAAACAACGTTTTGTTTGTACGTGTTTGTACGCGAGCGTGAACATTTCCATGCAAGTGTAGTCTAAATGATTTGTTATAATAGATACCTGGAATATAAACATCAGTAAAACTTAGAAAATAGGATACATGATATTGTAATTCCAACGAGTATACTGATACCACATATTAAAATATTGAAATACAAGCTGATTATTCATTTTTGTTGGGTACGATTGATTAGCTGAATATTAAAATATACGTATTTCCTTTCCCTTTTGTCACTCATCTACTCATTTATTTGCAAACATTCGGAATTGTTGAACTAACATTAAAACTCTGTATACTGATAAGTTAAAAGTACAAGTCCTTAATTAGAAACACTATACACTTGAAATGTATAACAATCATAATACATATAGAGGTGAACATGAATTTAATTAGTTCATAAATTTGGTAATAGTTGTCTTAGATATAATTTGGAAAGTGGGAAAACCTATATAAAGTTAAAATAAGAGCTGAAGCTTTCCTGGCGACGAATTTGCTCAATTTCTTCTCGGGCAGCAAGTCAGGTGAAAAGACGATTAGAAATCGACGTTTCGGGAGTGTGCATCTCTCCCATCATCAGGGTATTTATTAAATGTTATAACCACAAAAGAAAACTGGTTATAACACAAATATAAACAAAGACAAAACACTATCAAAATTCCCATTACTGAACAAAAGACTGTTTTCAGTTAATTAAATGCCAGGTCAGGAGATGGCGTGAGTATAGAAAATTCATTGGGTCAAAGAAACGTAAATACTTAACTTGATTATTAAGCTATTTTGATCTGAACTTCTTAAGTCAACGGATTTCCACTTTTAAGGCCGGTTTCGAAGAGAAGCTGAACTGAAATCCAGCATCACGATTAAGCGTAGCCCTTTCGGAGGAAATGGCCAAAGCCTACTTAATTCTCCGCTCCCAGTAACTGCTGCATATTGCCAACATGGTCGTCTCCCGAAAATTGGCTGGCAGAGCATGGTTTTGATAACGACAATCGTGATGCTGGATTTCAGTTAAGCTCCTCTTGGAAACCGGCCTTAAAATTGGAAATCCGTTGGCTTAAGAAGCACAGATAAATACAGGTTGATAATCCAGTTAAGTAGTTACGTTTGTTTGACCCAATTAATTTTCTATACTCTACGCCATCACCTGACATGGCATTTAATTTACTGAAAACAGTCTTGTTCAGTAATGTGAGTTTTGATAGTGTTTTGCTGCCTGAGAATAAATTGAGCATATAGAGTTGTAAATCATTCACATTTAAGGCTTATTAAAGTATAAAATCAGTTTTCATTGCCAGTTTTACAATTTTGCATGACTTTGTGTTGCACAGAGTTTTCAGAGGTGACGAGCTTTGTAGTGGAAGAAGTGGAAAGGGATACAGAGGAGAATAAGAAATAATATATGCATTTAACGCAATAATTTCAAGAAGAGCTAGTTATTATTACAATCCTTAACTTTGGCGAATCGGTGGTGTTACCCGATGAACACATGAATATTGATACACGTCGTATCTCGACGGCGTCTTTTGTTGGGTTTTGTAAACAATGCCCTATTCGCCGAGGAAGAATTAATAAACCATTTTTGCCACGAGATTTATCTAGCGGCCTAAACTAAACCGTGTTTCATGTTTCACTTTGGGCACATTCTGCCACTACTTAAAGTTGTTGACTACTGTTATCGGTACTGTCACTTGCAGTATAACCTGGAGGCGTAAGGTATTCTATATACCTTATTATTATGCATGCTCATGTAAACAAACGTACATGGTGTGAAGGCTCAATATCTGTGACTTACCGCGGAATCCCTCTTTAGCCGGCAAAATCCTCCACATTGTCACACCTCTATATTCTATTGGCATATCCAACATTATAATTATAGCTCGTTTGTCGTATTGAGTGATTAGTATTGGCGACGGTTGTGCAATGCAATTATGATTTGTGTCTTGCATGGCATGCTGCTATCATGTACACACATTTGAGTACAGATCTATTTCATTGATGAAATATGCAAAAAACAAATAAGCTCACGAGTATCGAGAGCAAACTGGACTGATTACACGCTTTAAGCGTACTCTATTACACAAGACTTAATTTAGACACAGATTCATATGGTCACGTGATTTAATTTTGCATTCAGAAAGGAATATGTGTATATACTTCATTTCTATATACTTTTTGATGATTTCCACTGATTTAAAGTTCATGTGAACAACTTGGAAAAACCTTTTTGGGCTTTGCGCTATGACGGAATGAATGTTTGAGCTGTCGTCAAAGCGGTGAATGATCTGCCATTTTCAGTTTTATGATTTATGAAAATGTGAGAACAAATCCTACAATGTAAGGGTCAATGAAACATTTTAAAAATTTATGCGATTTGTTTTTGACATAATATGAGTTATTTCTTTATCTGCTGCACATCTACAGTAAGTAGACGATATAGTTATCGCATGTTGCCATAAATTCAATAGGGGCTCTGATCCAATAGAAGCATTTTTGTAAACATGTATTTTGTGTCTGCGTGTGTGAACATGACTTGTTCTTCTTCTTCAGAAAGTTTATGACTTACAGACCTGTTCCAAATTAATAAAACTGGTCACTCCATCTCTTTCGTGGTCTTCCACAACTACGTCTACACTTCGTCTCCATAAAATGTGACTCGCCGTGGTTATCTTGAAGGGAGCATTCGTAGAATGTGTTCTTTCCATCGTTTTTGGTACCTCTGAGTTTTTTCAGTAAAATTTTCTTCCATTAACTGTTGTCTTATAGTGTTCCTAATCCTATCTCCTCCAGTAATTCCCAATATTTGCCGTAAAATTATCATTTGAACTGCTTCCTATTTTGACTTTTCTCTGGTTCTTGTCCACGTTTCCAAGAGTAGATCAGCGCTGGTTTAGACATTATACTGTGAAGCTTTTGCTTTACTTTTGTCCTCATGTTTTTACCAAAGAGTAGTTTTATGCATCCATTTAATCTATTGTATGTTTCAACATTCTCTTTAACATATATCTTGGTGTTCGGAATTGATATCTCTGACCCTAAGTACTTGAATGTTGAAACTTGTTCTATAACTTCCATCATTAATTATTTTGACTCTTCTTTGTTCTTTCCCTATCATTACCATGGTTTTAGTTTTTCTTCCAGAGATTCTCATATTGTACTTCTTTCCTATTTTATTCAACTTATTTCTGATACTCGAAGTTCCAATTCATTTTCTGATAATAATATGTGGTCATCTGCAAAAAGTATTGTATTTTTATTCACAATGTTTACGGTTAATATCCCTGTGTGAACATAACTAAAATGTTAAAGTTCCATGATACAGCATAATTGGTATTTTAAGTTCACCGTTTTTCAAATAAATGACAAATATTTTAAAGTAAGTTTCTCACAGCAAAATTAATATATATCCCCTTAACAATTTTGGTAAAATTAACATGTATCATACCTTCTCATTCTGTACGACATTTATTTAGAAGGGGAAGTATTGCATCCCATCCAAAAATTTGATATCGAGGTTTTACCGGAAATACATGTTTTGGAAACCCTGAATCTAAAAAAGGGAAGGAAGGATACTTCAAAAGACTTTCCTGTGTGAGTGCTTCCGCCTGTCTGTAAGCAGCATAACTCAAAAACGAAAAGTCTGTTAAAAATTGTTATTTAGATAAGTTAAGCATCTTCCAAGGATGTTACAGGAAATATTTCAAGAAAATATTACCCCAGACTAACCTTTACATGCAGCTGGACAGGAATGGAGTGGTCTGGAAAACCATACGGAGAGAATTCGGCACGGAGGTCCAAACTTGGTGTATTAGGCACCCAAGTGGGACAATCCCGGGAGGAAGTATGAGGCGAGAGGAGGCAGGGCGGCCGTCCCAATCAGCCACGACGGTGCAGCGGACGGGGACTTACTTGAAAACTCCCCGGCCGGCTGGTATAGCTGGCATCCCACACTACTGTGCTCCAGAAACCGCCTATCAGACCGGTTTTGGAGACCAGAGACTGTCCTACTGGAGCAGGAGGTTAACCAAGAGTATATCATACGACCATGCAACGCCGAGACACCCGCCGACACTTCTACCCTGAAAGAGGGCACTAGATGAGAGATGATATGAAATGATAATGGAGATGAAATGGAAAGACAGGAAATTCGGGAAGTGGAACTAACCGATCGCAAGACGATCCGAGAAAACTCCCGAAAAAACCTAAGGGTTGAGATAGGTCAGCCAGGAGAATCGAGCCTAGACCTCCGGAATGCGGACAGCAGACGGAACAATCCGAGCCATTCCGCTCGGTTACACGGAACTTTTCCCGAAAACTTTAATTTTGGTGAAATGACTCCGCAAATTTTAATCAAAATACCATCGTTTATGCATGAAAGAGCGAGTGTGTGTTGGAAATTTAAACGCCCATCGAAAGCTAGTCACTTGCACCGCCCTAAGTATTTTAAAGATGTTTTCATGAGAAACCAAAATTATACCTTAAATTATGTGGGAATATTTTCAGAACTCTTCATTTGGATGACATTTGCATAACTTGTAAACTGTAAGAAAATAAAAATGTTACCACATAAATAATGTTTAGCTCGTCAAAACAGCCAATCTATAACAAATACCGGGTGACTGAAGAGTATGGCACACTGTTGCTAGTCTGTGAAGTGATATCTTTTAGAAAAGCTGTGAGATATCAACATGCCCTCACATTACCATGAATACAAAAAATGGAGTGAGAATTTATTTTCGTTCATGGCAACATTTTTTTTTCCGCACTCCTCCAGTCCTCATGCCTCAGAATATACAAACAAATGCAATTTCAAATAGCAATTTAAATTTATTGGGACCTTCGTGCATGTGTACTGAGCAAAGGAAAACGCATCATTACTTCACATTGAGCAGCTTTTGAATTAAGCAATACAGTAGGTTACTTCAGTATATGACAGAGAAGAACTAAGTTACGAGGGTTGTTCAATAAAGAAGTATTCATAATTTTTTTACGGTCATAATTTTCCGCACAAAAATTTAATATTATTATATTCTGTTAGCTTAATGAGAAACAAACACGCCGTAGTAGTTTCAATGTTGGTACTCCTGGTTCCCGCCTGTGAGAACTAAGCGAGTTCAGACATGTTCAGTATCGCCTACCGCTGCAATGGAGGTAACATGCAGTTAAAGTTGATGTTAGAGGAAAATCCGGAGTTTCTTTCAAACATAATCACTGCTGATGAAACTTGGCTACATCATTTTGATCCTGAGAGCAAACAGCAAAGCTCAGTGTGGAAATCTCCTTCATCACCAACCCTCAAAAAACAAAAGTGGTTGCGTCTGCTGGGAAGTTATGGTCATCTCATTCTTTGATATTCATGGAATGGTTTATCAGCATGTTGTACCTGCACACACATCAGTAACTGGACAAAACTACAGGGATGTAATGGAAACATTGCAAGTCCATATCAGGCGCTAAAGACCGCATTACCGTAAAGCAGGCTGGATGCTACACCACGATAATGTGCGGCTGCATATTGCCAATGTTGTTGCTGAATATCTTGCAAAAATCAACGTAAAGTACATCCCTCACCTTCCCTATAGTCCGAATTTAGCCCCATGTGACATTCTTCTATTCCCTAACTTGAAGAAACGCCTTCATGGGAGGCTTTATCCATCATCAGAAGTAGTGATGAAGACTGCGGAGGCGATTTTGAAGGATCCCTCAAAAATGGTTTCCAGCATGTCTTTGAAGACTGGTAGAAATCCTGAGACAAGTGCATCGCATTCAGGGGAGACTATTTTGAGAAGGACCATCAAAATTATGAGTATGAGTCAAGGTACGTTGTCAACAAAAGGTGATCGTTCTTTATTGAACAGCCCTGGTAATAACGACAACAATCTCACTTCATTGCAAAATCGTGGCACAGCTTACAGAAATATAACGAATTGAAATGCTAATGATGAAAGAATATAGTGATAGGAGGATCGAAGTAGAGGTTTGTGACTTGTTTAATGAAATGCATCAACAGCGAGGGATTACTCATTCTACGATAAGCAAAATTTTGTAAAACTTCAAGTAAACTGGAAGTGTTAAAATAAGCAAAGTCTAGAGGGCCAAAATGATTTACAGTTGATGATGATTAAGCTCTTGTCTTTAATTGGATTTAATTATGTGGTAACAAATAACTAAAATATTAAGTATTTTGTACATTGAAATGATATAGAGCGACTAAATAATTGTGTGTGAAAAATAAGTATTCTTAAGAGAAAACACATTGTTAGTAGTGTTATAATCATACATCATATACTGGACGCCCTGCTAGCTACATTGATTGCCTGCGAGGAGAGAAATTTTTGTTGATAAGCAATGGAATTGTCCGAAGAAAGCTAATATCGTTTTACTGACTGTGCCTTACTATCCATAGATGGCTCTACCTGTAATTCCTAATCGTCAGTTGGAAGATTTTGCATGATTTACGAAGTAGTATAACAAATTTTAATTATATTTTATACATTTAATTGAGATTTAGTTAGTTTTTATTGCTGAAAGTAAAAATAGCTATTGCATATACTGAGATAATATCAAAGGAACAAATTATTATTTGTGAGAAGTGAAGTCCTCTAAAGTGAATATATATATTATGAAGCGATAAATTTTGGCGAGAAAAGATTTCCACTCGGGTTCTACTGTTTGAACAATGAGGTTGCTCATGTTTCTTTTGTCATAACAAGTCAACCAAGTGCACCTGTTCGTGTCGTAACGAACATACAAGACTCCTTTGATATCCATCATAATTCTTTACTTATTGTAATTCTTTCATTTCGGTATCAAATGCCCCCATAGATATTAATTTTTTATCCCATAATAAAATAATGTATATGTCTTGCCCGAATACGACGCAAAATACTAGACCTTCGTCAGCAACTTCCAATTCATTGTACAATTTCCTTTCACAACATTATTTTGCATGTTACATAGATAGACATTTCTTAAAAATTGTTCACATGGTTACATAGCAATAGTTTATTTAACATTTATCAACATTCTGATCTGCAATTTTCAACATTTAAATATCACTCAAGGGGAAATACTTCAATCTACATCATCATCATCATCATCATCATCATCATCATCATCATCATCATCATCATCATCATCATCATCATCATCATCATCATCATCATCATCATCATCATCATCATCATCATCATCATCATCATCATCATCATCATCATCATCATCATCATCATCATCATCATCATCATCATCATCATCATCATCATCATCATCATCATCATCATCATCATCATCATCATCATCATCATCATCATCATCATCATCATCATCATCATCATCATCATCATCATCATCATCATCATCATCATCATCATCATCATCATCATCATCATCATCATCATCATCATCTCTCTCTCTTTCTCCATCTGATCTACTTAAAATTAATTAATATTATTGCTACGCTTAGAACAATTCATAAATATACACTTCTATGTTTAAATCATTGTACATTAATAATAATATATTTTTTATACAACATTTCTGAATTCTTATTCTGGATTCTATAGAAACATCCTTTTCAAAAGTCTTTCAGTGTTCTTATTTTGACATTTTTTCTTTTACTCATACAACATTTCCGAATAATTCTCGAGGTTTCTATATAAATATTATTTTCAAAAGTCTTTTAATTTTCTTATTTTGATTTTTTTTAATCTGTTTAGTTTTCTTTTACTCATACAACATTTCCGAATACCTCTAAAGGATTCTATATAAATATTATTTTCAGAAGTCTTTCAGTGTTCTGATTTTCATTTCTTTTCACATGTTTAGCTTTTCAATTTCATTTCACTGTCACTACACTGTTTATACTTAAGCTATACATTCTACACTACACTGTTTACACTTAACCTATACATTTTACAAGTTTGTATTTCTTTTCATTTCACAATTTGTTATGGCAATTTTAGACACTTTAGCTTGTTTCCCACCATTTACAAGGCAATTCATCATCCCACAACGTACTTAGAAAATACAAAGGAATTTTGCGGACTTTTCCATGTTCGAATGACTTATTTATTCTACATTCCCATGACTTTTGCATATCTAGCTTAGATATTGTACATCGGTATCTCTTCCTCTCTTTCTTACACATATTCTGATGGATTTGTGCCCCTTGCCCGAAATATTTTAATATTTCTTTTCGTTTCTTCCTTGTTTTTACTGTTTTTCAATGTTTCCTTTGTCACCGTGATCTCTATTGCTACCTCGTTCATTTTATTGGTGGTTTCTTCCACTTTCCTGGTGTGTTTTCTATTTTCCCATTCTGATACTTCTAATCTATTCCTAGTTTCTTCTAACTCTTTTCTAGCTATTTCTCTTTCTTTGTCTAATTTCTGTGCTATTTCCTCCCCAAGTTTTCTGTTTTCACTATCTGACCTTTCATTAACTACATTCAAAACTTCATTTTCAGCGTTCTGCGTCTCCTCACTAACATCTTTCCCTATCTTGTCTGTTACCTGACCAGCTTTTTCTCTTCCATTCTCTATTTCCTGACTAATTTTCCTGAAATTCTCTAACACTTTTTCATTCTCTGACTTCTTTCGTAGCTCTACTTCTCCTACCTCTAATTTCTCAATACTATCATCTATCTTTTCTCCTATCTGATGAAACGTTTGATTGCTACTGTCTATTTCCTTACTTAAACTTTGATGACTACTATCTATCTTTTCATCTAAACTTTGATTCCTGTAATTTATTGCTTTGCTTAAATTTTGATGCATATCTTCTATCCCTTTTCTTAAGCTTTCACGGTCATTATTCCACTCTTGTATAAAATTTTCATGGTCTTTTCTTAAACTTTCGTTGCTTTTTCTTAAACTTTCATTGTCTTTTCTTAAACTTTCGTTGTCTTTTCTTAAACTTATGAGCATTTCTCTGAGTTCCTTTAACATATTTATTTCCACTTCTACATCATTTGGTACAGTTACACTACACTCTACTGCTTCGGCTTCCTGCCTACTGCTATTATCATCAACCTTCTGAACTTCCATGTGTTCTACAGAATTTTTACTTAACACATTTCTTCTTCTTTTTCACTCCTCAAATGCATTCGCAATAGTCTGCTGGATAATGTAACACCCTGTACCTTTGATTTTTCTAGTGGCTCCTGATGATGTACTGATGACGCTGGCTTCCTTTCTTCTTTCCAGTGGGATTGTTGTAGAGCTCTTCGTTGTCCCCGTGTTGAACCTCCTTCTCCTGTTGAAAACCTCGTTGTTGAGTTGAACTTTCTTCTAGGGTCGAACTTCCTCCTCGGGTCGAACTTCTTCCTCGGGATGAACCTCCTCCTCGGGTTGAACTTCCTTCTCGGGTTGAACCTCCTTCTCGGGTTGAATTTCCTTCTCGGGTTGAATCTGCTTCTCGTGTCAAACCACCTTCTCGTATCGAGTCCCCCGTTGGCGCGACAATTTGAAGCGATAAGTTTTGGCGAGCAAAGAGTTCTACTTGGGCTCTACAGTTTGAAGCAAATAGTGTTTAGCTCAGGGTTAAGCAATGAGATTTCTCACACGGTATGCGTGGATATGTGTGAGAAGGATAGTTTTAATGACACTGCAATGCCTGTTTCAAAGTGGTTTATTGGCTGCTTCGTTTTATCAGCACATCGAACTTGAAGTTGCCGACCAAGGGTTACAAATATATCACCGTTCAGAGTTACTAAAGGCGGAGTTCTTATTACTCGATAATACTTAATTAGTTACGTATAAACCGACAAATATCTTCTCTCATCACTTTTGTCTTCCCTTGACCAAGACAGAAGAAGAGGCATTTCTTGATGGCTTGCCAGCCACGAACTGAATGTCCTCACAGCTGCGCGTGAGTCTATTGATTTCACTTTCTGGAAGCCCATTATATAACCAAAAATTCCCTTTGTGACTATTTTGTCATGCCATTAAGAAGGGTGCGATGAATAGCCCATTCAACAAACTCAAGTGCTACCATTTAGAAATCTGTTAAGGACACTGTTTCTTACGTTTCTTTTGTTATGACAACTCAACCAACTGCACCTGTTCGTGTCGTAACAAACATACAAGACTCCTTTGAAATCCATTACGATTCTTTACTTATTGCAATTCTTTAATTTCGGTATCAATTATAATTAATTAATCTTAATTAGAATATTAATTGTGTGCATTATTTGTAATGTTAAGAAATACTAAACACTGCATTCGCTTAAGTTGTGTACGGATGAAAAAAAAGTGACCTAAATAATTCAATATTAGTCTGAGATTGATTTAGATTAAGTCAAGAATGTAATTATACAATATACGATCGTAAATACTCATATACATGAATATGAGGCACAGGCGATACTACCTAAGCTAAAGAAGCGAGTCAGAAACAATACTTTTTATACATTTACCGGTAATGGCTCTAAACCTCCTCATTATCATGTCTGCTCGTGTTCAAGAAGTACCGAGTTCGAGTCTCGACATTGTGAGTTATCTGAGTAGGGTTTATTTTAAAACTTTCCAAAAAGCAATTGTTAATATGTACTGAACACTGAAAGCTGAAGAAGGAAATATAAGTGAAGTAAAGGAGCTTTGAAAAAAACTGCGGATCTTTTATAAGCGTGAGTAGACATATGTTAATTATGAATAGCTGGCATGCTTTAATTTATAAGAGTACCCCACTCAGGCTACTAGATGTTAAAATTTTACTGCGACAACGTTTTTCTGTCGCCATTGCGACCATCTTCAGCGGAGTAGCTGCTGCACATTTAATTCGCACATTTTCCCCATTGAAATGGCTGAAGCATGGGCCATTTGTCGTGGACAAACAATACTTTTTTCTTTACCAAAGAAGTGTTTTGACCTCATCTCTCAAACTTTGCAGTAAGCTTGCGTAGTACTGGCCGCGCCATGGCTCAGTGGTTAGACCGCTTGGCTCTCACCAAGGCGGCCCGGGTTCGATCCCAGCCGACCGCAAAGTGAGATTTCTGGTGGACAACATGGCGCTGGGGCGGGTTTTCTCCGGGACCTCGGTTTTCCCCGCCATCTCATTCCACCGGTGCTCCATCTTCATTTCAGGTATCATCAGTGTCACCGCCTGCGGTGCCGTATGTAGTAAAAGCGGGCGTTAAACACTACACACACACACACACACACACACACACACACACACACACACATTTGCGTAGTACTAATCAGTGATACGTTTACCATTTTCCAAGTAATGAATAAACATAATTGTCTGTGTATCTCAGAAAACTCTGGATATAACCATGTTAGCTGACAAAATTGACGTTGCATTTTTTGGAGTAGTTTCACCTAGCACAATCCACTGTTTTCACTGGTTCATTTTCTGGAGTGTAGTAGTGATGTATCCAAGTTTTCTTTTTGATCAGGTGTCAACGAAAGCGGCGCCCATCTAGCATAGACTTTGTGAAATCCCAAAGTATCACTTAAAGTATTACTTGCACGTTCCTTTGATATGTTTAGGGCCTCTGCTATCTCAAACAACTTTAATCTGTGGACTTCTATGAGTTGTGTTCAAGTTATAACACATATTTTTTCAGCACTAGAACTTCTGACTGTTTTAAATACACGTGGACTCTTTGTAAATCCGTGACAGAGATGGCAGCACTGTACAGTGCATAGAACTCTTGTGGCAGCGAAGAGAGTTAGGAGTGTTTTTGGTACTTAAAGCGGATACGTTTTAGGTTGCAAGTACAGCGTGTAATCTTTCGTTTTCTCCATTTTCGTGGTGTGAAACCTATTGATATTCATCGCCAGTTGAATGAGGCATGTGGTGATGGTACCAAGGATGTATCTAATGTACGTTCCTGGCTGCGATCATTGAATGAAGGCAGAATATCGTGAGACAACAAACCAAGACAGTTACGGCCTCGCACCAGCCTGTCCGACGACATGATCCAGCGAGTGGAGAACGTTATTTTGGAGGATCGCCGATTGAGCGTTGCAGACATCGCCTCCTAAATTGGCATTCCCATGGGATCTGTACACGCAAACCTACATGAAGATCTGAAAATGCGAAAAGTGTCTTCCAGGTTGGTGCCTGGAATGCTGACGGATGATCACAAGGCTGCGCGCGTGGCAAATTGTCAGGCGACGTTGACGCGTGATGACGGCATGAATGATACTTTCTTTCAATCAACTGTGACAGTGGATGAGACGTGGATGCCCTTTTTACAACCCTGAAACGAAGCGCCAGTGAGCTGGAGGCACGCAATCTCACCACCAGCAAAATTTTTCGGGTGAGCGCCAGTGCTGACAAAATGATGATGGCCCTCTTCTTGGACAGCAGTGCCTTCCAAAGGTAACTACGGTGTCAGCTGCATCCTACTAAAATGCTTTGAAGAATAAACTCGTCCCAGCATTGCGTGAAAAACGGGCGGAAAAGGTTGGACGTGTGATCCTTCATCAAGACAACGCACCGGCGTATCGGGTGAACGCGACGCAGGAGCTTCTTCGTGACAACAACTTTGAAGTGATTACTCATGATCTGTACTCACCTGACATGGCTCCTAGCGACTTTTGGCTATTTCCCACGATGAAAGACACTCTCCGTGGTCACAGATTTATTAGTCGTGTCGCTATTGCCTCAGCGATTTTCCAGTGGTCGGAACAGACTTCTAAAGAAACGTCCGCAGCGGCCATGGAATCATAACGTCGACATTGTGTAAGATGTGTATGGTTAGAGTGAGATTACGTTGAGAAGTAACACTAGTTTCAAATTTCTCTTGTGATTATTTTATGAGAAATAAAATAGGAGGTGTTTCAACCTCGTAGTACTAAATGATGAATTTTTTCAATGGTCTCTGGAGTTGTTACTTGCACAGAGCGTTCAGGGCAAGGCTCATCACTAGTGATCGTACGTCTCATTTTAAACTCTGCTACCCATCTTTTAATCACTGTATATGAAGGGGTAGAGTGTTTGAATGTACTGCCCATTTCCTCCTTGATTTCTTTAGACGTTAAGCCTTTCAAATGGGAGTATTAGTCACTGCTCGTTTTTCCAAATCCTCTATTTTCGTCAAACTTTTACACTTGTCTTGTTTAAAATGCTGTCATTCAAAAACAAACAAGCTACTGATCTGTAACAATGGATGCAAGCTAGACTTGAGTTAAAGGATATTTTGCAATCCGTCAAATTGACCTATTTTGTTTCAAATGCGAAGACTTCTCACCTGTAGCTAATAAGATGCGTCAGAGCCTTCACCGTTTCCATCTCGTTATCCCCACTCTTTATATTTCCCTCTCTCTCGCACACTTGCGAGTATTCGTGGCGCTAGACGTAAGGAAATGCAAACTGAATTTTCCAAAGTTTTATAATAATGCAGATCTTGAAATCGCCATTGCAACATGAATATTCGTATATTACACAAATGTTTTAAATATTTAGTTTAAAGTTAATTATAGTTTATGAATTACGTATTCTTCTAATCCAAGGAAGATGCCAGCGGTGCATCCGTAAAGCTATAAATGTTACTTAAGTTAAGAGATAATTTGCCACTTTCATTGTCTTCAACGTCTGAGTACTGCAAATTTATGATAATAGGTTCCAAAATCTCGTTACGTGCTATTTCTTTCCAAAAGTCGTCTTCTTGTAGTTTATCTGCTGTCTCACGCAGCTTTCCCAGTCTTGTTGCGTCCCTTGTCAATTTTTTCGCGAATAAGTCATGTTTAAAAATATTATTTCTGTTTGCAACATAATTTGAGCTCACATTAACTCTATTGGGTTGCTCTAGTAGTAGTAAGGGGTGAAGGTGGATCGCGTCGCACTGATTCAGCTGATACACTTTTTCATGAAAGAGTAACTGAATAATGATACTTTGAACCCTTTAGAGTAAATAGAGATTACGAACCATTCATAAACAAAGATATAATATGACCAGACACATTCTTCCAGACTAGCAAGAAGTGTATCGTTTCTTCTCATCGAATTTAACAAACACCTTGGCTTATTCAAAGTGTATATATTTCATTCACCACGTCATGTCAAATGTTTACGTTTCAGTTCTGAGTAATTTCAAATATACGTTCACGCATACATGCCAATAATGATATTCATTACAGTGCTTACGTCGCAATGCATTGTTATCATATAATGGTATCTACTTTATTTATTTTGTATTACAAAAACTATTTGAGCTAAAAATATGACATTTATTAGGTTATGTTAAATACAAGTCTCTCTCCTTCTTCATGGATCAGTTTTTTCAAAATCTTAATTTTTGTCTTAGCGGCAATAGTATTTATTTGAGATTGATTAGTTTGCCGATCGTCACACAGCACTTAGGGGAAATGCAATACGACATCACCGTAGGACTCCGATTGGTTGCTCATCTAGTAGCACTCAAGGACAAACACCTTCCCATTTGAAGCACATAATAGTGGCGGCATCTCTATGTTAGGCCCGGGACGTGTCAACCGACCCTCGTATATAGGTAGTAGTTCTTAAGATAAGGTTAATGCTTATAACTTAAAAGTATTTTGTTTTCACATGTATATTATAGTCTCTGCAACATATTCATGGAATAACCTAGTTATTGTTCACGGGAAACATCAGGTAGGCATTTTTTTATTTTGTTAAGCACATGCCCACAAATAAAAGACATCACATATTGACCAACTTTTGTCTTAAAACATTTGACTATCACTCAATATCTGCTATATTTGTAGGAAGATTGGCATTACGGTAACTGTGCAAATGTTTTTTTTCTGATTAACACGAAGTAGAGGAACAAGCATTTGCAAGAACATATGTGCGAGAGTAGAGAAGATCATATCAGTGTAACCAGTATGTTTTTATAATACAATATCTAATTTATCTTTATTCTTATATAGAATATTAGGTAGTGCAGTTTGTTTCCTTAAATATAATGGTGCATTTAAGAGACACTGAGATATTTATATAATACTATTTCTAAAACACATAGTTTAAGGCATAAAATTATCAGTTCTAGAAGACCGAAGTAACACTGTTCATAATTTTTCGCACTAAAATTCAATCTTATCATATTCTGTTAGCTTAATGTGAAACAAACACGCCGTAGTAGTTTCATTGTTGGTACTCTTGGTTCCCGCCTGTGAGAACGAGGCAAGTTCAGACATATTCAGTATCGTCTACCACTGAAATGGAGGTAACATGCAGTTAATGAAGATGTTAGAGGAAGATCCGTAGTTTCTTTCAAACGTAACCACTGCTGATGAAATTTGGCTACATCATTTTGATCCTGAGAGCAAACAGCAAAGTTCAGTGTGGAAATCTCCTTCATCACCAAGCTCCAAAAGAGCAAAGGTGGTTGCCTCTGCTGGGAAAGTTATGGTCATCTCATTCTTTGATATTCATGGAATGGTTTATCAGCATGTTCTACCTGCACACACATCAGTAACTGGACAGTACTACAGAGATGTCCCGGAAACACTGCAAGTCCATATCAGGCGCAGAAGACCACATTACCGCGAAGCAAGCTGGATGCTACACCACGATAATGCGCGGCTGCATATTGCCAATGTTGTTGCTGAATATCTTGCAAAAATCAACGTGAAGTTCATCCCTCGCCCTCTGTATAGTCCAGATTTAGCCCCATTTGACATTTTTCTATTCCCTAACTTTTAGAAAGGCCTTCATGGAAGGCATTATCTATCATCAGAAGTAGTGCTGAAGGCTGTGTAGGCGATTTTAAAGGATCTCTCAAAAATGGTTTCCAGCGTGTCTTTGAAAACTGGCAGAAATGCTGAGGCAAGTGCATCGCATTCAGGGGAGACTTTTTTGAGAAGGACCATCAAAATCATGAGGATGAGTCTAGGTAGGTTGTCAAAAAAAGAAATTGTGATTATTCTTTATTGAACCACCCTCGTATAATGGTGCATTTATGTGACATTGAAATATTTATGTAGCAGTATTTCTAAAACACATAGTTTAATGCATAAAATTATCAGTTCTAGAAGACTGAAGTAACACGCTGAGTGTTACAGGAAATACAGGAAATACAGTTTCAAACTGTAAAATGTCAAATTTTATTTTATTTGCACAACCAAGATAAAAATCTCTGGATATATTTACAGTCTTTATTGTTCTTGAGAACAATGAAGACAAAGACAGTCTTATTGTTCTTCTCTATTTATTGTTCTTGAGAACTAAAGACTCACTATATTGGATTAAGCTTCTCAAGACACCAGCCTACTGCCATTGTTGTAGAAGCTAGTGTGTATGTACATGTGTATCTTTGTAAGTCTTATGTAACCATAAGTTTTTATTGTGATCTTATTACCACTACATTATATAATAAAATTCTCAGCATAAGCTATTATATTTGTAAAATTATATTTTCCACTTAAGTGTTGGAAACAATTTAACATAGTTTATTAAATAATGCGTTAAATAAAAGAGTTATACTCGTAATAATATTACGGTGAAGGTTATTTCTTCCCAGTACTTAGATTGTTCCCTACCTAATATGTTTCCTAACTTTTAAGATGAAATATATTTATCTTCATTGTTTCCCAGTATATATTTATGCTAAGGTAGAAGAAATGAGCTGCAAATGTTTAATATTTTGAAAGAGCTTAACTGTCAAATCCTGATTAAATATGTGTACCTATAAGATCATGACTCATTAATAATTAAATAAATCCCTCTCCAGGTTTAATGTCATCTTATTTGTACAGCGTTTAGTTTCAATTCCTCCTAAAGCTTCTTGAAGTATTAAACAAGCTTTTGTTTTGCTCAATTTCTTCTCGGGCAGCTAGCGAGGTGAAAAGACGATTAGAAATCGACATTTCGGGAGTGTGCATTTCACCCATCATCAGGATATTTATTAAATGTTATAACCACAAATGAAATACTGGATATAACACAAATATAAGTAAAGAGAAAACAGTATCAAAATTCGCATTACTGAACAATATACTGTTTTCGGTAAATTAAATGCCAGGTCAGGTGATGGCGTGAGTATAGAAAATTAATCGGATCACAGAAACGTAACTACTTAACTTGATTATCAAGCTGTATTGATCTGTGCTTCTTAAATAGACGGATTTCAATTTTTAAGGCCGGTTACCAAGCGGAGCTGAACTGAAATCCAGCATCACGATTAAGCGTACTCCTTTCGCAGGAAATGCCAAAGCCTCCTTAATTCTCCGATCCCAGCAGCTGTTGCATATTGCAACAAAGCAACCTGTAACACAGAAAGCGTCAGATAAGCCTACTCCTACAACCTACATCCCGTTTACCGGCATTCTATCCGGCAGAATCGGCAGAACTCTCACCAAATACATCAGGACCATCCACAAGCCACCTCCGAAGATTAAACATCTGATGAGACCAGTTGAAGACAAACTGGACTTCCAAGTTCCGGGAGTGTACCGCATTCCCTGTGAATGTGATGAGTGTGCCGCATTCCCTGTGAATTTGGGACACCGTATATGGGACAAACCGGAAGGGTCATCGCCAGCAGAATAACCGAACATGAACGGAGCATTCGTTTAATCCAAATGGATTAAACACAACATTGTTTTGATAACGACCATAGAGCCAAACTTCGGGCAACAACCATTTTGACAATACGCAGCAGTTACTGGCAGCGGAAAATTAAGAAGGCTTTGGCCATTTCCTCCGAAAGGAGCACCCTTAGCCGTGATGCTGGATTTCAGTTCAGCTCCTCTTGCAAATTGGCCTTAAAATAGAAATCCGTCAATTTAAGAAGCAGAGATCAATACAGCTTGATAATCAAGTTAAGTAGTCATGTTTCTTTGACCCAATTAATTTTCTATACTCATGCCATCACCTGACTTGGCATTTAATTTACTGAAAACAGTCTTTTGTTCAGTAATGCGAATTTTGATAGTGTTTTGTCTTTGTTTATATTTGTGTTATGACCGGTGTTTGATTTCTGGTTATAACGTATAATAAATATTCTGATAATGGGAGAGATGCACACTCCAGAAATGTCGATTCCTAATCGTCTTTACCCCTGGCTTGCTGCCGGAGAAAAATGGAGCATATTCGTCACCAGGAAAGCTACAGGTCTTATTTTATTTAAGCTTTTCTTTGTCTTTCAAGGTGTGGAATCATTAAATATGCAAACTATCATGTATGAACTAGTTCATTACTATTGCAATTTAGGCCTTTAAATTTTCTTAGGTGTAATTTAGATGTACTTGAGTTAAATACAGCGCTTGAAGCTTTTTCTTATAGCAAACTATTGTTTAAAAGCATAAAATTGCTTTAGAACACTGGTTTTGAAGGGCTAATGTGGAAGTTATAGTGATTATAGGTAAAAGCATTTGGGGAGAGGTGAGGGATTTCCCTTTGTGATTGACCAGGAGTAAAGAATGAAGAGAACTGACAAAAACGCAGCTAGTTCAGGTGGCAGTAGCAGCCTTAATTTCATCTGTTTTTAATGAGGCACAATTTGCATCCGCAACCAGTATATATCACAGGAATCCACCGATACATATTGTGAACCGGCGCCTCCACCATATGTGACCTCTGTACTTTAAGGGGAGTTAGCTTACTTACGCCACATTGGTGTGTAGAACAGAGGTAGGCCACTCACATGAATTAGAGGTCAATTTACAAGAGGTAATTAATTTAATATAACAATAATGAAAACATTTACATGCATTGTCCAAGCAGGCTTTTATTGAAAGAATCATAATTTTAACATGGTTATTACCTTGGTTATATATAGCATGTCAAGCCAACGTATCGTCCAGTAGGTTTGATCAAAACCTTTGGGCAGGTGTACCCAGCACATACACTTCGTCCCCTTTCACTATTGCCTTTTCTTCTCGTCGTCGTCACAATTGGCATGCTGAGGAACAGGCCGAGGATGGTTAATGCGTGTACATGCCCTGGATAGGGCTTAACCACGAAGTGGTGCAGATGTGAGTGTTGCAGGATAGCGGGTCACTGAACAGCACGTCAATATAGCACGATTGGCTGACAACGTGCTGCTCTACTGCACAAATTAAAACCCTCGCAACTTTCCTCCCAATTCAGCAACACCTCCGCCTCCTCCAAGATTGGTGGAGGCTTTGGTGGTTGTCCAACAATCCGGAGAAAAGCAGCGCTTTCTAGCCAACTTCCCTACATTCACCTACTCTGCGCAAAGAATAAGATGGGAGAATTCTATCAAATACCTGGCAGTGAAATTGGACAGCAGCTTAACCTTTCGGAAGCTGTCGCATCGGAGGTGTGGAGACTGGGCCTCGTTATTCCCCTTGCTGCGGTCTGTGATGCTGTTTCCCCTTAAGCTGCGCCTCTTCCGGGTTCTAGTCCTCCCTGTCATGCTTTATGCGTGCGAGGTCTGGGACATGGCCGCAAGCTCTAACTGTAACTTCAACATGTACAGAATAGGTGCCTTCGGTTATCTATTCTGTTTACAGAGGATTTCTCGTGAGGTTTCTCCACTATCTCTCTGCTATATGGAAGACGAAATTAGGCGCTGGGCTAACTTCATGTCTCAAAATACATGAGGTTTATGTAGTTTATTATCCACATTCATATAACATATACACCATCGGAACCAGAATGTAATCACGATAATTTATTTGAAGTAGTGACAATATATATATTCGCTTTTGAAGATTTTTTTCTCACACATAATTACTTGTTCGCTTGATATTATTTCAGTATAGTGTATAAATGCTATTGTTGTTTTTCAAGCAATAAAACCAATTATGTATCAACTAAATGTAGAGAAGATAATTAAAATGTATTAAAAATCTTCTTAAATATTTACAAATATTCCTCACCACTATTACACTTTACTGGTGGCGCCATCTGTAGATAGCAAGGCATAGTACAATGATTGCAGCTTTATTCGGTCAATTCCATTGTTTGTCAACTAAAATTTCTGTCCCTGCAGACAATCAGCATTACTAAAATAGCGTCTATAAATAAGCTAATGTATTAATTCATATCAGTTTCACTATATCCTCTTATACAAATGCTATTATTTCCTCTACGCAATTAAAGTAGGGAAGTACTGACTTTCATTGAAAATCCGACCGAGATGTCACTGGAAATGCAGCTTTTGAGATCTCCTGAATAAGAAAATCATTTTGAAGAATGTTTTTGTGTATGTGAACAGCATAACTCAAAAACGAAAAATCGGTATTTGGATTTTGGTCTTTTAGTTTGATATTTTGCAGGGATGCGGCACGAAGATTTTGAAGAAAATCTCACCACTACAGTGCTCCTTAAATAAAACATTTTTATGTGCTCTAACGGTTTTGATTTAAGATATTTTTTGTGACAAATGAAGCATATCTTGAATTTTCTAGGAGTAGCCTCTGAAGTCCAAGAACTGAATGTGTTTTGTAATCACTTCTAAATGTTCCTATATTTTTACCTTTCCCAAGTGGAATGTTGTAATTCATTTTTATCTCTTGACCATGCAAAGAGAACTTGCAGTAGTGAAAGTAATGGGTATATTTTAAATATTTTAAAATTACTTCATTTATGCCTTGCCATTTACTGCAAGTATATCGTCTGCCTCTTATCTAGGATATTGAGATAATCTTGACTGGAGAAAAATATAGATCTGTATACTTTAAATATTATATTTTTAGAATAACATTAATAAACCACACATTGGACCTCTGGCACGTTTTAATGTTTAAAATAAACTTCTTTAATGGATTAATTCTTTGAGCCTTGCTAATTCTCAATGCAGCAGCATTCTCGACGTAGAGTTTTATTGACAACTTGTATTCACTTTAGAAGATTTCTTTCTCATACATAATTATTTGATCGCTTGATATCACCTCAGTAAATGGTATAATTTTTTTTTGTTTTCACTCAATAAAACCAATTAAATATCAACTAAATATACCGAAGATAATTAAAATTTGTTATAAAACTTCCTAGATAATTAAAAATAGTCCTCACCACTCTTAGAAATTACAGGTAGAGCCATGTGTAGATAGTAAGATATAGTACAACGATTGTACCTTTGTTGGGGCAATTTCATTGTTTGTCAACTAAAATTTCTCTCCCTACGGGCAATAAATATAGCTAAAATGGCGTCTATAACATACGCTAATGTATTAATTCACTTCAGTTTTACTAGAGGCTCTTCTACTGTGTATTTTAAATATATTTTGAGCAGTTACATTAATATACCATACTCATGCGGAGAGCATTAGTATCGTTCCCTTGGACCTTTGGCACGTTTTACTGTTTAAAATAAACGTATTATCTGGATTAATTGGGTGAGCCCTGCTAATTCTCGGTATAGGTTTTAAAATCTTTCTAACCAAGGACTCCTCATACAGCAGGGAGGTGATCCACCATGTGAGCTATATAACCAGACACGTTTGTTAAATCTTTCCAGGTATGTATGTTGTTTATTTGTTAAACATTATTGTTTACAAACCGTATTTCACCTATAGGCATATTCCGGGATATTTAAAGTTGCTGTACAATTGATAAACTTTTATTTAAGTGTACGGATGGTGATGCTCCTCAGGGGTTCTAGAAACTCACGCTGTGTTGAAATGAGTCTTCAAAACCACTGGCAGAGGGACTGAACTTAATACAGCTGGTCGAACTCTTGAGCACAGGATGCATTTTGTCATCAGATGTCGGGCCGTCTTTGGAGGTTTTTCAGAACAGTTGCATAATGGCGAAGCTCTTATCTTCATTTTGTGGAGGTAGGATTGAAAACGGCCATGATTTGTAAGAAATTGGGTTGTGTTGCGTTTGGGCCAGAGATATAAAGGCTGTCTTGAAATATGTTGATGATGAAATGTTTGCCGTGGACGGCATCATTGGATTTCGTATAAATGGAATTCCAAATCGTAATGTAGATTTGTAATCTTGTGTGGTCCTGTAGCTGGCAGCAATCTTAGCGATATAGTAAGTCCTTTCATTCTCTTGACTCTTGACCCAGTGGAGAGTGATCTTATTTTCCCTAATGAGCGCGATAATTTTTTACCTGAGTTGAACAGCCAGAGGATGGGTTGTTCTATTAGCTGTAGTGAGGAGTGCTGCCTTCGAATCTACATGTAAGGCTTATTTTGAATTACCGGTTGTCTGTTTTCTATTCACTCCACAGGCGTGGTACATCATACCCGGTGTTCAGCCTGAAATACTGAGCATTCTAGGGCTTACATCAGTGAAAATCTCTTTCCAGCTTTTAGTACGTTGCTATTTCAGCGTAAATTTATTTTGTCTTAGAAGAAATAGACGATCTTGCTAATTTTCTAAGGAGAAAATGGGACTGAGCTCTGTTTTTCGGAGTTTCTGATTCGTGTGAGTTATATAAAGAACAATGACTTTTGTTTTGAATTTTAATTCGTATTTATATAACTGTAAATTTTCGAAACAGGTAGAGTTCTGATGCTACTATATTTTATTGTTTTCCATTTTAAATAAATGCAAATCGGCATTTTAAATAACAAAAGTAACATTTTAATGGGAAATTTGCTACGGTTGGTTATGATAGCCGCCATATAGCTGCATGGAGGTCGCAATCAGTGGAATTCTCAACTGACTACTAGTTATCAAATTGTGTCTGCATGACAAAGCTCTTAGCTAATGGGATCTGTGAATTTTTCTTTTACTAAATAAATTACTTGAAAAGTGTAATTGTGTATGATAAGCTGTGAAATTTGGTGTCAATGTTATCGTAACCTTAAATAGCCTGGCAAAAATACAGGAACTGGATTTTTTCCTAAGCGGTCATTGGAAGTAATTGCTTTGAAGAGTAGGGTGCTCAGGCGTGGTACTTAACAAAGCTGTTGGTTATGATTATTTCGATCGCTTTCAGTGGTTTAACCTGATTTAAAATTTTTATTTTCACTTCAAAAACTCAAATCAACCGGTGACGCAACGGCCCTGGTGGGCCAAGGCCTGCCAACCCGACTGTGGGCCTCACGCCCACACAAACAAGATAGAGGTCGGCGTTGTTTTCACTTCAGAAATAGTGAAAACATCAGCTTCCAGTATTCCACCGATTTTCTTCAAATGTTTACGTATTTTCAAATTTGATAGTTATCTAATACTTTTTATATCTAATGTACATTAATCATATGCCAAATTATGCTCACATAAAGGCTTTTGTTATGATTATTTCGATCGCTTTCAGTGGTTTAACCTGATTTCACGTCTTTACTTTCACTTCAAAAAAGTCAAATCAACTGGTGACGCAACAGCCCTGGTGGGCCAAGGCCTGCCAACCCGACTGTAGGCCTCACGCCCACATAAACTAATAGAGGTTGGCGTTGTTTTCACTTCATAAATAGTGCAAACATCAGCTTCCAGCATCGCCACCAATTTTATTCAAAGGTTTACGTATTTTCAAATTTTGATAGTTATCTAATACTTTTTATATCTAATGTACTTTAATCAGATGCCAAATTATGCTCCCATAAAGGCTTTTGTGTAGGTTATAGTCGCATTTATATCTTAACGTTCCACTTTGTTTAACTTATTTTTGTCTCAAGATCCTTAAATTGGGAATTTTTAATTTTCCTGCCATATAAAAGTGGCTAAACTACTTCATACCAACCAAAAGTGTGTAATTGAGTTGCCATCATAAATACAGTTTTGAAACCTCCGATATAAAACAAAAAGAAGATTCTTAAATAAGGTGTGACACGAAGATTTTCAAAACGACTCTCCCTACTACAAACAACCTTTTACATTGAACCGTTTTAGAGATTTGAAATTTTTTCAAAAATGGCCTTTATAAGTTTTTTTTACACTACTGCCAGAATTTGAGATAGTTGATTCGTTATTCTGTAAGCAAAATGTGTGAAATTACTCGCGTTTAATTTACTTTTGCTTTTAGCTCACACCGTAAAGTAACTCCAACAGTAAAACAGTGAATTAGCTCCATGCCATTGGAGGTGTGGTTTTTAAACCCAAAGCCAAGGAAAAACCAATAACTATCTGCCACTGAATATCCCTCGTTTAAAGAGTTTTTTCATTAGTGTGTCGAAGTAAAAAGCAGAAAAAAGCGTGAAGAGCGGAAAGCACTGCCCATTAAAACAGACCGGCTCATACCGCATCGAGATACATTTGGTTGGCTATCAAACACAACGGCCAGATTTAGAGCACAGGGTTCTATAAAAGCTCGCAGCTTTTATCTTTCAAAGCCTCTGAGCGAACTCCATTTTCTCGCAGTTTAGGAAATGACTCCACTATCCCCTTTGTGTATCAGCTTTTATGCGTGCTTAATTTATCCTGGAGAATGCATGATCCAATGGCGGTCTCAGGTGTTCATGGTCCGGTTTTCTATTTGTAATTAGTAAAATACCGACCTTTTCCTTACAAATGGGCAGCGAGCTTCTGGTAATTAAGAGGAATATAACGTAAAAGTTATAAGGAATTACCAAATTTGGGAAATAAATATATTTATTATCTATCCTCTTTCATGACATGCAAGTGTCCCTCTAATTTGGGAATTCATATCAGTTCATGTCTTGTAATTGTGCAGAATTCTTTAGAAAATGTAACTGTAACTTCTTAAACGCTCATTTTGGGTAGTCCTCATAAAATCCTAACAGTTCTATAAATAAATTGTCTAATTGCATAAATTGCTTAGTCAATTCTTTTAACCTAGCTAACTCAGCCTGCTTGGCTCCCAGACCTTCTAGCATTGCGGAGTAGCATTGATGAACCTTTCGTCATCTACTCTAGTTTGCTATTTCCCCCTTTTCCTTTTCCAATCTTTATTTTTCTCACCCACTTTCCTCTAGCTTTCCAAAAGGGACGCCTCATATTTCTATTTCTACTTTCATCTTCCCCGTCACTCTTTTTATTGCTGTCAACTCACTTTGCATTGTGTTCCATTTGCTCTCCCATAGTTCCTTTCTCCATACTGCTAGCTCTTTGCACTGTGTCAGAATGTAATTGTGCTTTCTGTTTCTCCATATAATTCACATATTACTATACTTCTTCTTATTCCCCTTAACAATATTCACCACATTTTAACCCAAGCCATTCCTTCCCTCTCGTACATGTTACATTGGTATATATTTTTCTCTCTTCCCCATTCTCTCTTTATTAACCTAAAACATTAATGATTTTCTGCTCTCTAACCCTCCCCGTATTTCTTGTCTTCCTATATCCTGCATTCTGGTTCTGACTACTTTACAAAAACCTGCTACATTGCTTTCTAGTCTCCATTTCTAGAAGTGCCCCAATCCTATTGATTCCACCGTTTTTTTCCTGCCTCTAACCACCAACGTTTTCTGTTTCCAATTTTATTTTGTTCATTCATACATAGGATTTTAGGATTTCAGCATCTTCTATCAAGCATTTGACTCTTCCAATTATTATACCTTTTCTTTTGGTTTTCCCTAATTCTACTGAGGCAACTTCACCTGGAGGTGATCCTGGCAATCCCAACACCTCTTAAAGAGTATAGTGTAAGATATGTAAACAAAAGTCCATTACATTTTAAATTTTTTATTGTTGCTATAAAGTTCTGGTTACTAATAATAAAAGCATTAAGATTACTCACATAATGACCAAATGATTATACACAGCGTACATTTTACTATACCTTGTGGAATCCATGTCTCACACAATTACACTGCGCCACTAAAATAATTACTTTAATAAGACAGGACCATAGCTGAGTGGTTAGAGCGCTTGGCTCTCACCTGGGCGACCCGGTTTCGATCCCAGGTGAGCGCAAAGTGGTGTTTGTGTTGAACAATATGGCGCTGGGGTGGGTTTCCTCTAGATCCTCCAGTTTCCCCACCATCATTTCACCAATTGCTCCATGATTCATCGCAAAATCATCCCAGGCATTGGGCCAACCCCTCAACCCTTGTATCTCAGGTCAAATGCTTCGGCTCCGTCGCTGTGAGGGAACCCAAGCAACTCATAACAGCATTGGTGAGGAAGGGGTGGGGGAGACAGTTGTCTAAATATATTGAGCAGTGTAAATGCATTCGTTATTCACTGCTCTAGCCTGTTTCCTGAGTCACGTTTCTATACCACCTGTTCACGTTTGAGTTATTGATGGAGCACTACAGATAAGATTTTGGAAGCTGAATTACAGTAGGTGAACCATAGAGTATTTAAAAGCAATATCAGCCGCTTCGTAGTAAGTAAATAGACTTTCAATGCCGTCTTTGAGAAAAGTTCATTTTTAGTTCCTCCTTGGTCAAGGGATTGTATGTGCACATGTATTATATTTTCACTTTCACTCTAGGTGAGCGAGCGTGAGAAGATAATAGATAACTCTTGGACTCAACATTTTGGGTAAAATGTATTATGTCCTCTGCCTGTCCCTATCAACAGATGCAGTGAAATGCGCAATTTTGTAAATAAAATCCTAGAGTGTCGTCTAATATTGCTATCTTCACGGGTAAAAATTGCAGAAAAATTAAGTAGCTCTTCTAAGTTTTAATGAATTTCCACTCCAAAAAAATTTGCTTTATGTAAATCTGAGATATCACCAAAAGACTTTAAAAGCTTCTGTTCAGTTAGAGATTTAAAGTTACACTTTCTGAAAATCCATTAGATACGTGTCTCCTATCGTATTGTGAATAATTATTCCACTGTTGTTTGATCTCCATTTCTCACGAAATACTGTAGAAAGGGGGAGATAAAACAGCTCATGAACCCTTTAATCACTCTGTTCTTCAAAAGAATTTAATTTCGAAAGCACTGGGGATCAACATGGGAAAATTTTAGTATTACAAACACGAATGTTGCCAACGAAGGCAATACGTGATGTGATACGGGCCACACTTTGTCACAAAGAGAGGCGTGAAAATATCTATTTAGGCGAAAGTGAAATTATTTTCTGCTCTCTTTCTCCTCTTCCTCACACTCTCTCCCTTACTTTTAAAAAGACTGACGTAAAGTAATTGGCCAATTAATTTTAACTTCTCGGAATATTTAATTACTTTCGTTAACGTCTTGAAGATCGTCGTTAGCTCACTGGAACGTTAAATGCTTTTAAACACGGCAAAGGATAAAAGAAAAATTCAAAGTTAAAATTAAGATGCTTATTTAGTGCATAAACAATACGATTTAATGTTATCTTGTTTTTACACATTTGTTTTTATTTATTCCATTTATACCCCGCCTTTAACTGCAATGGTCATATCGGTGGCCGTTAACCTTTGGAACATATCGAAGGTGTTAATTCGTATGCGTTGGGCTTTAATCATTAGATCACGCACACATTCGCACTCTTATTCGTACTTCCAGACTCTGGGGAAGATGAGGAATTATCTTGGTCGGAGAAAAATCCCCATCCCAGCTGCCGGGAATCGAACTGGGACCCCTAGCACGGTAGGCAGGTGCTCTACCAACTGAGCTACGGGGCAAGACTTAACAAATTTTTGTGCTTATATGATCCCAGAAATATTACTTCAAGCTCTATGTTTTACTTTTTCAGTCTTCTTACATCAACATTTTCAGAATAATTTCCTTAGAGCTATCCAATTGTGAAAGCTGCTGGATGTCATGGTCAGTTTCGGAGATTATGCAGATTGTAGGTTAAATAAAGAATATTTGCCAGTTATAAATATTAAATATGCAGTTCAGTTTAACCTACAATAGCGTTGCATTTTCAAGGGAAACATGACCGTTCTCTTTTTATGTTACACTTACGTGCTATAATTCCTTACACGACTGTTGCTTTCCCATTGCTCTGCAATGGACACTATAGATCCCACTCCTCAAGGATATCATCTTCAGTGCTAATATGACCTACTTAGAAAACGTTTAGGCCATTAGGAAGTCGATCTACTACATATATTGGCAACAGTGTCTCAAAGTAGTTCAGAAAGTTAGAGTGACGTTAAGTTTTAATACATGATCTTGGTTTTACTTCATTTTATGCCCAGTCAGATTTGTCTCCATTTTAGTAGTACGTGGACGAATAACTTTTTATAGAATTTTATTAAATCTTCCACGAACATGTTAACATCGACTTCATGGAGACTCATGAGCGGCCTGCATTTCTTTTCAGATCATCCCAATGATGGAAATAAAATGTAACCTTACTAATTTTAATTTATAAAAATTAAAATTTCATCCATGTATTAATGGTTGTGCAACAACATAAGAATTTCTATGAATTAGCCATATATGGGAAAAATCGCCACTTTGCATTAGTTATACTAGTTTTCAAGTCGCCCTTCTGGGAGTTTTTCAAAATATGTTCATATAAAACGTATGTTTGGTTTTAAATAAGTATAGCAAAGTGACTGCTTCTTTTACATACGATCTTATCCAATCTGATAGAAGTCGTGGAAATGATAGTATACGAAGAGTATTGAAGAGGTTTCTGATTTTAAGATATTTTTGCTATATTTCCGGAAATCCTTTATTCGATCGAAGAATGCCTTTGGAGTAATACAGGATATAGAAATTTGAATTTGCTACATGTATGACACTTTTTTACCATTTGGCTAGCTATTCAAAAACTAATTAATGCCATTGATAATTATAAAATTGAAACATGAGAGCTTTTTGGAGTTGACAATACTGTCGCCGAGGCATTGTTGTGCCGCAAGCCGCAGCCGGCGCGTGGGCGCACAGCTGGACGCTTACAGAGAGAGATAAAGATACAGAGATAGTTCCGTCTTTTTCGCTGCATCACGATTGCTATCGAACGATCGGCTGAATTGTAGAACAGTAACTGGAGGTGTAAAAACTCATAAAGTGTTAGACTTACTAGTCAGTTGCTAGTGAGTTGTTAATTGAGTTGCAGCTGTGCAGTAATTGTGAGTGTGTGGACATTTAAAGTGTACCACAGTAATTTCTTTCGTTTGTTTACGTGTGGTGAAGCAACGAGATACTTTGAAGACTGCCATTGTGTATGCCACGAAATTTTTCTGCTACAAAGGGCGTAAATACGTGTTTTACTTGTAATAAAGAGCATTCTAAATTTCTGCAAACAGGACTTTTAATTCTACGAATCCACAGAGTCACAATACTATATGGCTTGCTGTATTGAAAGAAACAGTGGGATATATGTGTAAGTTATACATTCAACACATGTTCGTTTTAATCTAACACAGTATTTATATACTTAAGAAGCTTTTATCTTTTAACTGTAATGTACAGAGTAGCAATGAGTGATTCCAAGAAAATCGTGACAGGCTTTCGGGTTAGAAGGGCGATGACTTTGAAAGCACAATCTTTACCTTGAATTTATTTGCAGAATTTTATTAGGGAGAACACAAATTTCAATCCCATCCTCACTGCAGAAAGCTAGACATACATCTACAAAGAAGCTTTGAAATATTTATGAGATATAAATACTAAGACACTAAATTATCTTTTCAGAAATTGAAACAATCTCATGACATATCCTGGAAAGCGATTAAATTTTCATCAGATACCTTCGACTTAACTTTAAAACCGGTAAAGATTATGAGAGTTATGGGCCACTTCTCAGGCTTTTCTGCGATGGCCAGATCTTGAAATATGCATTTCTAACCAAGACAACTATACTCCTGCCGTCCTAAGAAGTACACTTTCCTTTGAGCAATTTCGCGAACAAAATCTACGGAACAGAACCTACTGGTAAGCTACTCTTGTGCATACAACTTGATTGAATGTAATATGGCGTAACATATGGGCGAAAGTGTCACTGACGTCTGTCACGCTTATGCTCGTGGACGCGCAGTAATAAAAAACGTGTGTTTTTGAAAGACGGATGCAGTATATACATGCGTCATAAGAACTAGCAACAACTCGAAATGGCCAACGAGGGAAACAGCGACGAAAAATCTGCCAGCAGACTTTGGGAAAGCAAGACGACCGTAGACCAGAACTCGGCTCTAAGAGCAACATATCGTTGGTCGGAAGTGTACAGGCTACATCATGTACTTTTGGTAGATGCGTGTGGCCTCCCTCTACCCGGGAGCGATGGCAAACTCCATAGGGCAATACGTGGTTTCCTAAAAGTTCCCCCCCCCCCATCGATAACAACGTCAAAACGGGATGGAAGTGGATACGCCACTTACGCGCGTCAACCCCGCAGGGAAGACTAACGAAAAAGCTCGGTGGGGCCACCTGGTGATCTAGCATACCTTCTACTGGCTCTGCAGGCTAGTACCCGGGACTTATGAGGCAACCCTCTACCCCCTTCGGGTGGCCGTAGCCTGGCCGGAGGTTCCCGGTTTCCCGTGGGTGTCGGGAACACACTGCCCTCTAGAGTCCAACCCAATCCGAACATCTCCCCGACGGGAGGGGCTTGGCAGTTCGGCCCGATTTTCCTCTAGTAACGTCAGAGGTACCACGAGTGCTAGGGGTCCGCAGCGCTCGCACCACAGCAGCTGAAGTGGACGGGATGAGGAAAAGCTTGAAAAAGTAAGGAAAAACGACTAATTTTACAGTGAAACATTTTAATTCTGAATTATTCTCATTATGAAAAATCATAATTTATATTTTTCTGGGAAATGGAAGGTTTCTGTATTTGTTAATTGTTTATATATATCGTGTTGTCATTGTGTACGAGTATATATTGCCATCTATAGGGAATTTTTATATTTTCCAGTATTACCTACTTCTTGTGAAAGACTACTTAACTGCTATATGTGCATTATATGTGCAGGGTGTTGGGGTATTGGTCCAGATACTTGTATCGGTAATTGAGGATAGATACATCAAGTACCTCCAAGTACGCGTGACACTGATGCGCCATACGTGTTTAGTTTGCTCAAGAGCTGTAACGCAGAGTGAGACGGCTTATGTTGTATCGGGCTTGAGTTCGAATGCTTTCTGAAAGACCAGTGACCACAACTACTTAGATCAGCAGCATGTGTGAAGATTTGGAATCAAAGTAGAAGTTTTGCAAGGAATAGGAGCCGCTCCTTTCGCATCTCAGTTACAACTATACACACCCATTAAGTAGTTAACTATTTTATGGGAAAGCTCTTAGTGAAAGAGCTGTTTCAAAATTTACCATAATATCTGGCATCCTGTATAACATTGACAGCTCACGGCTGAAATAAAACTCAGTTGTAGAAACTAGGTTAAACAGAACATATTCTGCTTTTTCCTTCAAAACATCACGAAGTTAGGCACAATCCACTATCCCGGGCTATCCACCGCTCAGTTGACATAGTATACACAATAACGTCCGTTATTGTTATTATTATCGTCATTGTTATTAGTTTATAACGACTAGTAGCATAAATTGTACCAATACTAGTAAGAGTAGGAATATACTACAGCATAAAACAAGAACAGAACTTATTACAAATAAAATATAAAGTAACATATGCCACCAATCAACACGGTCACCGTTTCCAGACAGGAACTTCTGATTAAACTTTTAGCAGCAATGCTGTGAAACAGATTATACGAATAAACAGTTTTCATATGGTTACTTTAATTAAGAATGCAAATGATTTTCATATTGTTTCACGTTGGCATTTATTAATTTATGAATTGCTATCAATTGTGTTTTATTGTTGTTAATTTTATACACTGTGAATCGCTTTTGTGTTGCCACTGTTAGGGACGCTGCATTGATTTTACGTTATATGTTATTCTAAATTAAGTGTCCAATCCGTTACTAATATACGATCTGTGTACGCCCGCCTCGGTAGCGTGGTGGTAGCGTGTCTGCCTCACGTTCAAGAGGTTCCGAGTTCGATTCTCGGTCAGGGTGAGTTACCTGGATAAGGATTTCCCGAGGGTTTCCCTTATCCTGAAAGACGAATGTCAGGTAACTCTAAGCTCTATGGACCCTGGGCTCATTTGAACATCATTTCACCCATTCCATTCATTCATCGTCCGATATGACTGAATGTTGGAGGACGTAAATTAAAAAAAAAAACACAAACATATGGGGGTGTATTTTGTCACTCTTACGTGGAGAATGAACGCATAAAAATTACTCTGCATTATAGCAACATAAAATGATCCATAGCTGTAAAATATTTTCATCACTTCTCCAAAAAAATTTTGTCGGATGCAGATGTGCTGATGTTCTCCTGCCTGAGAAGGAATTGCTTACGAGGTGTACAGTGGAAGTTGGAAAGCCAATACAAAGCGACTATACTAGTATTTATTCGATATAAGTTCTTGAAATTAATATACTCACTTATTTAACAGAATTCATTAATGAGTATTCATAGATCTTACTAATCAGTACTGCTTTCTTGACATCAAGCCCTGGAAGTAAAGCGGAATCTCTTCACTCAGCAATGTGTCTTGGCCCAAATGACCTTGTTGTCGACGGGCCCTTAAACACCACACACTCGCAATGTTTCTTACATGATCATTTTATTTAAAATCATGCTCAAACTAAAAAGTTGTTTCTATAGAAAAAGTGTTCTATTTTTTACACTATAGTAAATTCATAATGTTACTTTGTATGTTCGTAGAATTAAAGGTCCTCTTTGCAGAAATTTAAAATGCTCTTTATTGCTGTAAACAATAATTTTGTACACCCCTAGCAGCACTCAAATGACGTAACATTAGCAACAACAGTCTTCAAGGTTGTTTCTTAACTCCTTCCACACGTCAACAAATAAAAGAATTCACTGCAGAACAATTCAATAAACCTCGCATAACTCTCCCACTACACAGCTGCAACTCAATTAACAACTAACTAGCAACTGACTCTGCTCTAACACTTGTGGGCTTTTATACCTCCAGTCACTGTACTAAAAGCCGCTGACGTTTCAAGGCTTTTCGCGGCGGCAGGAGAAGAACTATCCAGACATTGCCCTGTCTCTTTCTTTCTGTCTCTCTCTCTCTCGGCAAACGTTCACCGATCTGTGACATGTTGATATATATAAGGGCGCTCAACTACGGCGGTCATCAGCACCCTTTAAAATACTAGTCATGGTAAAAGCCAGATATAAAACTTTAAAAAACTATACAAGTGTAACAAAACCTATTAAAATACACGTACATAAAAAACATTAATCAAAACCTACTAAAGATTTCGTTCACTAAATCCTAAACTCTAAACTAGACAAGAATCTAAAAACCTTCTCCACGGGTCTCCACGCACGGCCTACACGTGGGTGGGCCTGTTGACCGTCTCCCTCAACCACGAAGAGGAGCCCACACGAGGGAGACTGTTGGCTCGGGACCCCGGGTGCGCCAAACCCGTACCTACCGAAGTAGGCCCCTGGGGGGTGCGATCTGTGACAGTAAAGCACTTCGTTTTGTGGCACATAAACACACATTTGTCCAAGATGGTATCAAATTCGCGTTTTTCTTTTGTGTATGTTTACCATCTCACAATATAGAAATCAATTTTGTACTAATTTTGGGATGCACAATCCAGAATTTCTGCAGAATTAATACAGCTCCTGTCCTTAATGTCAATTGTCTGAAAAGTTTTATAATGCAGTTTATTTGATGATTAGTAGCTAAAATTGTTAAACAGTTTATTTGCTCTTGCTTCAATAAATTGGCGGATAAAGGTATATAATTCCTCTGCTGCACATCTAGCAGGAAGAAGTGGTGCATTCTACAGCATCTTGATGTCTAGAATTTCAACTGTAGTTTTCAGTTCTCTATAAAAGAACTATCTCTTCACTAATACCTTTGCATTGATGTAAAGCTTGAAATGAATTAACAAATTTCCTTGAACAATTCTGAGACTAAAGGTTAAAACTCATAATCTGATGCGGTTAGTGAATTCTTTCATACGTGCTGGTATACAAAGATAAGAACCAACTGTGAATGCAACTAAACGAGCTAACCTGGAGTTTAATTGTAAGTTGTGAATGTGCTGGGGCTCAATTACTTACAGGGACATATGTTGGTATACATATGGAATAAGAAATGGTAAAGCTCAAAATGTGCTCAAAGTGTTCGTGTAATACCTAAATAATGTGACAGCACTTTATGTTTGCAGGTTAAACACTCGGCAGTTACGAGAACCGTGGTTACAGCGTCATTACGGAGATGGTCCTGGTTTGCTGTAATAGTGAGCTTCTCATCAGCGTTAATCCTAGAGCTTACATACCAACTGTACGTCATTCCGCCAGTGAATCCCGTTACCCTGTCAGTCAACGTTTATCAGACTTTCCTGCGCTTCCTGTTGTCAGCATATTTCCATCTAATATGTTTGACCCTAGTCCGTTTGGCACGGCAACTGCGCTTCGCTTTTGTTACGGTAAGTGGAAACATTAGGTGGGAAAATTACAGCTTAAGGTATAGTTCACTTTGTAACTACACTGAAATTGCAACCAAGATGATTATAGTAAACCGGCCACATCCTTCTTTGGCTGAAGTAGAGTTTGTTGTTAACTAATATGAATCGATTCATAGTTCTCTTTAATCAAATAGAGACATCGGTATTTCTCCACGTGAAGTAAATCACATGTTAGCAGATGTTTTTTTTCCTGCGGTAACCTTAGCTGCGATATACTAAGTCTAATTATAAAATGGCCTATATAACAAGAGTGAGAATATGAACTGTAACTGGTTTATTTCGGAGAGAATTCGGCACGGAGGTCCCAACTTGGTCCTCTGATGGAGCATGCGTGAACTGCTCCACATGTAGAAATCATTCTCACTCTACTTCAGTCGGGTAACTCTAAGCTCTATGGACCCCGGGCTCATTTGAGCATCATTTCACCCATTCCATTCATCGTCCGATATGACTTAACGTTGGAGGACGTAAACTAAAATAAATCACTCTCCTTCCAGATGCGGCAAGAGACTAATTCATTTAGTGTGCATCTTTACTCAGCTGCCACCTCAAGATAATTCAACTGTACCTATGCTCCAAACTGGGGCATCCCCGGAGGGGAGAGATGAGGCAAGAGGAGACAGTGGGTGACCTTTCCAAGGAGCCACGACGTTCAGAGAGCAGGACCCCTACATTTAACTTATATGGAAACCTACCTCGGTAGGCTAGGGCAACGGACATTTCAACATACCGTGATTTGGAAACAGTCCCACTTCGAGACCTGGGTTCGGAGACCGGGAAACGTCCTACCGGAGGAGCAATTGGTTTACTTAGAGCACATCATCCTGCCATGCATCGTCGAGATACCCGCGGAAACTTCTAACCTGAAAGAGACCACTAGATGAAAGATGATGTCTAATATCTTGGCTTCTTGGGACGGCCGCCGTCTCCTTCTGGGGATTCCCCACTTGGGGGCAAAGTTACAATAGTTCAAGGCTTGTCGCAGTGTAGAGTCCCCTCCGTAGTAATCCTAATCCTGACACTTTTAGGTCAAGAATTTCGTTCATCTCTGGCACATTCATGCAGAATGTGATCAATAGAAATGAAGCGAAATGCTTAGCGTTTAACGTCCACTTTTCCTACATACGGCACCGCAGGCGGTGATACTGATGGTACATCAGATGATGATGGAGAACCGGTGGCATGAGAGGGCGGGGGGGAATTGGATATCCCGGGGTAAACCCTAACCAGCACCATGTTGTCTACCACAAATCTCACTTTTCGGTCGCCTGGAATCAAACCCGTGTGATCAATAGTGGTTTGAGAATTAAAGCTTATAATACTTATTTAGAACAACTTCGGCAATACCATGGAGCTATATATTGAATCATCAGTGTCTTACTATCACCCTGTACGACTAAGCACGGTTACTGCCTTTGAGGAATGGGAAAACGTAGCAGCCACTAAACTCACGGCGCGACAGAACCTAAACGGGCCAAGGTCTACCCTCGAGCTGCTCTATCTCACAAAGCATCATAAAGTGCAGTATTGGAAGGCGGTACGTGGTCTGCGTTCTGCAATAAAAGCGACAAGATGGATTTACGGCGTCAGACTCATATTTTGTTCTATTCTGATTGTCATCTGTTTAAGGATGTCAAGGCTAAAATTTTCTTTTCTAGGATTCAGTTTTACACTTTTCCGTTAGATTCTTATGTAGCTTTCTTCCTTTCTCTATTTTTTCAATATACGAGAAGATATAAAATGGTATATTATTTTTAACAATACATAAATATTTTTATTGTAAATATAGAAAGTTCGAAACCTATTCCAGTATTTTTCTCTTGCAATAACCCAGCATCATATAAATGACACATTATGCATTTATAGAAAATAAATAACATATTTATAGCTATTCAAGGAAAGGTTAATTTAGAAGATTTTTTAATACGACCATCTTGAAGGAAAATCATTTTAACACTCACTTTAATCTTGAAATGATCACAAATAACGGTAATATATTTGATAATGTACGAACACTACGATACAAGTACGTGCACAATACCATAAAATAGAAAAGAAATCTAAACTTAAGACAAGGACGTAGTATGTCTCCGCTACCTTTTAACATTTATATGGAAGAAATCATGAGCCAATGAATTAGTAGGATAGGAATATATACCAAAAATCTTAACGTAAAGAACTTTGTAGTATCCCTTACATTCGCAGATGACCAGGTTATTATCTCTAACTCAGAAAGAAATTTCCAGAAGGCAACACACGAGCTGAACAAAATTTTATAGGAGTTTAATATGACCATATCTCCAAATAAAAGTAAAGTGATGGCTTTTAAAGGTTCTATATATTAATAATAAGTTATGTAGACTGCAACGCGCAAGCCTAAAGCATGGAGGAAGATGATGAATTTGGTAATAGAACTTCATTACTGATACATTCAAATAAAAATTAAAAAGGTTTCACAAAAACAGTTCTTTCCTTCTACCAAATGATGCCTAACACACCTTTATTATTTAAGGGCACTGGGAGGTCGATATATTCCAGAAAATCCATCTTCTTGTTTTTAATGTTAAAATATTATATAATTCTTCAGCTTTAAAATGATATATATGTATTACATAGATTGTCAGCTGGTATTAAAGTCCTTTAATTCATCAGTTTAAACATGGCGGCTTAATGATACGCCCACTTCCTGAGAATGGTGCTTAATCTTTGATCGTGATTTCCCAAAACCTTGATGTTTCATACTTTAGGTGCAAGTTTCTCAGAAACTATAAAAGATATTGACACAAAATTTGTAGTGGTTATTTGTCAATGTTCCTTGAATACATTCGGCTAACATTTATATTCATGTGATTTATAAAATGGATGAAAACGAATATTAAGTCCTTTAAAGTATTATTCTTTTTTTACTCAAAACTAATTAAGGTTTCATGTGCACAGTATAAACTATATGTGATTTTCATTTAGCCGATATTATAAAACTGCATCTTAGGTTATTTAGGATAAAACTTAGTGCATGTAGCTTTAAATTCCTACAAATAAAGTGCACCTGAAATATAGGGTGCAATATTTTTTTCAGGACACACGGTATGATTTATGCCCCTTTTGCATGGACCTATTTGAACGCAATTTAAATATTATGCAGTAGTTAAATGCACACATCCTTATACAGTAATCATACTGAATGTCTATTTCTGATAATGTTTAGTTTTCTATATATTCAAATTTTAATATTGGTAAAAATTAGCCTTGTCTGGGTAAAAATAACCTCCCAGTGCCCTTAACAAGAGAAGCAAAAACTAATGATAACAAGATGGTACTGTGATTTGCATATACATCCCTAAAAAGGCCTTCCATTGAACATTTAACCCAGAAACCCAGAGATGGAAGTTCTATTTCAGCATGTTTTGCATTTTTAAGCTGTGAGATTATTTCATTGCAATTTTTCACTTAATATTTTTAAATTTTGATTTCTGCAGCTAGTAGTTCTTAAACCCCTTCCCCACTTTTTATATGAATGATCACAGAAGTGTTTAACACCCGTTTTACTGCATATGCCACTACAGGAGTGGACACCGCAGATGCATGAAATTAAATGTTATTTTTGAAAATAAACTTCAGGACATAAAGTTACTTTATTTACCAGTTATGGACACAAGAAAACTTAGAAACATATGAACCTCGGAGCTCCAAAATGTGAGCTTTACAGTTATCATTGAGCCATTTATAAACAACTTCGATTATTGTATAATTTATATATTTATGGCATATAAATGAATTAAATATTGAATTTATTGTATTTCAAAATGCCCCCTTTAAAGTTTGGGTTGCTCTTTAGAATGCCCTGGTTCTCCTTAGATTTTAACTGATAAATATAAATTTTCAGTACAATATGTAGCACATCTCACATATTTTCATCTTACCAATGAATTGACAAGCAACAAAAATATATTTCTAGAGGAATTTAGAATCTAAATGAAATAAAAAATGATTAGGTTCTAGCTAGATATTTCAGAAATATATTGCACGATCATTACTTAACTGATAAAAACAATCAATTGAAGAAATAAGAGAACTTCAAATAGGTTGCTCGGAAGTGATGTCGGTTTCTTGATTCTGAGGTTTTGGAAAATTTATTGGGTTTCGTTGGCTTGACAATGCTATTTACAGGATGTCATGACTAGTGCTCGCACATTGCCAGCATGTATCAATCTTTAGTTGTTAATAAACAATCACAAAATGGAGAAAGAAAAGTTTGAACTTAGAGTCTTTCTAAAATACTAACAATGCTGCCGCATCTTGAAGAAATAGTGAAATGCAAGGAGAGCCATAACTTTGGTTCCTACTTTTCAACAATGGAGACGAAAGTATTAACAATTTACCACGTTCTGGAAGACCTAAAGTATGGAATATTGAGAATACACGCCAATTTTTGGGAGAAAGTCCGCAATAATGTACCCGTAGGCTTTCAGGAGAACTTGGTGCGTCAAAAAATTCCGTACATCGCCACATTAAGATACTTAAAAATCATATAGAAGCTGTAGATCTGTACCTCATGAAATGACATCTCTACAGGCTGAACGTAGAGTGAATATCCGTCATCAGCTTATCCGTAATCCCATCGATGATAGATTTGTTAGGAGAATTGTCAATTGTGATGAAAAATGGGTATATTACCGATATCTTAATTTGCCAAAACAATGGATTGATCCCCGCCAACCTGCCAAAGTCAGTGTTTAAAATATCAGTTCGGTCCCAATGGAATGTGTGACTGGTGCGATTTTGAAGACGTGATTCACAGGGAATTTGTTCCAAATGGGCTGGCGGTTGATGCGGATCTTTATTCTCAACAACTGGAACGAGTTCATGAAATTTGGAGACGGAGATACCCAGCTTTAGTTAACCGAAATAGAGTTCTACTGCAAGAAGTCAATTCAACACCCCATACTGCAGGAACAACTATGAAACAAATTTAGGAATTGGGAGGAATCGAATTGCTACCACACCCACTATGCAGTCCTGATCTGACACCATCAGATCATCATCTTTTTCGACTTATGGCCCATTTCTACATGGAAGATATTTTGACAACATTGAAGCACTGCAAATAGGTGTCACCGAATACTTCGCATCAAAAACCAAAGACTGGTACCAATGTGAGATAATAAACCTCACGACTGTTGGCTCAAAACCGCAGCATATAATGATCTATACTCTGATAATTAATTGCTTGTTAGAACACATTACAAAAGTTGTTTTTGTTAAAAACGACATTACTTATGAGGCAGTGTCTATAACAATTCTGCTGATTAAAACAGACATCGTGCAGCTAGGTTATGAAATAACAGCAAGCTTTACCTCAAGCGAAAGAGATGTTAATAGAAGTTTGAAATTATTCAGATATAAAGGCTCAGGAAACTGAAACTAAATATGAGAGTAACCTCAGATTATATATATATATATATATTTATATTTATATTTCTAAAGAAAACACAAATCGAATGTCTCGATTTCTCTTGAAGGGTTAAATGATAGCTCGCTCTCTCCACTCACAGCAGTTCTATGACAATACACCGGTCCCCGTTTATTCTAATATCAGGTACCGGCATTCTTGACCTCGCATGTTAGGGTACCAAGGTGTAGACGCATAATTTACCCCATCCCCTTTTCGTCTGCTCTTTGCAATACGCACTCTTTTAACACAGTGGTTTTTTGTACAATTTACGTCCTCCAACGTTAAGTCATATCGGAGGGGGAATGAATTGGGTGGAATGATGCTCAAATGAGTCCAGGATCCATGGAGCTTAAAGTTACCCACATTCGTCTTTGAAGGATAAGGGAAAAACCCCTGAAAAACCTTATCCAGGTAACTCACCCTGACCGGGATTCGAACTCGGGACCTCTTGAACGTGAGGCAGACACGCTACCATCGACGCTACCGATGCGGGCTAACACTGTGTTGGAGCACTGGTGTACTTACGCAATAGAGATGCATTTCTCAATATTTAGAGAGGAATGAACTTTTTTCATAATTTGGTTATACAAAGATGCTGAAATATACTAATGTATACTGGAGGATCTCTTAAACAAAACACACTAAAAGAAGATATAACATCGCGATTGAAATTGCAAACAATGCACCGGTAAGTAAAAGTTACAGACATATGAAGTGCTGTATGAAAATTACAATAATCTTTAAATAAATATGAAAATCGTCTTAATATAAAATTAAACTGAACTGTTTAGTTTATATATATTTTTTGAAAAATGTTAGGAAAGAGCATGAGGTACTATCCAAATCTTCAATTGGTAAGCCAACAACTTAAGGTTAAGTAAGATGGTGTTTGTTGTTAAATGTGTAAGCTTTAGTGTTGTTAATTCTTTCTTCCTATGTGAATATAAGCGATTGTATTTAGTTTTTCAAATTCATATAAGTATGAACCATTTTGAGTTTCAAACCTTTATTGTGTGATTTAAAGTATATAAACACTTCATATATATTTGTCGTTTAATCTATAGTTGCACTTAAAAAATAGGCATTTCATTCTTTAAAAACTAGAATCACATTACACCAGTGCTCCGATATATGAATGGCTAAATTACATCAGAGCATCCTCAGTATGCGTACTGTATGCGCAGAACAAGAAGGAAAGGTAGTGGAATGCATAAAGTAATCACTTTTGCTCTGTTTATGCCTACCTGAAGATTCTCTTCATATTTAGATTTTCGGAATTACTAAAGACAGCGATTGGTTCACTTCTGAATTCATGCGATGTTGCGAACCAGGTAGATGGATGCCTTAATGCGCACAGTGCATTCTTATTTTATATTTCACAGTATAATGCAAATAGTGATTTACATCCCTAGTTTAAAATGCTTTTTAGTTTCTTTGCTTTTCTTATATCGTGACCATTAGGAAATGTAATCTATTACTATAAAGTACGTATATTTTCATAAACATTACTGTTATCTCTGAGTGTACTAGAGATACATATGACGTAAAGTAATATGACTTCTAAAATATTTGTTTTAGGAATATTCTACGTAAACTAAAATTTTCTTTTGAGGAAAATTAAATGTTCATCATATTGTGGTTATGCAAACTAAAAAAAAAATAAAATAAATTATTAATATTGCCAATATGTTCGTTTAAGATTCTATGTTTTTTGTTGGTTTAGCACATTTTAGATAACTTAAAATTCTCTAAGTGCCACAGTGCTTATTTATATTTTACTCAAATTTGTATTTTGGCCTTAACACCATTAGGAGAAACATATTCCAATTCTGTTAGCCTAAAATTTGTATGAACTTATATAAGAAAATGAAAGAAATAATTTTAAGTTATATATTTACTTCAGTATTCAAATTGTAAGGATGTTTAATAAAATGTAATAATCACTTATAATAGCGACCATATAGTCATTTATTAACCATCGATGAAATATTACTAATAGTTATAAAGTTAACTTGTAGCTTACGATAAAGAGACAATATTTTAAATAATGAAAAATGCTAAGGCAAAAGCTTTGAAAACGAAAATCACAGCGAAAGTCCTGGATAAATTAAATGTCGACACACAGATTCGAACATTTGAAAAATTAGTCAATCAAAAGCAGAAAATGTAACTGCAATAAACAATACAGAAAAACGATTAACAATTTTGTTCACGATTTTTACCTAATACTTGTTTCCCATAAGCTTGCTCGTATCTCTTAACGGTCACGTGACCTTGTCACCTCTCATTGGCTGCTACTGTAATATAGACTGCTGTGCGGTAAAAATTAGTTCGTTATTTAACATGGTGATATATCTTTATATGTTGGAACAGAATTGTCAAATTTATATTTTCGTAACTGTTTGAATTAAATATATTACGCAACAAAGTGGATTTATCTGAATTGCATGTTAATTCTTAAAGGAAGTAAAGAGGAGGTTCCTTTGTTCTCAAGCAAATGGCACGATAGCACGTGATTTAGTGGTAGTGATGACATATTTGTTTATATCACTTTTATCACTGACCTTGTTTTGAACTGGATTAGTCATATATCACCATTCGAAGATGTGTTGTGCCGAGTGTGAGAGCTAAAGTATTTTATTGATCGTTTACTGCGCGTGTACTTGTTATATGTATAATGGCAGAGTCTAATGCCAGTTTTTCGCTGAAGCATCGCAAGGGAAAACCTTTACAAAGCGGCGAAAAAGAATTGTGTTGCATGTGTTTAATGCCCTCACAGAGAAGTATCCATCTTTGTCAGTGAGAGAAGTCGAACTGCTGTGCTCTGAACTTACAGGTGTGTTAGATGCGTAGGAACATCGCGACATGAAATTGAGACAACAGGAAAACTTACCACTCCAGGGGCGATATTGTTGTGTGGCGAAGACGTTATTTAAGGACAATCAGAGTGTCCCGGTATACAGGTCGCAAAATATACTACATTGACGAGACTTGGGAGAATGAAGGACACACGACAAGTATGGCGTGAAAAGACTTTTAAGACTGAAAGACAAGCATTTTTGCAAGGTAAGTGTGCTGATTTTAAAACATTCCAGTGGAAAAGGCCGGAGGCCTTTCATTTAAACTTGTTTCACTTTCATTCTGATTCATTCAGTTTCAATTTGCTCAGTTTTATTATAAACTTAATTATTTTTGCATGCCTTCATATTTTTATTTGTATGATTTTATCTATCTTCCCGGCAATTATTAGGTATGACGTTTACTGCAGTTTTAAATGTGACGGGAAGGCATCGCCTATGGCCTATTGCGCGAAAGCATGAGCCAATTAGGGTGAGGGGGAAGGTAGTTGCACGCGGAGTGATGCTTGACAGCGGGGCAAGGTTATATGAAACAGAGATTGGTTTCAGAGATGCAACGTTTTACGTATGATGTTGACAGAGATGTAAACTCGTACGTGACGATTATGTGAAGTTGCAGGCAGTTAAATTATTATTCGTATTTAGCGCAAGCCGATTTAATTCACCGGTGTTCCGGGTTTACACAAAATATTACACATTTATTTGTGCAGCGTAGAAACCTATTTTTGAATAAATTTCTTGACCTCCTACTGTAATTCCACTTAAGTGTACGATGTTTTTTTCAAACGCATGAACAAAAGTATTGTAGTAAACACCCGAATGATATACTCACTTCGGCGACTGGCTACAGATCAATCTGGTGAATCTTTAAGACGAAAAACTTTGTTCTTGTGTCAGCGCATCATATGGATTAATAACCCCGATTTATACTTAGAGGTACGTTCTTTCTAGATTTCAAGTGTGTTGTCAACGATAATAATTGATGAACCACTTATTTACGAAGACTGAGAGCTCTATTCGAGATATCTTGTTCAAGGTTAAGAATATCTGTCGGTTTTATTAAAATATGGAGGACAATGTGCCCCAGTTTACTCCTTGAACGACCTTTTGTTACGGTACACAATATAGCTGTTAAACTGAGCAAAAGAAGGTAATATTTAATAGTCTTGCAGAAATCCTATAACTCTGACCTTACAAAGCATTGTAATGCAAAGTCATTTAAAGAATTTAATAAATAAATCGCAGTACAAGTAATATGTTTAATTACAAACAAATTCCAAAAGAAGTATTCGGGGAAGATTTTCGTAGTACTTAAATACTTTTTTGGACGTAAATTGACTTAACTGAATTAAGTTAATAATACAGTAGGTGGCATGCCATTATTTTGTAGTTAATTTTCAGTTTCTCTGCCTCTTATTGTAGAAGGGATGATTATATTTCGTCCAGAACTTCTATGTTTTCTAGAGATCTGATTGGAAATACTTTTTATCATAAAGCACACTCAAAATGAAAGCTAATGTACAACCAAAATTGTTATTATGATCCATTATCTTTTAGGATTCACACGAAGGATTTTAGAGGAATTCACCCACAGCAAATTATCCTATACATGAAATACATTTTCATGGTATCAAAAATAGCTGCATCGAGTTTGATTGAACTGATGTTGGAGACATATCTACAAAAGCTTTAGTAAACGTGATCTTATTTTAATTTAAGGATAAATTTGTAAAAATGCCTGCTAGGGCATTGTACGTTTTGCGCTAACTAAATCAACAGTGTGCCTCACCTCGTACCATTCGTGAAATTGGCACGAAACTCATGGAAGCAGGAAGCTGGGCTCTCGCAAAGGACAACGTACAAAGACACCAACTGGCAGTGGAAACGAACATTTTATGTTCTGGCTGATATAGCGCATTCCATTCATAGATTGCACGAAGGTCTGGAATAAGCCGCAGTAATGTGGGCAGAATTTTACATAAATTCAGCCACTGTACCAAGAACTGTACGGGAATCCCCTATATTTTATTCTCTCATGTTGTACTTCAGCAGTTGAAAGGTAATCTAATATTACTAAGTAATACGTTGTTTACTGACGAAGACTTCATTTACTAATCATGGTTACATGAATCTGCGGAACATGCACTACTGATACGTGCAAAATCCTCACTGGATTCGCTAAGTTGTTCATAAAGGGCACTGGAGTGTAATGTCAGGTGCAGTATCATTCGCTAGCGTATTTTAAGTCAATATTGTTATCAGGCAACAGTAAACGGACAGTGACATGCATAAATTCTTCAACACACACTACCTGTACTCATGGAGAATGTGGTATTGGAAACGCACCTGTCAGTACGGTCTCTGCGCATGTTTCCAGAGACGATGTGGATGTGAAGTTTCCAAATCGGTAGATAAGGTGGGAAGGTCCTATGAGATGGACACTCAGTCGCCCGATTAGACGCCGTTGTATTTCTTTCTCTAGGCGCAGTGAAAAATAACAACCATCAAGAACCCCGACAGTAGAAGATAAGAGGATATGCAACATTGTGTCACTGCAGCGTGTTCAGCAATATCTGTAGAAACAATGCAACGCTCTTGTTATCCGTCTTCAAACGTGTATTTTTGCAAACGGAGGGTACCTCAAACATCTGTTGAAGTAGCACAGTTTCATCCAAGACTACTGGTTTTTTGTGGGTTCATTTTCCATACCGAATGTAAGGCACAAGTAGCAAGCTTCTATGAACTATAGGCCATCAATAAATATGCTTAGAAAAGGGAAAGCAAGTGTTTTATCACTAATTGTAGTTGTATCTTTCATTTCGCTGGAATAAACACACATTTTATGTTTTAAAATATGCCTCTTTGTATTGAACTGTTATTAATTTACATTTATGGATTGCACATACTTTCTCATTGTATGACTTCCCACACAGGTACGTGCCTACCTATTTGGATATTTCATATTTTGTTTTACATCGGAGTTATTCGAGGTCGCAGAGTTAGGTAGGACATCCTTTATAATTGAAGAAATTATTTTCTCTCATATGGACTCTTTGTTTTGATGTTTTCTCCATTAAATGGTTCTGCTGTTAAATGCAGACAGCTTCAACGATCGAAATATTACCATCTCCTTTATGGGATATTATATATTTTATTTCAATTATTCTTTTTATAGCATATGTTACATATATGAGGAATTCATAATTGATGTAGTAATTAATTATTATTTCATACAAGCTGCATGTAGGACTAGTTTGGAAAGATGGAATAAGACGAAAAATTCAATCGCATGATTTGAGAACATGAATTTTCAGCTTTCCCTGTGATTTTTCTAAACAACTGTATTACTATGGCAACACGCTGACAGGATATTAAATTTCCCAACTGACTAGAATTAAAGAACAATTAACTATAGTTAATTAAATTAATAGTTGATTGAACCGTGAAACCCGGGATGTAGATTACTTCGGACGTCGTAAGTTACCACAGAGGTATGCCAACTTAAAATTAGCTTGAGATATCGTGTTTACAGGGGGAAATGTGAGTTAATTGGAGAATTTATTGTCGTCCCTGGTTCTGTTACTTGCGGCGACCCACTGTGAACATGGTTTCTCCGTGTAAATAGCCACGGTAGTGGTGAAATTTCTTAAGGTTTCTCCCTAGCACCTATGGAACTGCTGAGGACCTGCCTCCCTAAAGGGTTAGGGCTCAATGCTTGTGAGGAGACTTGGAAGGCGTTGGTTGCGCTTAATCTGCGATGCTTATGGTCTCCTTGTATACTTATGCAGGTCTACAGGATATGATATCCTTGTTTGGACTCTCTCTCATCCCTCTTTCCCAAGAGTCGCGTTTGAAGCACAAAGAACTACAGGCACCTACGTGCGGTGCTTCTTTCCTGATTTCCTGGGCCTCTACATGATAGGCACATTTACCTTAAGATCTAAGCCTAATGTAAACATAGAAGCTTTCTTCATGTCATCTTAATGGCTGCATTCCCATTGGATGATGTTTACATAAAGATGATCCTAAATTTATAACGTAAATATAGAGAATCACAAGCTCCAACTGTTTACGTCTGCATTACACCGAAGAAATTGGTCAATGAGAGAGCGATTCTCACAAAGTGGCCATTCTGTCATCTCCCTTAAGATTTTAATTGCTATATGTTGACTCGCATTCACTTGTGTAGGAAAAGATACCAGGAAAAATAAATGAACCTAAAGAAATTGTGACAACAGAAGTTGCTTTTTTGTGTGTCTCCGTCCATTGTTGGTTAGCTAACTTTGTTCATTTTGATGAATACATAAAACCTCTTTTGTCTCTTTTCAGGCCGCCATGTTGGCTTAATTTTACACATATTTTGCGATTGGATATTGTTTCCGTTTTTCGAAGAACGACAATATATCACGTTAAGGTTCTGCATCGTTTCACGTCGTCACGTCCCCATGTAATTTTCTTTGTGAATGTCCCTAAGTTATATTTCCGACCCTTAATCTAAATACCTATAAAAATATAGCACCTAAATATTTAAAAAGCTACCATGGTCGTTTTTATGGTTTTAGCCTTAGTACTTAACCGGTATAAAATTGAATAGATGCTTGGAACTGGGGTTAATCACAAAGAGGGTTGTTTCTACTGCTATAGAAACTGTAATGCATTGTCTCCGAAAATGCAATGTTTGTATTAATATTTTACGCTATGAATATATGTACAATTTGCTTTATTGGCATTTGCAAATATTAAGTTTTGTCTGTTACAAAGCGAATCCTCTTTTAGCAGCTCAATTCAGTCCTGATTCATGTTAATCTAAAGAGAGGCCTCTCTTGTTAAATGATTTGAGAAACTATTTTATATATTTATCAAGTAAACGTAAATTGGCCTAAATAGTCTGCAGGTGATGAGAAAATAGAAGAAAATGAACTAATAAATTGATTTCGCAGTACCAGTTGAGTCATAAAATATAATGCGAAATGGGATACTTTACCCCAGGTGAGTTGACTAATAGTTAAATTAAATCACTGCTGAAGATTATATCATTCAGCTTCGGGAGATATCACGACAAACAAGTGACAACCAGGCAATTACAGTTTGATTGATTGCCCTGATAGTCTCCTACATTATCGACAGGCTACATGCATTCATTAATTAAATGCAGCTATTAAGCTGTAAACTATTTTATCGGGTTTACATGTGTAACATATTAGTATTCTGAGCACTAGCGGATATTTGTCGCACATTTGGACTAGTTGGGACAAGTTTCCTGAATGAGTAGTTTTCTAAAGCATTTATCTTTAACGGAAAAATCGAATGCACCAATTAGCCTTAACTACCATTGGGCCCCAAGCTCATTTATGCTTCAATTTGTTCATTTAGTTCATCCAATCTGCATTATGTTTACATTTCAACTCGAGAATTTGCTGGTCGACCGGAAAATTAATTTGGTCCATTTTGTCACCGAACTGTACAATACCATTACGAACCTCAAATACATAATTTTGAAATTTCTTTTTGTCGGAAGTTTAATTTCCACTGAATATTTTTAAATACAGCCTTTGTATATTGTCAGTAATAGTGCCATATAGCTGGGGCTGCGGTTAAAGTAAGGCATCAAAACGGGGACTAATTTCATTAGATAAGGATTCAACTTGGTGTATATGTCGATGTGGGTGCCTCCGATGATTAGGTTTGTTCTACTGATCCCGATGTCGGGGGTTCAATTCGGACCTAAATCTGTGATTTTTAATTAAGATAAAAGCAACATTTCCATAATGGTCAAGTATAAGAACTGCAGGACTGAGTTCCGTTAACACGATGGTGCTAATATGACTGACAGTTGATAGCGTCGTTGACAAACCATGTTTTGGTGTGTGGTGGATGGTGAAAGCGACACTAGAATCTTCCGCATTTGCTACGAGGTTCATATCTTGGCACGCTTTAAGGGTATGGAGGAATGGAGGAGAAAATTATTCAACGCAGTTCCTTACTTCCTCGAACAGAGATTAGGGGTATGTTGGGAGATTGGAAGAGAAAAGGAGAGAAATGGAAAGGAAACCTATGTAGATTTCTCTTTAGATTCTCAGAAGAATAGGCATATTACAGAGGACTGCAAATAAAACTTGGCGTGAATTGTTGGGTGATGCTAATTTGCTTTTATGTTTTACAGTGAAATTGGTATCTTTGTGTTCACTTATCTATATAAATTATTTAATAATTTACACACTGAGGCGTAATTCATTTTAATGAAATTACGGTTTTAGTTTGTGCTCTTATTTACTTTGTTATATTCAACTATCTCAGCAATGTCTTCGTGCACTCATTTGCAAAACTATCAGAAAACTTAAGTATCTGTCACTATGGCTAAGTTTTCAATAAAAATAAATGACTGATCCATCAATACTTTTTACAGAAACGGAACTTAAAAGAGCTATCATGAAACTGATATCGTTGAGATGTTCCAGAAAACTGTAAAACAATGTATACTGTAGGGTTATTGGAAGAAAATATCAGTATAGAAAACTATCAACCGGATTTTAGCAGTGTAGTTTCTCTTTGGATGCAAAATGTTTCATAAATAAAGTACTTTTGGAGCTCAAGGAAATACTGTTTTCATAAAACAGCTGCAGTGAAAATATGAAGTCCTCAAACAGTGCTCGTTAAAATCTCCATAAGAAAACTGCATTATGTAGTCTGAGAAAACGATTCATGTCGAAGTACGTTGTGATGCAATTAAAGGTTGGGTAGCACAGGGTAAGTCAAAGAGGTTACTCTCATGGTATGCGTGGATGTGTATGTGAATAAGTATGGTTCTAATGATACTGGAATGCCCGATTCAAACTAATGTAATGACTGATTCTTTTTATCATCACATCAAACTCGAAGTTGCGACCAAGGTTATGAATATTTCACTGTTCAGAGTGACCGTATGTAGAATGCTTATTACTCGATAAAACTTAATTCGTTCTTCCATACATATGAACCGACAAATATCTTCTCTCATCGCTTCTGGTCTCCTTTGACCAAGATACAACCAGATAACCGCCTGAATCAGCTTCCAGCCGCGGATTGTCCGTCCTCACTGTGCACAGCTGTGCATGTGTGTGTAACTTTCACTTCTTGAAGCCATGTCTTTTCACACCCAAAACTTCTTTTATGTACTATTTTGTCAATTGTGATTATTAGTCTCGGTCATGCCATTATTAAGGGCCCGAAGAATACCTGTTCAAACGGAGTCAAGCGCTATCCATTTATAATTCCTTCCTGCTAAGGAACTCTCTTTCTCCCGTGTCTTTTGCTACACTATTCAACTCAACTGCACGTGTACGTGTTTCACGAAGATACAAGATTCCTTTGAAATCCATTACGATTCTTTACTCATTGTAATCCTTTAATTTCGGTATCAGCTGATTATTTGTAAATCTAGGTTGATGTCAGGGTGGCAAATTAAATTATATAATAAATAATACATGTGCCGAGTTGCTCAATAAGAGGCTAATACGGCGTAAGGGGATCCCATTTTCTTAATGGGAGGATTATTTCTTGGCGTTTTCTTTGACAGTTATATAGCTGTGATACATAAGCTTCTGTAGTGATAAGTAACATTTTCGTGTTCGAGTTTAGTGAAGCAGAATCCTTAATTAGTTTACTGGGTTTTCCTTCGTATGTCAAGTATATTTAGTTTGATTTATTTACTATCACTGTAGCATTTAATTTATTCGAAGAAAGTATTAGGTGCCTTAGTATTAAGATTTTCACGAGCTCTTTCTCCTTAAGGATATTTATGACTGAAATTTCATGATAATTTTCAAAAAATCACCTTTTACTCTTTTTAGTCTATAAAATAGCGTAATCCTTCCTGAATCCAAAGAATGCTTAGATAGCATTCGCACGCCATTTTTAAATGCTCTAGTCAAGTTTGAAAGCTACGTGAGTGCTAGTGTTACATATGAATTCTATCTCTTTACCCTTGTTTTCTCGCTATTGAAAATTTTAACATTTTTCATAATTTAAAATGGTCCTTGCGTCCCTGTTTTAGCGTTAGGCTAAAGAAACTTTCTACAAATGTTCCCAGAAACACAGTGAGAGTCCCAAATTTTGTTGTCAGTTGCATTTAATCACACTTTCTTTAATTCTAAACACATTAATTTCAAATTTTGCGCAAAAATTCCATATCCATAGATTTAAGACTTTATGGAGCCTAAAGTTATTGAGACACAGAAAAATTTAATGAAATTTCCAAAAATGGATGTATTGGGAACATTTTGTTAAAATATTAGACCAAAATTTAAGTTATTTTGTCGCAAGGGACTTTCTGGTGACGTAACCAAGAATACATAAATTTTACCACATGTTACAAACTATCAAAGTGAAATTTATAAAATGTTGGCTGTATAATATTTGGAATAAGTTACATCTGTGGTACAAATCTTAATAAGCTAGGGTTATTAGTTTAGGATTTCAAATTTTCAGTCATAGGTACCCTTAAGAAAAAATTGCTTACTTGAGCTGAGCTTTACATAAAATTTGCTGATTTATCATATTTCACATTTCAAATAAATGAAATAATCAGCTTTTACATTAGCACTAAGATCAATGTGTTGATACTTTACATAATTATTGAATGGTCATTTTCAAATTACGGCCACACTGGTGTCACAATATCGCAGCATCAAACTCTCGTAGAAGGATGCTCTGAGCAGAAAATCGAATTCTATTCCAAAAAAATCTAATTGATGGAAATACATTTAATTGGTGGAAACAATCAGTTAATTTACATTAAAAGACTGGATTCAATGTATTAGAGCTTTAAGGGAGGACACCTTTTCAGGTTGCAGAATAAATGAGGATAATTTGGAATCATTTCCTTAGCAGTACATTACAGAGTATCTTTTGTTAAAAGGAGAAAGAAAGACAAAAATAATAAGAACTAGAATTAGTTACGAGATAAATATTTGATCAAATTTAAATATTGCTTAGAATAAATCGATTTAAGAGACCTATGAGCACAATGTGTTTGAAAATATGAACGAAAGTGGTTTATAGCTTTTAAGGTATCCGATCTTAATATAACAAATAACCATTCCAATTAATTCACTGAGGAAAAGGGATTTGTCTCCTGCCACTCATTCGTCAGCGAATTCATTAAGTTAACATTAAACTTCATATCCTGCAGTTAAACTTGATAAAAGGATAAAGATAAGTCCTATCCAGTGAAAAATGATAACAAATAGCTTGGACTACTATGAAACTTGCATCATATGTAAGTAGTATTTTATAAGAAGAAAATTTGAAAATGTTAAAGGTGGAGCCTTTCGTAAATTAATTTGTGCGTGCTTCTTATTTTCAGTTTAAAATCATTTGAAATTAAAATGCTCGGTCAACACTAAGAATGAAACCAACTTAAAGTTAATCATTTGAAAACCTGATGTGGTGCTGCTTTGAAACGTAAAACGTAATGAATACTACAAGTATGCATTTAAGAAGAACTGTAATTATTTAAATGTTATTCTATCTGTACTATTACAATTCTCGAAGATCGATTTAAATTATCAATCAGAATATTGTGTTAAATATTATGTTATATTAACATGATCAAATGGAATATAAACTAAACAGAGCAACGTAAAACACTAAAAGGTAAAATAGATAATAATAAAAAAAGTCTGAAAGTCTCTGGATTGAACAATAAAATATTTTGGAAATTTTAAACTTCAAGATATTTACCTACACAGAATTTTTACTTTCTTATAAATTTTGTATTGGATTTTAATAACGTTAAAATAAGTAATCATTTAATAGAAAATAAACTGTAATCTTCAGACATTCTGATTTCTCTCAATTTATTCGAAACGGTAATATGGGAATATATAATAGTGGTGGTGATGGTGGTGGTAAATTAAATAAATGAATGAATAATTTAATGAATAAAGTGAATGAATAAAAAGGGATTTAATATGCTTGCTGAAACCTAAATAATTATTATTTATTAATTTTTCTGTATAATTTAGTGATATGACTTTAATGTGGTAATTTTGGAACATTAATCATTACCTATTTTATATAAAACAATTGAAAGGACAGAAAAGTAACGACGATATTTAACCTGGTTTAATATTTAGATATTTTATATAAAAATAATTGAAAGAACAGAAAAGTGGCATCGATATTTTGTCTGGTTACATATTTATGTATATCAGGTATCACTAAAGCTATAAAATGTTTTCTTGAACTGTATTGCATAAGAACAACACAGAAATGTTTCGCAGAATATTTTAATAGTCTTTAATGTCTTTAATAGGAATACGAATTAGTAGAAGTCTTATGTATCAAATCTCAAACTGAGTAGCAGTTTATTACATTTCTTATGTTAAAAACTATTGCAGAGATTTTTATGTTTATTAATTTGGACGTCCAGCACAACTGTTTCTCCATTGATCCATCCTTCCCATCTCAGCTCTCACGCTGCTCCACGTAAGCGAGTATTTTAGCTGTGCATCACGGAACAATGAGTTGATAGCCTATTCTGCACAAATAACACGGGCAGACGACAGTGATAAGGAATTAATGCCCTGAGCCCGAATTTTCAAACAAGAATTGCTACTTCATGAACAGGATACACATAAATGTCATTCTAGTCGGTTGGTATCGTGCTCGAACGAGTCTTAATGTGACGCCACACTTAATCTGCTGTTAACTTCCGCCAGGTTTGCCGGACTGTTGGTCACCGTTTTGAGCCGCTATTGCAGCCCAGAATGAAAATTGCAATTAAACCAAAATTTCAAGAGTCAGGCATCACAGTGAAATTTGTTCCCATAATAATATTGAGCTAAATTAGCTGAACATAAATTGCAGTTTCAGTGTAACATCCCCTTGAAAGTGACAGGCCCATGTCAGTTAATTTATTGGCATGTAAAACTCCTGCGGGACGAATTTTTGGTATAGCACTAATATGCCCCTGGCAATTGATAGCGTCGTAAACATACAAAATAGTTTTTAGTTGTTAATTTCGTACGTTCATTTGCAGCAGAATTAGACAAGTCGCACTTCAAGAGAAGGTGGCAATCACAGCACAGTGGAACCTACGTTGAGGTTCTTAAACCTAGAACAGAAATTATTAACAGCCAGTTCGTGTATAAGTGGAGTAGACAAGGACAATCTAGAATGAAGCGGACCTTCTACTGGTATTCGAGATTGAGATTGGCGGTAGTTGGTGGTGATAACTGAGGTGTTTACCCCACACTATCTGCTATATCATTTTCTATACCTGTGATTTATTACTTGTTTTAGTAATTTAGATATACATTTGTCTGAACATTGGTGAAGGAAGGATGTTTGTGTACCTTTTATTGTACAATTTAGGAAGTGGGAATAATTGCAATATTCTGTTTTCAGTCTCACGTGTTTTACAGGCCTTTTGTTTACGTCGTATGCATATTATAGTTAGTATGAAACTTAGAGTACTGTTAATCTGTTGAAAATATCATTTCGACAGGATTTCCTTGGTGAAAGATACAACAAAGTGTTACAGTAGAGGATGCTACTGTTCTTAATATGCAACATAATCTGCTTAACCTAAAACATTACAATGTCCCATAACTGATGTGTTCCCTCGTGTAATATTAAATTACAGAAAATATAACAAAAGGAAAAGCGTGTCGCAATGCTACTAAATTCAGTAGTTAAATAGTTTAAATCCCAGCATTTGAAGTGCTAGATGTCAGTGTATATATTTTGTGTATATAATTTGTAAATATTGTAAATAGTGACAGATAATTCTGAGCGAACTGAATTAATGAATCCACAATACCCACAGTTCTGTTTCACGCAAGCAACTAGCTGATTTTGTTTAATAAACTACGAGGGTGGGTCAAAAAGTAATGCGTCCTACTTTTTGCCTCTTTTAACTGCCAAGAAAATTGAATCCAATTTACATAGATTGAAAACTACAACATAGCCGATTAATTTGTCACTATTCAATATAATCTCCGTCCTTTCCCACAGTTTTGGTCCGCCTTTTAACTAGGGCATGTATTTCAGTGTGGTATAACACACGGTCTTGCTTCCTAAGTCTTTGACGCATGGACATTTTCACAGCCACCTCATCTTCAAAACGAATCCCAAGATGAGCTTCCTTTAGTGGCCCCAACAGATGGAAGTCTGATGATGCCAGGTCAGGGCTGTATGGGGGGGGGGGGTGAGATAAGACTTGCCATCCCAATTTCTCAATTTCTGCAGTGGTGTAACAGCTGGTGTGTGGTCTTGCATTGTCATGCAAAAGAAGAACGTCCGCCATGGTTTTTGTTGGGCGAACTCGGCGAAGACGTGGTATCAGCTTTTTGAGAGCTTTTTGAATTTATTGTGCATCCGTACTCCGAAAAGTCAATCATAAGCACACCCTCTGCATCCCAAAACACTTCGCCATAACTTTCCCTGCCGACCGCTGAGTTTTGAATTATTTTTTTCTTCGGTGATGTTGTGTGATGTCATTCCATTGACTGCCTCTTTGATTCAGGTTCAAAAAAATGAACCCAGGTTTCGTCTCCAGTAACATTTTTTTTTCAGAAATTCCTCTCCTCCAAATTGAAGCGTTGCAAGTGTTCGGAGGTTATTGTTTTCCTTGTTTCATTGTTTTGGGCGGTTAACATTCTTGGTACCCAACGTGAACAAGTTTTTGAGTAACCCAGTTGTTGAATAATCGTCATCATACTACCTTTACTGAGGGAGGTAATGTCACACAATTCACCTGTTGTTACCCGGCGATCACCTCGAATGATGTCATCGACTCGCTGAATGTTACATGGAGTCACTGCAGTCACCGGCCTGCCGCTACGCTTTTCATCTGCCAATAGTGTTTGCCCTTCAGCTTCGTTACAGCGACGAACCCATCGTCTAACAGTGCTGACATCCACCGTTGCATCACCATACATATTTTTTAGCCTTTCGTGAATGCGAATTGGCGTTTCACCTTCCGCAGTCAAAAATTCAATCACAGAACGCTGTATAGTACGAATGTCGTTGTCAGCCATTTTACAAGAGGATGCAGTGCAGTCACCTTAGGAAGTTACTACTGCAGTTGATTGGAGAAGAAGGTTTGACGAATTGCGCCAAATTCAACGTTTTCACATAAATTACTTATTTAAGGAAAAAAATAGGAGGCATTACTTTTTGACCCACCCTCGTATGTTATTTGTAATTAATACATAGCTGAAGTTTAGAAATAATAATATTAGTGTTGCATGCGAAATTGCAGACTGCATGGAAGTTTCTTTAGTGCAGATTCAAGATTATATATTGCCTACAGTTATTCTAATGGATAAAGGTTAGTTAATTTTCATATTTTATCTCTCATTTTTTATTCTATCTGCAAAAACCAGAGAAGAAGCTTTGTAAGGTGTTGAGTAATATTCTACTGCTGAGAAATTAAAAGCCTTCATTGAAAGTAAGATAAAAATTCCCTGCTTAAGCTTCTAAATTCAGTAACAAATTGATATGGGTAGCGTAATTTGTAAGTGAACCACTCGATTGGTCTTGCGTAGGTGTCTGCGAGGCGTTTCAGTATAATAAGGTCTCCATGGTGCTGGAGCCGTGAGGAACGCTATTACGCGAAATCCGGCAACACTGGCCTATAGCTTGGTTTCACCCCATCAAATTCCCGCCATAGCGAACCCGTTGCAACTATTACTCTTGACTGGGCAGCCGTTTGCGTTGGAGCTTCCTATCACTTCCGCGAAGTGCAAGCTGCGTGCAGTGATCCGTTTTTTTTTTTTTGAGTGCCAAGGGCACTACCCCCACTGAAGTTCATCGTCAGTTATGTGAAGTCTATGGGCCACAGTGTATGAACGTCAAAAGCGTGCGAAAGTCAGTCAGAGAATTCAAAGACGGACGTACAGACGTCCATGACGAACAGCGTTCTGATCGGCCTTCGGTTTCAGCCGAAACAATTGCAAAAGTGCAGCAAGAAATGCTTAAAGATCGGCGTGTGACAGTTCGCGAGCTGTGCGAACTTATTCCTGAACTCAGTATGACTACGATTGACAAGATTTTGACCGAACTTTTGCATTAAGTGCGAGGCTGGGTGCAACACATTTCCAGACCGACGATGATTTGAAAAACGAGGTTGAGCGCTACCTGCGCAACTTGGCGGGAGAGTGCTATGACAAGGGTATACAAATACTGCCATAGCGCATGCAAAAGTGCATCGATCGCAATAGTGATTACGTTTAAAAATAGCTGCAAGTTTCGCCTTTCCGCCAATGTAACATTCATTGACAATACGCATGTTTTCTATATTAATAAAGTTGAAGATACTACTTTACGGACACGCCTCGTGTAAACATTGCAAATAGTTCGACAGGCGCGCTTATCCTTTGAGCTACCATAGCCAATTTGCGGTCATGACATTAAATTCTCCAATTTGCTCATATATTTTCCCGGTAAACCACTAGGGGCTCTCGCATCGGAGATACACCGTTTGTAGCAACTTACTATTGCAAGTCCCAGGCTTCATCTTTTAACTCTTAAGATAATTGATGGAGCGAACTGGATGGAAACCAGTATATCAGTGGTTCAAATCTCGGCCGTGACATTGCATTTTTCATGTCGACTCTATCAATCCAATACGTTAGCCTACATACGGCTAGTGTGAAGAAATGATTAATTTCCATAAATTAATTTAAATCACAAATATTAATTAATAATAATAAATGAACTTGACACCAGAACTTAAGTATCACGTATAAGATATGCTGCTTTTAGCTGTTTCTGCTGTCTTTGTAGTATTAATGTGTAGCTGCAGTTTGGAAATGCCATTGCATTATGATTTGCAAAACTGTAGAATACTTCAATGCTGAATCTAGCATTCAACTGTACATATTTTATTTTAAATACAGTGTGTTTGTGTATAACACAGCTTTCATTCACATACTAGTCTGTAATTAATTTGTACCCTGTGGACAGTAGTCTATAACTTTATAAACATTTCCACCATCTACGGCCGTCATGTTGAATATCAGTGACGGGTCCCTTCATTCTACATAGATGGTACTGAGTATACTTATGAGAATCAGATTTCGTTATTATGCTGTTGGCCAATTTGATAAGTATGCGATATGGCTACACTTGGTATCTCATTGACTCTCCAGAAACTACTGCGCCACGAGTTATTTACAACGGACAAAAAAGAAGAATACTGCAGTAAAGCTAAACAGTTTAAAGTTAGAGAGGTAGTCATTTTAAAAATTATCTACCTTAAACAGGAAATTTATCTTTCAATTACGATGTCTATGCTATTCAATAGTTTATATCCAATGCACCCTGAATTTTAGTCCCTCAATGAATTTTCATTTACAAACATGCTTATTGTGGATGTTTAGCTATGGTTTAAAAAAATCACTTCACGAAATAACTCGTGATGACATCTTTTCACTTACAAAAGCATTCCATATCACCCACAAACTACGTGAATATCTAACTATAATATAACTATAAAAATAATAATTCTCCCTAAAATAATTATATATTATTTTTAGAAGTCAGTATATTTTACGAGGGCTGTTCAATAAAGAATGATCACACTTTTTTGACAACTTACCTTTACTTATCCTCATAATTTTGATGGTCCTTCTCAAAATAATCTCCCCTTAATGCGATGCATTTGTCTCAGCATTTATGCCAGTCTTCAAAGACATGCTGGAAACCATTTTTGAGAGATCCTTCAAAATTGCCTCCGCAGCCTTCATCACGGCTTCTGATGATGGACAATGCCTCCCACGAAGGTGTTTCTTCAAGTAAGGGAATAGAAAATGTCGCATGGGGTTAAATCTGGACTATAGGGTGGGTGAGGTTGATTTTTGCAAGATATTCAGCAACAACATTGGCAATAGGGGTTGCGCAATATCGTAGTGCAGCATACAGCCTGCTTCACGGAAAAGTGGTCTTTGGCACCTGATATTCACTTGCAGGGTTTTCAGGAGATCCCTGTAGTATTGTCCAGATACTGATGTGTGTGCAGGTCCAACCTGCTGATAAACTATTCTATGAATATTGTGACTTTGTGGGTTCGTGAAATGAAAAGTCCAATTTCACCACTCAAAAATGTCCTTTATTTCCACCGACTTACAGTTAAACTCTTGCCAATTACACAGAATTACTTGCTGCACACAATTACGATTCACCAGTTCGTCCGTTACAATTTCCTTGTACTCGCGATTACATAAACTCCGTTGCACATACCAGTTACGTACAGTCTTCCGTTGCACAATCTTCTCGTTCATTAACACGTCACTGACTAACACTGCCTTCTTACACCAAGAACTGTCCTCATTCACACACTAACCAACTGACTGACTGACCAGACCAACAACTGACTAACTAACTAACTCCGTCTGTCTGTAACCCTCTTTATATCGGAATATCCCGCCTTCTGGTGTTTACAGGATTGTTCTAGTAACAGAAAGATCGAGAAACAGGTGTAGAGAAAACAGGCGACACAGTCATGTTTTTTCCCTGACCACAGCCTGTCACCACTACAAGACGAACGAGGAGGAGGTGTGGCTAACCGAACCTCCCCCTGCCTTCCGCTGCCAGCTGCCTTCACAGGGTGTTCCAGCGCTCCCGTTACACTGCTCCCTCCTCAAAGCTGTTCGCCTCGAACAGCCCCATCGTAGCGTGCGAGGCGGTCCAGGTGTACCACCAGCATCTGCCCGGAGTCTGAGCCAGAAGTAGCGCTGCCGTAGTTTGTGAATCATTCGGTTCGCTCCCAGGTGTCCTCCTGAAGTACCGGCGTGCTCTTCCTCCAAGACTTCCGGGACCTTGCTCCGGGGAAGTACCAACTGTTCTCTCTGCGCCTTCCCAACGGGTGACTCCCATACCCGGAACAGCACGCCCTCTCTGGTCTTCAACGAGTCCCACCGGGCCCAGTGCGACTTGTAGGTGGCGCTCCTCGGTGCGATGTCCTCCCAGGTTGGTCTCGTCCCTGCGTCCACTTCCCTCAAGAGTGGCCCCAAGTCTGCGTCCGCCAGCTGCTCCCTCCTCAGGCCTGCGCTATCCCAGCCTTCAGCAGGCACTGCCACAACTACTCGGACTGCTGCGGCACGCTCCTCCTCTTCCACTCTTGTGCGCTCGTGGCCGTCCTGGATCTGCGATAGGACACCTCCAATGCAATGGTCGCTGGCGTCGATGTCCACAATGAAGGCGCCACCCGGTTGTGGGAAACCCAAAATTGGAGCACTGCACAGGGTCCCCTTCGGGTGCTGGAAAGCGTCTTCGGCGTCCTCCGTCCACACATAAGGCCGGTTTTCCTCCGTCAGGCGGGTGAGGGGTTTTGCGATGTTGTCGGCCTTTTCCTCTAAATCATTAAGGCGGTCGTCTACTTGACCCTTCCGTTTGCCCAGGTTCGCGACGTCATCCCTCACGCCGGCCAAACGTTCCTCAAACTTTGCGGCGAGAGCCTCGTTCGCCGCCCTCATCTCCGTTGTCAGTTCGGCCATCTTTGAGGTCATTGTCGTGGCCAAGTTGTTGTTAGCCGTTTCCGTCTTCGCTGTTAATTCGGCCTTCATTTCTTCCATCTTCCCGGTGATGTCCTTAGCCGTCCTGATTAGTTTCAGTTCCGCGGCCAGGTTATTTCTAGTCTCCAGCTTCTCTGTTAATCCGGCCTGCATTTCTTCCATCTTCCTGGTGATGTTGTCTTTAGCCGTCTTCATTTCTTCCAGTACCGCTAAAATCTTTTCTAATGCTGCCTCCATCGTTGTAATGTTCGGTGATGTTGTTTTCCCGCTTCCTGACCCCAGTGTGACTTTGTGGGTTCGTGAAATGAAAAGTCCAATTTCACCACTCAAAAATGTCCTTTATTTCCACCGACTTACAGTTAAACTCTTGCCAATTACACAGAATTACTTGCTGCACACAATTACAATTCACCAGTTCGTCCGTTACAATTTCCTTGTACTCGCGATTACATAAACTCCGTTGCACATACCAGTTACGTACAGTCTTCCGTTGCACAATCTTCTCGTTCATTAACACGTCACTGACTAACACTGCCTTCTTACACCAAGAACTGTCCTCATTCACACACTAACCAACTGACTGACTGACCAGACCAACAACTGACTAACTAACTAACTCCGTCTGTCTGTAACCCTCTTTATATCGGAATATCCCGCCTTCTGGTGTTTACAGGATTGTTCTAGTAACAGAAAGATCGAGAAACAGGTGTAGAGAAAACAGGCGACACAGTCATGTTTTTTCCCTGACCACAGCCTGTCACCACTACAAGACGAACGAGGAGGAGGTGTGGCTAACCGAACCTCCCCCTGCCTTCCGCTGCCAGCTGCCTTCACAGAGTGTTCCAGCGCTCCCGTTACAATATCAAAGTATGAGATGGCCATAACTTTCCCACCAGAAGTATATAACGGCTTTTGCTTTTTGGGAGGTGGGTGATGAAGGAGATTTCCACACTGAGCTTTGCTGCTTGCTATCAGGATCAAAATGATGTAGCCAAGTTTCATCAGCAGTGATTACATTTGAACGAAACTCCGGATCTTCCCCTAACATAAACTTTAACTGCATGCAGTCTTGGAACCCATCACGCACAAACACGTCTCATGTGTAATGTTTCTGTCACCAACGTATGGGTGGCATTCAATGAAATGTTCAGTATTTCAGAAAGTGATCTTAAGCTAATTTGTCGATCCTCTCTCACAATGGTAGCAGCAGTGTTGATGTTTTCTTCCGTAAGAGCAGTAACTGGAGCACCGGGTCCACCTTCCATTGAAATTGATTGTCTCCCCTCTTTAAATATTTTAAACCACCTTCGAGCTATGCTGTAGGGAAGAACAGACTCTCCATAGGCCTCCTGTAACATTGCATTAGCCTCAACTGAAGATTTGTTGAGACCAAAGCAGAATTTCAAATCTGCATATTGTTCCTCGCGTGTTACCACCATTGCAGCTGTAGGCGATACTGAACATGTCTGCACTTGCCTGGTTCTCACAAGCGGGAAAGAGGAATACCAACAATGAAACTACTACGGTGTGTTTGTTTCACCTTAAGCTAACAGAATATAATAAGATTGAATTTTAGTGCGAAAAATTATGACCATAAAAATTATGATCATTCTTTATTGAACAGCCCTCGTAATGTTAACACATGTTAAGATTCTGTTGTCTTTGAAAACATTCATAAATAAAGCTCACTAACACATTTTAATATTAAAGTTTTATAAGCTTATTGTATGAGTTAAGTAAATATATTGGTGAAATTATGCGTACAAAAATCAGTTGATACAAAAATAATTTATCTTCATTAACACCAACTCTCCGAAGTGCTTTAAATATTTATTTTGTTTGTGTGAAAAATTTAAATTTAAAATTTAAACTTTGTCCACTACTTTGCTTTTATTTTTGTATCTGTTAAGACACTATTAGAAACTGTCGCATACACCCAGGGTAAACTGTATATAATTTAAATAACTACAGTAAAACCTCTATAAATTGGAACGCGATTGTTCCGGCATTTATTTTCCGTTTACGCAGGTTACCGTCTTACAGAGGGCTGTGTTTGAATCGAAATAGTCGCACAGGTTTACAGTGAAGGAATAATATAAAATGAAATTTTATAATAATAGGATGACATGTATTATGTAGTGTATTTTCAACTAACATACAATAATTGCAGTTGGCCGCGCCGTGGCTCAGTGGTTAGACCGCTTGGCTCTCACCAAGGCGGCCCGGGTTCGATCCCAGGCGACCGCAAAGTGAGATTTGTGGTGGACAACACGGCGCTGGGGTGGGTTTTCTCCGGGATCTCCGATTTCCCCCGCCATCTCATTCCACCGGTGCTCCATCTTCATCTCATGTATCATCAGTGTCATCGCCTGCGGTGCCGTATGTAGTAAAAGCGGGCGTTAAACACTACACATTTCATTTACAATAATTGCAGTTTATCACCTAGTTATACTGCCTGTTTTCAATTTTCTCTATCTAATCTGCAACTATCTGCATATCAATACAATTTGCTTCAAACAATGCTATGGCGATATTTGAAGCTCTCGAGACATCAATTAAAAGCTGAGAAATTGTCTTTGCCTAAGTTTCTCGCTGTCTCTAAAACTGAGTCTGAGGGAATGGCCAAGAAATGGGAATTCCTATAGCGCGCGCAGTAATGAATCACTTGAACACAGCGCGATTTTGCTCGCCATACTCTGTAGATTTTCTGACGCATTTCTCCCTTTAACAACTTGTCTTTACTTTTTATTTTTTAAACATCTCTTAAATCTGAGTTTTGCCAACTTTGAACAACGTTTGATTTCTTCGTGTTTCTTCAATAATCTTAATATTTTATTACATTGATGTTTTATGCTTAGAAGTCATTTTCTTAGATTGTGTGTACACACAAACTTAGTTTTTAAAATTACAAAATTTCACAGTTTTCTTCCACTCGTACTTGATCACTTGTAAGGACGAACTGAAGAATTGCAAAGCAGTTTTACCCTTATCATGTGTGTTGCAAGAGAGTTGAGAGAGAGCTTTCCTCGAAAACACACTATATTTGATCTTATGGTTCATGGAACTTCGGTGGAAACATAGAAAAATTATTGCACTTTTCAAATACATACGTTTAACTCATTACACATAAATAATCCGTTTTAATCAGGCTATTTACGCAAATATTTCCCGAAATATATTTCCGTTCCCGCGTTAGGCAGTTTTCCGACTTAGAGCATAATTTCACATGGGAAATAGCTCCGTTCCAGAATTCATTTTACGTTTTCCCAAGTTTCTAACCTATAAGGGACACATTTTAGGGAGGTTTTACTGTTTATCTCTGTTAAATTTTCGAAATAACACTCCCTAAAAGCTCATTATTAGTCAAGTTTCCATTCGCTCTTTACAGGTTAGAGAAATGTCGAGTCTTGTATGAAAATGAACGGAAATAATTTGCCACATTGCAACTCTGCTATCCTTTATGTCTCAATACTCCATGAAATAAATGCTGCTGGTGTCTACAGGCGAGTTATTTAGCGGTTAAAGCTTGAATACACATCTTCCTTACTGCAGTCCCGTCTTAATGGTGCTGTATAATAGAATGCCTCTCTCGAGAAAGTAATTAAGTAGCGAGAATTAGCGAAAAAAGTTTTAAAGCATTAGATGAACTTTGCATCTGCATCTCAGAATACAGGAGTTTACAGAGAAACAAAATCGTTAAGTTTACCTCTGCCATTTAGAGGTGAACCTGCTTATTTCGAAATTGAGAACTACTATGTATATGTAGATATAAAAAACACGTTTCCTACTCTCCGCAGGGCCTAGTGTCATTGTTACTTATGCACATACTTTAATTGCTGTGTTCTCAGCTTTCTTTTCTATTCTATATTGGGCTTAAACATCTCGTAATTTTGCTAAAAGGCCCCTTTATCTGGCTTGAGGTTCTTTTACGAGGGCTGTTGAATAAAGAATGATCACAATTTTTTTCACACCTTTACTCACTTCTCAAAATAGTCTCCCCTGAATGCGATGCATTTGTCCCAGCGTTTTTGCCAGACATGCTGGAAACCATTTTTTGAGAGATCCTTCAAAATTGCCTCCGCAGCCTTCATCACTGCTTCTGATGATGGATAACGCCTCCCAGGAAGGCGTTTCTTCAAGTTAGGGAATAGAAAAAAGTCACATGAGGTTAAATACGGACTATAGGGAGGGTGAGGAGGAATGCACTTCACGTGATTTTTGCAAGATATTCAGCAACAACATTGGCAATATGCGGCCGCGCATTATCGTAGTGCAGCACCCAGACTGCTTCACGGAAATGTGGTCTTTTGCGTCTAATATGGACTTGCAATGTTTTCAGGACATCCCAGTAGTATTGTCCAGTTACTGATGTGTGTACAGGTACAACATACTGATAAACCTTTCCATGAATATCAAAAAATGAGATGACTATAACTTTCCCATCAGAAGCAACCACTTTTGCTTTTAGGGGGGTTGGTGATGCAGATTTCCACACTGAGCTTTGCTGTTTGATCTCAGGATCAAAATGATGTAGCCAAGTTTCATCAGCAGTGATTACGTTTGAAAGAAACTCCGGATCTTCCTCTAACATCAAATTTAACTGCGTGTTACCTCAATGGCAGTGGTAGGCGATATTGAGCATGTTTGAACTTGCCTGGTTATCACAGGCGGGAACCAGGAATACCAACAATGAAACTACTACGGCGTGCTTGTTTCACATTAAGCCAACAGAATATATTAAGATTGAATTTTAGTGCGAAGAATTATGACCGTAAACAATCATGATCAATCTTTATTGAACAGCCCTCGTATATCCCGTAAATTCACGACACGGGATCTCCGGCTTTACTTCCCTTCCGCAAGAAGCCATGCTCAGGATTTTTACGCCCAAAATGTTCGCTGCCCTCTGCCGGACCTAAAGCTGCGAGCGCTGAAGCCCAAGGCTGTCATGCTATGCCGAGGCCACGGAGAATGGCTGCACTGCGTTATGATGTCTCCTATAATGTTGAGGTATGCTGTGTATTTGCACTCTTTACAAATTATTCTTTCAAACTTTTATTCTTCCATGTAGTCCATGTTGAGGTAAACCTATGTAGAAATTGCTTTCTCGCATATATTCTGTTAGGTACACGGAATATGGAAATACAATAAGGCTTAAGAGGGGGATCAGGATGGAATACTTTGTTTTGGCACACACACAGACAGAGAGAGAGAGAGAGAGAGAGAGAGAGAGAGA